>VWZW01007347.1:2051125-2433253 GCA_013397115.1 Edolisoma coerulescens | reverse complement strand
CGCCCGCCCGGCCCGGCCCCGCGCGGGGAGCTCGGCGGGGCCGCCGCTCGCCTCGGGGGAGCGGCGCGTCCGAGCCCCCGCCGCCCGCGGGGCGCTTGCAGGGGCACGGAGCGAAATCAGCGAGAGCGGCGCCGGGGTCTGGCTGCCTCGCTCCCAGCGCCCTGGGAAGTTACCTGGATGGCCAGGTCCCGCAGCGTTTGGAGCGTCGCGCGTCGCGTCCCCACGCTCCCTCCCAAAGGGAAAAGAAAGACAAACCAGAAAAAAAATTAGCTCGTGCTTGAAACCTGTGCCCCTTTGTACCCTTCTTTCTTTGCTTTGGGTTAATGATGGTTTGTGATTATGAAACCCCACGAGGGATCAGCTCCAAGAGCGAATAGCGTTACTTTAAGTCATGGCTTGGAAATATACATGTGTGTATACGTACACTCGTGTTCTAATGCCTTGAACTTGGGGATTATACAAATCCATGTCTGTCTCACAAGGAGCTCCTGACTGACTTTCTGCTGAAGTTAAGGAAATATTCGTGCTTCCACAGGTCTTGCAGAATTGGAGGCACAGATCTTACAAAAAATTGCAGTGGCATTTGGCTGAACAGCTCTTATTTTTAGCACACTATTGTGAAAGTTGTTATATAACTTCTGGTGGATTTTTGAGGACAAAATTAACAGCTCAAAATAAGTTAAACCTTTTTTTTTTTTTTTTCTCTGAAGGAGGAGAAATAAACAGAATGAAATCTCCATGAGTAGAGTCAGGTGAACTTCAGCCCAACGATAGACGTTCCCTGAAAAAAAAGCCCCAGGTTATGAATCCTACAGCCCTCTCAACAATCATGAAGCAGCAGGTGCAAGACCAAGCAATGTCAGCTCAGAGCCCCAATTAGGAAGTCGGTTAGCAGGCTGCTTCAAGGCTATCTCTTGCTAAATCAGGGTGAAATCAGCAGTCACTTCAGAGTCTTGTCTTCCCACCTGTGCCAATACAATACAGATGCTGTGTTTCCTTAGGGGATTAGATTGTTTATTGAACTTCAAGAAGTACGCGCAGCCTGAAATATTTGCTTATAATGCTTAATGTATTTTAATGCAGATACTTCACTTGCAAAACTTGGTTACTGCTTCACAGGCTTGGTCTTTCTTCATTACTTGCAGAAATTGAAGAATAATACTCTGAGATTTTAAAAAAATCACTTCAAGAATGTAACTGAGTGGATCAACAGTGGATCAGCCTACACTGAGAGCCGGGATGTGAGGGTGCTGTGACAGTGTTCAGGCTCTGAGCAACTGGTCTCTCACTTTCATTGCATGGTCCTCATGAACTGCTGTCATCCAAGTGAAGTCCTAAGTTTTAAACATTTGTGATTACTGTGCAGCGGAAAAGAGAGGACTGGTTTGCAAAATCTCTGTTGTGGGATGAGTGAGAAACCTAGCAAGTAGGATTTTGCCTTCTCACCTGTCTTGCAGCCCGCTGTTCGGGCAGAGCTCTTGTGTGCGGGGAGGAGGTGTGTCTGGTAGCAGTGAGTTTTGCTCAGTCTTCCATTGCAGTATGATAAGTAAGTGAAAGATGTGGCAGTGAAAAGCATCAGTAAGACCTCTACAAAGGTGCCACAAAAATAAATGCCGTTAACCCAAGATGTTGAGCTGATTCGTTTAGCTGAAATACATTCTTTTTTTTATCTTTTAAATAGACTGTGCATGACTTTCAATGGGGAATAGAACAAATGTATGAAAAGTTGAAGAATTTAACTGTGGAGACTTGTTTCTTTTCATAGTATCAGGTGAGGTTAAAAATTAATATCTGAAGTACCCACTGAACTGCATCAGTAAATTGGAAAATGCTTGGTTTCAGTCACCATTTTTCAATTCCTATGAAAGTGCAAAGCTCAGAGATCCAGATCATCTTTCGTAATAAATAGTCCTGTTTGAGTTTTGTTTAATAAATTTGGTAACTGGTTTAATTCTAACACTACTAAAATCACATAATAATTCTAACCCGATCATCAGAACCTGGTAAATTCCAATTTGGAATTGATACAGTGGTATTGACCAGTTTCTGATCTTGAGTAAGAATTGTTTCAGTGAGCAGTTCTGAGTTACTGAGTAAGAATCAAGTGGTTCAAGCTACTGTGCAGATTTACTGGCATCTGAAGAGTATCTTCAAGAGTGGCACAAAAAAGTCCCTTCACTCACAGATGCTCTCGAGTGTGGTTGTGCATTTATAGTGTTGTGGTTCATGTCAGGAGTGGGCTTTTGATGCCCGTCGTTCCGTTGTTCCACTTACTGTCCATCTCCATATACCTCATGGTGGGCCATGAGCTGGATTCCTTTAAGATGAATCTAAACTAAAAGATGTGCTAGAGTTGTTGCTGGAAATACAATCAGTAGGACCAGATCTAGCCTGGAGTAAAACCCTATAAAATACATTCACTGTCTTCTGTGCATAGGTGCTCTGCTGTGCCTGTCAGTTCCTGTTGGGCTGTGCTAGCTGCTACAGTAGACCTGTCCATTTCCAGCACGCTATTACTGAGGTACCACGCAGGCTGAAGCCAATACTGGCCATCTTTCCCTGGGGCGGGGGCTAGTCCCTGCTTCTTGCACCATTGTCCATGTATGTGTTACCAAGAAACTCCTGGCTCAGCTGGAGAGCACAGCCCTGCAACCAACCAGGGCTGTCCTCCTGAGATCTCTTCAGTTCAAAATGAAGATGGCTAATTTTATTATTTTTTTCTAGTCTGGCATATGATAGCAGACTAGTTTTTGAGTGGGAACTTCGGATAGTGTAGCCTTGTGCTTGTCTGCTGGGTGTGGACACAGCAGTTGCATTTAGGAAAGGACAGCTGGTGCTTCTTCATGGCTGTTTGCCTGTCACTGGCCATAGCCCTTCTGCGTATAAGGGTGCATAAGGCTGTTTGTATTCCTCATTGTGTTTGGGAGTGGTGAGAAATGTTGGCTTGAAACTTTAAAACTGTCATTGAGAAATGCTGCACTGTGTTCCCCGGGTACAGCATCGTGGCTGACTGCATCTGCCACAGGGCACCAGAAGTATTGCTTGGGAGGAGGTTCCACCTGTGGAGGTAGTTCCTGGGTTCCAGCACACGATTAGAATCATGCTCTGACCCTGGAGTCTAGTTGCCTCAGGCAGGGGGGAATGTTTAAGGGGAGATGTTTAGAAATATCCACTTAAAACTTCAAGCTTGATTAAAACATGTTAAACCTTTTTTCTGCAGTTTTCACTGTAAAGGGAAGAAATTTCCATTCTCTGTTTTTTGGTGAATTGGCTGGCTTCTTACAGTTTCATGTTTTTCTTTAGTTTGCTTCCTTTGGGAAAATTATTTTAAATTGAAAAATGATTCTGGTAATTATAACCAGTTATCTCTTCTATGAAAGCATTTCTTACTTAAAAATATATTATTGGAGCAATTCGGGATCAGATCCTTCTTTCACTTAGAAACAGAAGATGGTTGTCATTGCTGCAGAAAGTGGCCTTCTTACCAGCTCTTCAGTTTTACATACATTTCCATTGGATCATGATGGAAATGGTAGGGTTGCATGTGTATAGCATGCTAGATAAAAAGGTCCTGAATCACTGTGACTGCTCCAAGACTGCTTTTAGATTTAGATTGCAGAAAATGTTGTACTATGTAGAACAATGGAAAGTGAAAAACAAGAGAGCGTTTCCTTCTCACATGACTGTATTTCTGGTGCTAGAACTTGTGTACTCCAAGTCTTTTTGCAATGCATAGCTTGTCTGTGGGATGAAGTATAGATTTTAACACGAGACGTGATGATATGTCACTTGAAACCATGGTATTTCTTGCTTTCTGTCCATTAAGCCTTTCATTATCAATTTTAAGAAGGTTTTTAAAGCCTGTTTCAGAAAGGGAAGCAGACCATAAAAATCTGTCTCGCTCCAGGACATTAAAACAGAGGGCAATCCATCTTTCAATATCTGGTGTGATACAATTATGGCAACTTCACTTGTAACCTGTCTTTCTCAAAAAGTCATCCTACAGCACCTACTTTTAACATTATTTTTTTTTCTTCTGTGCTTAACCATACTTATCTATGACATTCTGAATATTTCGTTCTTTGTTGCTGTCCAAATAATATCTCTAAGAGTTCTAATGGTGTATTTTAAATTAGTCATAAAAGTAAGGAGGATTTACTAAGGTCAGTTTTTCATATAGACTGTGCTGCCATATAGAATTAGTTCTACTGTAAACGTGTTGTATATAGGAATATGCATGCTACTGTCTTTATTACAAGATTTTTAGGGAAAGAAAAAGGGTAAATTTATCTCTCATTCCTGACAGTTTTAAAGTCATTGTTGTTTAAGAAGTGAGTATTTTAAGAAACCATAATTTGCGATCAAACTTGAGGAAATTAAAACTGTGATATATTCAAGTAGAGAAAGAATCATAAAGATTTTGTTTCTATTTTGTGTTAAGGAAGTGGTAGAAGTAAAGTACACTGTGAAAGGAAAATATATTATTTACCCTCCAAATTTCGTTTTGGAACCAGCTTTTATTGAGTGTGATGGGCAGTGCACAAATACAACATTAGACTGTGGATTTAACGCAATAAATCTTAACAATTTCCTGAATTTTTAACGTCTCTTAAAACTTGGAAACAAGACTTGTACAGCTCATGCAGAACTCCTTGTTGACCTTGTGTTGTACAAACACTTACTGGAGTTGGAAAACTGTGTTGAGCTGGTCTAGATGTGAATTAGTTGCCCATCTCCATTTGCATGCAGTTTTGTTGTGGATTCCAGCCATGTCTCATCTATCCTATTACCCTACTTAAGTGCTGTTATGATAATGCTAAAATAGACTGATATTATACAGTAGTGCTAACAAAAAAATAAACAGCATTGTAAAAATTCTCTATGACCATTTCTGTAATGAAATGGCAGGTTTTGTCCCTGGTGCAAATCTTAGACCTAATCTCATTTCCAGTGAGGCCAAAACACGAGCTTGGCTTAGAGTTAAGTGAGATCCTGCCCATAAATCTGGCCAGTCTCCATTGAGATAACATCTGGAAAGCTGTCATTTAAAAATATGTGGGAGAGCTTGGGTTAGGGGTGTAAATAGTGGGTCAGAGCTTCTATCCAAAAGGAAAACATCCAAAAGGAAGCTCTCAGATATCAGGCATCCTTGCTCTAGGCATGTTTTTTGTTATGATCTATCTATCATTTATCTGTTCCTGTTCTGTCAACATAATTTGGAGCTCAGTGTCCTTTGTGAGGAGCAAGAGGAGGTTGACAGGCAAAGAAGATGGGAATATGTGAACATGTTGCATGACTTAATGGATGCATCCAGTAAAGTCTGTTAATAAAGAGAGAGATGGCTATCGCTTGTATTTTGATTTAAGTTGTTCTCTGGCTGACACCTTTCAGATTACTACACACAATGGATTTATACTAAGCATATTTGTTGACTTTGGTCTATATTCTTCATTAATGATGTCCATGGCAACTTTGCGTGATTCTTCAGTGAGAACAGCTTTTGCCAAGATAGCCTGAAGAGTGACTACTTACAAACTGAAACAAATTCTAAGCATCTTGGATTCCACGTAGGCAGGGGAAGATTGTTCATCTGTCTCATTAATACTTCCATTCCTTACTGAAGCTGAGCCTTCAGTAAAGTCATAGCTCAGAACTTGTGGCTTCTTAATGGTAGCTGAGCTGAAGATGCAAATGTCACAGAAACTGATTATTAGGAGTATTTATTGTTTTGCTCAAAAGTCACAGAAGATATGTGAAGATAGCACCATTGTGTTCCATTTTTGATATATGTAATGACCCTTTTTCTATAGAAACCCTGAAGCAAACAAGACAAATGCACACAATTGGAAATTGAGCTAGTTTATGTGACCTAAACTGTTGCTTTCAGGTTCCCAAAGTCCCTTCAGTCAATTACATAAACTTATTCAACAACTCAGTGTAGATTTTTTGGTTTTTTTGAACTGTAAAACAAATCCCACCTTTGTCTATGGTACATTCCTCTCAAATGAAAAGAGGCTTTAAATACAAATTGTACCCTAATAGATCCCCATTTTGTTTTCTTTATCTAATTTTTTTTAAAGTTGTCTGCACTTGATGTTCTTTCTTCTTGAAGGAGCATTGCAAAAGCTCCTTCACAAACTACAGTCTACTATTTTCTGAACTCTAAATCCAAAATTCCGGTTGCTTTTTCCTTCAATTCAGGTAGACTGCTTCCAACTAGAAAAATATTTTCCTGTCGGTGTTTCAGTAGCTGACTTTAAAAATACGATACATGCAAACACTGTTTTGAGTACCTATCAGAATTTGCCAGTCTTCTCTATAAAAATAGCCATGGTTTTTTTTCAGTACAAAAATACAATATTTTGTGAAACTTGTTTCTTTGGAAACAAGTTTATTGTGTTATTCCAAGTTGAGCCTAATTATTTTCTGGACATCTCTAAGGTTTCTTTAAAAGAAGCATATGATATTACAGGAAGAATGTTCCTCTTGTTTGCCAGAGAACTGTACTATGTTTACTATAATAAGATTAAAGGAAATTTGAAAGTCAGCGCTAGCTCAGTGGGAAACTGATAAACACACGTTGTACTTGCAGGAACACTCTGCCCAGTAGTATTAGGAAATTTATCACTATTTATTTGGCAGCTCAGACTCTCTCTGACAAACAGATTTGGTGTCCATTTAAAAGTACACCAGACGCTAAAAAAACTTAACAATGTGGATGTGATTTGTGGAATCTGAACTGTTATCCTGGCATAGCCATCTCGTGTGGCTTAGGATTGGGAATCTCATAGCATAGTCTCTCAAAATAAGGAGTCTGTATCTTATGGATCCTGTTGCTTTCCAAAGACTGTGGTTTGATTCCTGGCACTTCTGGTTAGGTCAGCTATTACAGCCACAGTCATAAACAGCAATTTTCAGAATTTGAGCAAGCTAGACAAGGGTGTAGCTCCTTGGAAAAGTTATTCTGGAAGAGGTAAAACCAGCAATATCTCTGGATCCGTATCTGGCATTGGCAGACTTTACTCTTGAGAAGCAATGGCCGTCCAGTCTCGTATTTACTAATGTTTGTTTATTTGTGCCTTGGCCAATGTTTCAACTAGAGAGTGAGTTCTGGAGGAAAAAAAAGGCCACAAGGATGACTTTTCATTCCTAAGTACAAGTTAAGAGGTCATTTTTGCATGGCCACAGATGCTGCTTACAAATCAGTAAAATAGAATGAAGTAACTGCTATGAAATGCATGCAGGAAAGCTTTTTGGAAATGTTAGGAGTAGAGGGGAATGTATAATCACACGGTGATGCATAAGCTACTATTGTAAATGTCTTCATCACCTCCAAAATGGCAGATCTCTTGCTAAAGTGGGTAGCTGCTCACTGTATGCTTCTGAGCACCACAAAAGGCCAGTGGATTATTCCCACCGTGTGTTGGTAATTAGGAACTGCAGGATGAAGTCACTATTGGTTATAGAAGCTACTACGGTTAGCTGTTCATGCTGTGTATAGTAATACATTTATTTGGTAAATAGGTGATTAGGGAAATTAGTTAATTTCCACACTCTTCTCAACTATGAAATTTCTTAGAAACAAGCCTAAAAAGCAAGGATCACTCTTTGTGTGAAATTTATGGATTTGTATGCTACCCATTAAGTCACCCCAAAATATTTATTCCTTCTCCTGGTGATGTAAGATGTGAATGTGCGCTCCTAACCTGCTTGAGGTAATAAAGTCTGATGTAATTTGTTCAGGCTGTGGAGGAATAATCTCTTTTCTCCTACGTTCCTCTGCCACCCCAAATGGTCTTTAAAGGTCTGTGGAATCAGTGGAGATGACCTTTCCATGCCAGCTAAGTTGTCATTTCATTAAAGGCCATGCCTTTCCATTGTATGACCATGACTGTAGTACAGTCCAGCATGTTGTGGAGTCTTCGAGACTTCCAGGAACCGTGGGAATTTTTGTTCTGGTTTTAGGTGATCCATTCAGGCTGTAGAACTGCAAATGCGTGGGTGCGAAGCCCATACCAAGGGTTTCCTGCCTCAAGGGAGACTGCTGTGTATCTGTTCTGGCAGTCCAGGCTTCAGGCCACAGCTGGGGGGTCTTCTGCAGATCTGTCCTCAGCAAGTTCACCTGCAGATTGAGGAAGTCTCTGTCTTGCTTTGTCGTTAGTTAAACCAGAGCATTGCCTGTTTTGGCTCTTCTGCTTAGCTTTGTCCACATAGATAGACTACAACCAGAGTGCTTGCAGTTTGCCCCATTATATACAAATTGTAACTCGAGGCTACGGCACGTTGCTAGTTCATCTCCCCACTCGGATGCCAGCTTCATTTACTCATATAAATAACTGGATAGCAGTCAAACATGATTGACTTAAGCTGTTACTTTATCTGAATGTGTAAAATATAGAGAGTTTGAGATGCTAATGCTGTGCTTGTTTGTTTGGGTTTTCTTCTTCCACACCAAAATTTAGATATGCTTTTTAAGAACGTTGAAACTTATTGGTCATTATATTTATTGTGGGTTTAGATTTATTGTCACTGTTTATAAAACCACCCCAAATTAGTTGTTTTTTATTGTTAAATTAGAATCTGCATGGTTAGGTTTATATTCATTAAAGGGAAGCTTATTTTCTAATATAAAAGTGAACTGCAATTTAAGATTCTTTGGTTATGAAGTGCTCCAAATTAGATTTTTTCGCCAATGTATGTATTTTTCCTTTAAAGCATTTGAACACTGATTTACTTTCCTGTGATTAAGGCTGATGCCCTAATTTGAGCAACAAATACACTTTGAACTTCTAGATGCTCGATAACATATATAGCAGCTAGTCACACAGCAGTGCTGATAGAATTTTTTGGGTGAGAGTCATGCTTCAGGGGTTTTTTTTAAGTCCTGTCTTCATACTAATTGTAAACCTTTCCTAAAGCTTCTGTGATGGCCTTTTGATTTCAATTCATGACCAGTGTTTTTTAGGTGACAGAATCTAATAGCCTCTGAAGTCTGCGTTATGGTTTAGCCTTGTCTGGCTGCTAAGCCCCACACAGCTGCTCATGTACTCCCTTTCCTGGTGGGATCGGGAGAGAGAATCGGAGGAGTAAAAGCGAGAAAACTTGTGGGTTGAGATAAAGACAGTTTAATAGGGAAAGCAAAAGCTGAACACACAAGCAAAGCAAAACAGGGAATTAGTTCACTCCTTCCCATGTGCAGGCAGGTGTTCAGCCATTCCCAGGATAGCAGGGCTTCACCATGTGCAATTGTGACTTGGCAAGACAAATGCCATCACTCCAAGCAGCTCTCCTACCAGCTTTATATGCTGAGCATGTCACCATATGGTCTTGAATATCCCTTGTGTGAGGTGGGGTCAGCTGTCATGGTTGTGTCCCCCCACTTCTTGTTCATCCCCAGCCTTCTTTCTAGCTGGGTCAGATCAGAAGCAGAAAAGGCCTTGATGCTGTGAAAGTGCTACTCGGCAATAGCTAAAATTTCCCTGTGTTATCAACACTGTCATATCCAAAACAGCCATATACCAGCTACTGTCAGGAAAATCAACTCTATTAACTCTCCCTGCCAAAAGCATCACAAAGTGTTGATGGTCCAGAGAGTATCCGTGTTTTGTTCTGCCTACAGGTCTGCCCATGTGATATCACTTTAGCTAGGCATAGGTCTAAACTTACGAATTAAAAGGATCATCCTGCCCTTGGCTCTGCTTCTGGCCATTAGGCTGTGTTTTAATTCCGTTCCAGCCGTTCTTTGTGCCCTTTGGCATGTCTGACATGGTATACAATCAGTATATATGGGCAACTGTCTCAGAAACTGTGCTGTAAATGTTGACATAGGTGTTCAAAACACGGTATATCCTCTAACTGACAAGGCTTGTAGGTGCAGACTCCTTGCATGATGTCTTGAAAACCCTTTTAGTACTGAGTGGCCTTAGTGGTCTAGGTAGACAGGCTTAGTTGCTAAGTGTGAAAAATCTTTGGATAAGATTGCTGTTTAAGAGACAGCCCAGAGACCAGCATTCCCAAATGTGAAATGATGTGGGCTAATGAGAGTGGTGAGACCCAGGAACAGCTTGCTCAGAGAAGCTGTGTATGTCCTATCACTGCAAATGTTCAAGACCAGGTTGGATGGGGTTTTGAGCAGCCTGGTCTAGTGGAATATGTCCTTGCCCATGGCAGGGGGATTGGACTGGCAGGTCTTTAAATTTCCCTTTTAACCCAGACCATTCTGTGATTGTATAATGCTGTCACTGTTTGAACAGAACCTTATGGTTCACTTTATGAGCTATAAAAACTGTTACTGTCATTGAGCACTTTAAAAAAAAGTATGAAAGGCTAAAGTGTTTCTCTTACTAACTGCTTAATGCAGTGTGATACCTGTGCATGTAAGCAAATATGAATAGCATCTAAAAGAGATAGTTATAACCTTATGTGTAGATACAAAAAGTTAGATGTTTTGTTTTTCTGCAAAGCCTATAAGGATGTGAATTCTAATGCAGATTTGCACACACTGGATTAAATTCCTTGCACAGAGAAGGAGAACAATGTATTACCTTGAGACAATGCAAATATATTTTTATACTTAGAGAGCCTAACGCTTTTAACCATGCCTTTTATACAGTGAGAATTTCACCCCAGTGTGTATTGCAATGCTGTCTTCACTATTTAATGTTTCTAACCTGGGACATCCCAAATTTTTATTTATGGTTTGCATAAGGCCATCCATACCTGTAAAAAAATTTTTACTGTAGTAAAAGAAAGAGGCAACAATTGCTAATTGCCCTTGCACTTTTCTCTTTTGAAGCAGCATATCTAAATCCAAGTACTATAAAGTAGGGAAGAGAGGATTTGCTTCTGATGAATTGAATTATTCCATACATAGATTGTTCTTGGATATGTACCTTTTACTCTGATTTTCATGGTAGTTGTGAGTCAACTTAATATTTAAATGGAAACTTCCAAAACAGCTTTGTGTATAATTTAATTCTGGAATTATTCAATCAGCTTTTCCTGACTTGCATATATTATAAGGGTCAGAATGGATTTCAAATTTGAGTTAAACTAGCTTAGGTGCTTTGAGACATGGAGTTAAACCATCAAAGAGATGTCCACTAAAGGGTTGACATTAACACTTCTGAACTTCATTCTTTAAGAGTCACCTTATTTATAGCAAGATAATTGCACTTTCAGCTCTACTTGCACAGAGTGGCAAAAGCATTCTTTGAGTAGCCTAAGTAATCTAAAATATATCTTATCTGGGAAACCTCAAAGGATCTATTTATTCAAGAAGTTAGGAAAATTTAAGGGATGTATACTTACAGGCTGGATTTCAGAATATACAAGTGCTGCTTGCCCATTTTAAGAGGACTGTTAATTTCTTTTAATTAAATAGAATGTTTTAAACATCATAAGCTATGTTTTCACAGAGTTTACAGGAGAGATATCATGCCATGCTAGAAATTTATATAAGAACTTTAAAAGTACATTCAAGAAGAAAATCCAAACAGATTAATGCTTTTATGTAACTGAAAAAAAAGAAAAATGGAAATAGTGAGAGAAATGAAAAGTGAGTCGAACTTTTCAGTGGTCCGAAGTTAAATTCCAGACTGTTTATGGCTTCACAGTGTGTGTGGGTTCAACAAGTGTTTTGGGCTTTTTTAAGCAGCTTTAGGGGTTTTTTTTATTTATTGCAAACTATTTTGCTCATACATTCACTGTTTTTTAAAGTATTTTTACATGGAAATTTAACATGATTCCTAAGAAATACTTACAAGATGCATCTTCAAGTAAGATATCTGTCTTTGAACTAACAATCTTTTAGGGCACAATCTTTTTCTAGGAGTGTATACATACAGCTTGCTGGTTTTAAGGCTTTTCATGAGAAGTCAGCTGGGATTTATTCCTTCATAGACTTCCTTGGTTAGCATATGTGAGGGAACTCATGTCTAACCACTAGTAGATTTTATGTTGTGTAACCTTTACAAGTATTCATTGCATGTTAATTCTTGACAGATAAAATTACTTATTCACTCTTGATTTATCTTTGAAGGATGATTTACTTTGTCACTGTTGAGTCATCTCCATGCTATGTTGAGACAGCAGTCTCTCTCCAGATCATCTTGTTGCAGGCAACTGTTGCCCTGATGCAGAGTTGTAGTTAGAGGTCTGCAGAAGGAATGTGCAGGAGAAGAGGGAGAAGGACAAATGCTGGCTGAATCTGTGCTGGGGACAGCAGTCATTGGTGTCTGCGAGGAGAAGGTTTCACATTTGTAGATTTTCCTTGCTCCTGTTCCCAGGGCAGCTCTGCAGGGCATGGTAGGGGTGTGGGGAGGTCAAGGCTAAGTATTTAGCCATTTTTTCTTTCCCTCTTTTTTGCTCATAGGATTGTGTTATTTTGCCACACTAAAAAAATCAAGAGTCCAGAATCACCGTGACATTGCTCCTCTGTCTCGGTCACCTTCTCATATCAGCTTACCCTTTACTTAAAATACGCCTGTTAGCCCAGCCTTACATACATATATGACTTGCAATAAAACCTTGATTCATGCATAAGTTAATGAAAGGAGCATTTTTCTTTTATTCTGGAAATTTCAGCACAATCTCTGAGTAACTTAAGAAGAACTTAAAAAGAATCTAAATGTATCTGGCCCCTGTGGCACTGCTTAGTTATGTGGCACGTAAAAGTAGCCTTTGCCTTCTTTCCTGCCACCTATTTTCACTATGCAGAAGACTGGCTTGTTAAGAAGGTCAAAGGAATTCTACAAATAACAATGCCTAGAGTGCTAGTTTGGGAACATGAAGCCCCAAACCTTCTGTTGGGCAGCTTCCCTTAAACCTTTTTACTTAGAATGCTTAAGTTTTCCTCTGCCTAACATTACAAAGGCTAAGAATTTTGCTTGATCCTTGCTCATACTGATATGGAGCTGTGAAGATAGATTAGCCTGACAGTCTGAATTTAATAAATCTTGCAGAGGAGCAGGAGTCTAATAGCTAAGGTAAACTGCTTTGTGGTCACGTGCCTCCATGGCTTCCAAATGAAATGAAGTGCCCTGTAAACTGAGCTGCAAAGTATTATGGAAATGCAAGTTGTACTTTTTCAAAGCACCTGCTTTGAGTGTGAAACTGAACAACCGAAATAATTCAGTAGAGGCATCACTCTCAGTCCTAAGGACTGTTGAAGAACACAAAAATTAGGTGTCTGGTATCAGGAAATACAGAGGTAGGGTAGACACCAGCACTCTGTGCTGCCAAGAGGGAGTTGGGGGATTAGGCTTGGTGTACATAAGTCAGTGTGCCAGAGTGGGAAATTATTAAACTTCAGATAATGCTGAAGAAATGAGTGTTTACAGAGCCCTCCATCTCATGAGTGGAGGCTTCTGCAGAAGTGTTCAGAAAAAAAAGTTGGAAGAAAGATGAAGAAATGCTGCCAGATGCTGCTTAATGCTCTCGTTTTTGGATGTATCTGCTGAGATTTTCACTCTGTAAGGAAAAAGGTACAACTGCAGGCTGGGGACGATCCCTATGAGAGTTGAATTCATAGGTTAAATTACACTCTGGAACTAAAGGTGATAAGATCCTTGGAGCCATAAGAAGATGTAATTAGATCCACAGTACAGCTAGACACATCTTACCCCCTCCCCTCTACTGTCAAGCCCTCACATAAGGAATGGCCCCTGGTGCCAGTAGCCAGAATGTCACAGTTCAGAGCTGGTGAGCCTTTCAGGGACTGTGGGATTTCCCAGATGCTTTTAAGGATCACTGAACGTGACTTTACTTCAAGATGAGGAAGCCCTGTATAAGAACCAATTTTACAAGTCCAAAGTTCAGTTGGGAGCTGTGCGCACAAAGGAATACAGATACTGAATTCTTCACTGATACTGTATTAGCCTTGCATGAGAAGAGATTAGGATCAGCCTTTCTTTGCTGAAATGCTTTGCCTGGTACCGCCAACTGGCAGTAACTAGGTCCTTCCAGCCAGGAAACTACCAAACAAGACATTTGTTATGAAGCCAACAAGTAATGCAGACATTGTGGGAAAGTTACCATTAGCTTCAGAAAAACAGTTATGTGTTACCATTGCTGAAACTGAACCTCATGACTTCAGACGATCTGGTATCTCTGCTTTCTTCAGCTGGTCTGGTATCTCTGAAGTGAACCTTAACCAGGTCTTAATTTAGTTCAAACCAGAGGTGTAAATCAAGGGAGTATGGGGTGATTCCTATTATATTTACATATTTATTGCTTTAGAATTGCATGGCACTTGTGCCACAAAATACTCCTCATTTCTTTACATTTTCTCCCTGCAAAATTGGTATTACAGCTCTTTCTCCTTCTTCACTTACCTCAGTATTTCTCCCACAATGGTCTTCCATTAAGTTCTTACTAGATCCCTATACCTAAGATCATGGAAAGAAAGAACATTAGGAGATAATTATCTGTGGTGTGTTGATACTAAATTATTGTGGGCTCACACTTCTTAGAAAGGCATTTAATGGGAGACTGAACCATTCTCAGATGTCCTAAGTGAGCCTGCTGACTTGCATGGGCAAGAAAAATGCGAAAGCAGAAAGTTTGGGTTACCTCTGGCTTGCAGAATTTCATTGGACTGGATGCTTTTAAAAAGAGGGAACTTGTCCAGTCTTACAGGTGCTTTTGGGGGATACCTTTTTGCTTAGCCATAACCATAGCCATGTGTTATGGAACCTTTTAAAATACTAGTGCTCTTGTAAAGCCAAGGGCAGCTCTAGCCTAGATTAAGACTAACTAGGCTTGATTTATTTGGTGTGCCACACTAGGTAGGCAGGAAACATTAATCTTTGGAGTTTTCTTTTCCCTTGCCCATTGTTTTCCTCTTTATAGCTAGATGAAAAATAATTAATTAAAATTATAATACCATTTTAAATATAAAAAATAACTAAGGAAGTAGCTTGATATTAAGTGCAAATGAAAAATAATTTGTAGTGGAATTGTGAGATATTCTAAGAATATAAATGTTGTTAATCTGTTGTTTTAAATTACTTCCTGGTAAACATTTTTTGGTGTCATTTTTATTTTTTTTTTCCCATCCATCAGGTGTCAACATGACTTATCTGTAAGCATTTGCTGGCTACTTCAAACTGATCAAGTATTTTTAATGGCAGTACATTTTTGTGCTGCCTGACATGTGTCAAATATCAGCAAGTCTACCTGAAGGCAGGTCATTTCCTGGTCTAAATGACTGTGTATTTTAAACCTCAAGGATTTTGTACTGATATTTCCACAGAGTAAAATTATTGTCTCTATTGAACTAAAATATTATTTTTTCTATTCACTTTGATGAAGTCAGTATTTGTAAGGTAAAGTCTCTGAAATATTTTTAAATACATATTTGCAGAGAATCTATCCATCTGCCATACGTTCTTTTCCTGAACTTACTGAGCACAGTGGGCAGGTGGGGAAATTTTTGTTGTTAGAAAGCATTGCAGTATTGCCTAGTGCATGAAGCATTGCAGATTCCTCTTGTCCTCTGCTGTACTGATCTGTTTAAGGATTCTGTCTTGTATTTAACTTCCCATTGGTTTCAATCCTGCAGTAATTCATTGGCAATGAGTGATGTACCTTTTATTAGACTATGAACATATGTATATCCACTTGATCGTTACTTTCCATTGGGTTACAAGAGAGTGTAAATGTAGTATTGGTTTAAAAAACGTACCTCCACAACTGGCTTCTCTCAGAAATAGCAGTACTGTTACTAAATAACAGTAAATAATAAGAATGTAATAGTAAAGAAATAACTAATATTGGTGTTGTAGGTTGCTCTTAGGTGAATGACTTTCCTGGCTTTTAGGAAACCACGCACTGCAATGTCACCCCACCTGTTTAAAGTAATCAGAAATACTCGACTGTATCTAGGTAAGGAAGCAGTTCCTCATAGGGAAAATGTTGAGGAGATGCCTTTACTCTCTATATTCATTTTAGGGAACTAGCAACAGTGAGTAAATCAAATTTCAAAACTTATATTAGTTTTGGAAGGATAAAAAAGGGCGATGGGAAACTTGAATTCTATTCCAGTGTGTGTTCAGTTTCTGTTTGAGGGCAATTTCATTATCTTATTTATTGTGCTCTATGGGAAAGGGAGTGTTGGGCAGTGGGTACAGCTTCACAGAGCACTGCTGTGCTTGTAGGACAAATACCACAGCTTTATGATAACAGCTGTTGACAAACTATTCCACACCTGTTAATTACAGGTGTTACAAATAGAGAGGAATTTGGGTGTTTGCTGTCATGAGGACATTACAGATGTTTTCTTCTGTGCAAACCTCTGCAGTTGGCCTCAGATCTTGGAGGATGTGGTTGGTTGTAGGCCTGTTTTGTCATCCTGAGACCTCTGGGTAAGAAACCACTCAGCTGTCCCATTCAGTTGCTGGTTGTGGAATTTGGCAGCTTCATCAGCCGGTGTTGAAGCAGCAGTGCCGTTGCACACCTTCTAGTTCAATGCATCTGTCGCTGGCTCTGAAAGGACTGTGGGGAAGAAGCGTGCATAGCACAATATTTCCATCTTCTCATCTACCCACTCTGGCTAATTAAGCAGTTTTGACTCCTCTGTCTTGAAGTCAGTCTTCAAAGATGGTTTAAAACTCTGCCCAAATTAGCCTTATGTGGAAAATGGTGTCTGTGTGTTTTATGCATATTTAAATATGTTTTAGGAAACCTGACTTATTTTCTAATGCTTTATAAATTACATTCATCTTCTTCAAAAAAATAAACAAGGCAATGTTTCCTCTAAATAACTGAAATTTTGGAAAAGCCCAGACATTCTTCAGGATTTTGAGTCTTGATTTTTTTTGCCAACAGAGGAGCATTGCACAAAAGTTATGTATTCTGCCTGCAGCAAGAGAAGTCAAACTGAGTCTTTAATTCTGAAACCATCTGATAATATCTGCATTACAAACCTGGTAGGTTCACATTTAGCAGATTGCAGTGTGTTACACATCAAGCTGGCTTTGAGTAGTGGTTTGGTGACCCCATAGCAAAAAGAATGATGATTTATTTCTGTGATAGCTAGCACAAAACCTAAAAGCCTAGGAAGATGANAAACCTATGAAAAAGATAGTTCTTTGGCAGATAATGATTGTTCTATGTAATATATATACATATATGTCTGTATACTTAAAAGGGAATTAAAGGACCTTTGAGAAGTCATCTGGTTCTTCTCCTGGTTGTTAGGATCGATTTCATCTAACATAATTCATGGCAGATGTGATTTTTTTTCCTTTTGTGTCACTTTTTCCTTAATAATTCTGATGACGAGTCTACGAACTTAGGCAAATGAATTCCAATGCCTTACTGTCTGTATCATGGTGCTTGCTAATAGGAGTATTGTCTGAAAACTTATTTGCTAACATTACTGCATTCGAATCCATGAAGAGTAAGAACGTATCATTTCACTCTTTGCTATTGCCTTTTATGCATTTAAAGGCTATTAACATCACTCCTCTGGACTTTGCTTCTTTGTATTAAAGATCACTGATTCCTGCAATCTTGCCACACTGAGTTGGTTTCTGTGTATATAAATGTTCTTGTCTTTCTTCCTTGCTTCCCCTTGAGAAGACTGCATGGCTTTCCTGAAGCATGGTGCCCAGAACTAGTTCGTAAGCTACTAGTTTCCATTCTGTATTTGTGCACCCACGTTTTCAGGGCAAAAAATAGACTCTTGATTTGTCCGTAACATCCTCAGCGTACCATCAGTGAAGTGTGGTGGTCATAGATCTGAGATTAGCATATAAATTGGATTAGCTTCTGCTTTTGGATTTTTGTTTTAATTTCCAGGTGCCGAGGAGTCTCTTGTCTGCTGTGGAACATGTTGTGACTAATGTGTTACAGTGATGACCATTGTGAGAGACATCAATGCACACTGAAACAATATAAAATTGGGGGAGTATGTGGAAGCTGATTGAACAAAAAGCTGTCAGTGGTGTACAGAGCCTACAGCTTCCTTTTAGAAGAATAAATATTACTTTGCAATTGATTAAAAATAAGAGCTATACATTTAAGATGGTAGGCACCTTTCCCTGTTTAAATGCCAGCTGATCCAAACTTCAAACTTATTCAACTGCCATACAATTTCTGTCTGTTAATTTTAGTTACAAGTGGCTAGAGACTTGCTGGTGTGCAAGGTACATTATCAGACTTTTCTTCTAAGGTCTGGTAACTTTAACAGGGTTTTGGACCTGAATGCAGGAAGCCAGTTAAGTGTTTGCTTAACTTCTACAGTGTTAGTTTAAAGCTGCCCTGTCTTAATCAGAGTCCTAGTTACTAGAATGCTCCCATACCTACATGAGAGCTTAGTCCTATCTGTTGACTATTAATTATATTACATTTATTCTTGCATAAAAGCAGCTGTAGTTAAATGGAAAGCCTTAGCCCACGTGGTTCTCAGAATCACCCTGGCTTTTGGAGAATGAAGGTGCCTTTGTTCAGTAGCAAGGGAGAAGCTTAATGAACAGGTTCTGTGCATAAGGCCTGTTCCCTTTGGCTAGTCACTGCGGCCTGTACCCTTTGGCTGGGTGGCAGATGTACAAGCTGGTGCTCCTTGGCATTGAAGCTGTCACCTGAGAAACAGTGTGGGACCAAATGTACAGACTGTTTCAGCCTTCTGCTGAATGAATGCTCCTGAATGTTTGCCTTGCGTTTTTCTTACTCAGGTATTAGCAGCATCACTCCATTTCTTACCATGTCATGTGAATGCACAACTTATGCTTTTGCCTAAGGAGGGCAAAAATCCATGTGAATTCAATATCAGAATAAGTGACCAGCTCTTTTTAAAGCTCTAGTGCTCTGTTCTGAAAGGGAGGTTGGACGAATTTCTGACAGATTTTTTTTTCGAGCTATCAACCAGCAGATTGGTTCTGTCTCATAAGTATTCTGGCATATCTGTTACCTGGAAAGAGAATGGAAAAGTGTTTCTTCCAACTTCTCTTTCCCAAACCACATTGCTTGTTAGTTTGTTTGTCCTTAATTCAATTTTATTTAATTTTGCATTGCACTAATTGCATGGGCACATAGCATCTTCACATAAAGATAGAGCCACCTTGCCACCATCTTCCAGGCTAGATTCTGGATCAGGTATGGAGAATCCAGCAAGTGTAAATGTTAGGACAGGGAGGGTGATAATGATAATGGAGAAAGACAGAAGCAGAAGGCATCAGTGTTTCATATATCATGTAGATAATTTCTTTGCAGTGCAACCAATGGTTGTGTTTAATCACTTAAAACCCTGATGTCTTGGTGGTAGAAACCTTTGCACTTAAAAGGCAAGACACTCCAAAGTCAAGACAGTAGGATGGAGAAGTTAGAGTACATTTTCATGCTTCTTTTTCCATGTTTAATATTTAGTTTTGCACTACAGTTGCAGAGCACATTTTCAAGATAAGATAAAGATTCTCTTTTTAAGTACCCCATATCCATTGAGGACTTGAGATAAACAGTGCATACCTCTTTTGGAAATCTAGTCATAAGTCAGAGCTGTAGTGTTTAAGACACTTGCCATAATCAAGTTCTTGTGTCTTTATAGCAGAACGAGGTTCTGATGGAGAGCTGGATGCCCTAGTACATACAGCTGTTCAGATATGCCACATCTCTCACCTGGCTTCCAGTGGCCACTGTAGGGGAGTATGCATCTCTCACAGGGTCTAGCTTGGATGTGTCAGCCTAAACAAACATCTTTGTCATGCTCTCGGGCATCTGAAATGGTACTACTCATCACATTCTATTCTATTCTATTGTTATTATTGTTGTTATTATTATTCCTTCTCACTGCAGTGGTACAGACTGTGCTACTAACATCAAGCCGTTTAGATATAAGGACCGTGCATCTCTTATAGGAAGCCAAAGCATGCAGTTTCATCTGTCAACGCTGCCTTTATCAGCCACACCCTCCCAGTTACATTAGCCTCCTCCGCCCTGAAACAGGTAAGTTGGGTGACAGCTTTCCCAGGCCCCAGTCTGGAAGGAGTATCAGGGTGTGGTGTGGCCACTGGTTGGAGGCAGCGTGCCTGTAGGCTGGCCCTGGGAAGGCAGAGCAGGCCAGCACTGGCACGGGAGCCCAGCAGCACCACTGATCCTGCAGGCAAAAAAGAAAAAACCAACCCTTTTTGGCTGGATCAGCAAACTTGTCTTGCTGACTGTGTGGCTGCACACATGCCTGTGTCCTGTGTAGGGGGGAAGGTGAGATCAGGAGCAGAGTGACAGTGGCTCACAGTCTAAAGGACTCAAACTGCATCCTGGACTGGATGACAGCGTAAGATGATTTAAGCTTTATCTCAGAGGGGCATGGTTTGCGATGAAGTATATTCAGCTGACATTAATTGCTGTTTTGGTTATTTCCCAAGGTCAGATACAGGGTTTTCTATTTGCCATTACTCTTCCTGAGAAGGGAGTTGTACTGTCCTAAAATGACTACATATAATGGGAATATATGTTTGAACCAATATGCTGCAGTATTCTAATTGGAATGTGAAATTGAGGGAAAAAGGCATAGGTTTTAATTGTTTTTGTCTGTGGTTAGTTTCATTTAGACTCAAAAATCTAGAACAGTTGACCTTCTTAATCTGTCAGGGAGGATGATATAATTCAAGGAGCTTAAATCAAGACCTCAGCCTCCATACCTCAAAGGCTAATGACATCAAAACAGTGTTGGATATAGTATTGTAGTTCCCTTCAGGTCCAGGAATTTTGTGTTTATTCCCTACCTAATAACCCAGCTTTAACTGTAAAATATGGGAAATTACTATTTGTGCTTTCCATTTTCTCACTAACCTTTTCTGCAATTTTTAGAGGTTTTTTTTTTTTTTTTACAATGGGAGGGGAATGTGGGTCAAAATATCTCCAGTTCATGTGTGTACTGAAACCATGAGCTTGCATTCATAAACAGGGAAGATGTTGTTGAAAGATGTTGTTCTTGTTCGTACAAGAAAGATAAGTAGCGTCTCCCACTGGCTGCATTTTTGGATGACTGGTAGCAAGCAGTTTGTGCTGTTCATCTTCCACTCAGTGGTGGCTGTATGTGACACACACATGACAAAGCAGGGCTGTTGGGGAGCTGCTGAGAGGCTCCCAAACTTCATCTGTCTTCTGTGTGAATGGCAGAAGACAGCATCACCACCTACCCAGCTGTACATCTGGGCATCCTACAGGAACGCTAGCATATGGACACATAAGCAATGTCGCAGTCCAAAATGAAACTGGAGGCTTTGTAGGTGTGGGAACAGGTGTTTTCTGGAGTGCTCACATTGATTCAAGTGATATGTATGTCCCTGTCACCTGTTTCTAACGTGTCTTTAAATCTCTTGTTTCTCTTAGATGCTTTGCCATGGGTTTGGCAAGCAGCTTTAAACAAATAATATTTTGGTTTTTATGGGGGGTGGAGAATAGTCATAGAGAGGACCTTGTTAAAACTATAGTATCTAGAGGAGCTCTTTATGTCTTCTGTACAGGTATGCTGTAAATGCACTCAGTAGCTCACATTCTTAAGTCTGTTACTATTAATTCAAAAGCACCTCTCTTGCTTCCTTTTCTGTTCAAGTCTGCAGTGCCATTGCACATTCTGTTTAAACCATACAGTTCAATGATTTAATTTTCACTCCTTTTTTTACTTTTTTCTTTTTTTTTAGGTAAGCTTAAGAGTCCTCCCCTTCACGTTAATAACAAAGATGTAGATACAGAAATGTGCACTTACTTTCATGTAGCTTTTTGTGTCATTCGTGTTGTAAAACAAAGTGTTTGATTTTGAGGGTGGGAAACAAGGAAAAAGAACCTCAAAAAATGTCCCTGTGTTTTTAATAAGCAGAGTTTTGCCAGGTAGAAATTAGTACTCTCCAGTTTTTGTGCTAATTAAGAGCTTCTTAGGATCTTCTAAGAAGAAGGGTTTTTGGCAAGTTAGCAGATTTTCAGACAGGTGAGCTACTTTTAGCTTGACCTTTGCTAGGTGCATTTTTTATAGTGTTTCCCTAATTACTATTCTGTTGCTCATTCACCATTTTCTTATGCTGCCCAAATCACTGATCTGATATGTATGAAGCTTCTTTATAATTTTGTGCTGGAGAAAAATTACAGAAGCTGAAATAATCACTCAAAGCAAAAGCTGTTGTTCTGAAACTAAGTAAGGGAAGAGAGCAAGCATAGTCTTGTTTTCCTAAGCCAAATTCTTTACTGAGCCTCCTTTCAAAATACAACATAGAAAGTCCCATGGGGCTGTGGTTATCACTGACCCATTGAGGACCGTCATACTACAGGAATTGTGGTAAGTTCAGTTGAAACTTTTTTTGTCTCTTCACACTGTGGGAATAAAAGTTTTCGGAAGTGTTGATCAAAACTTCGTTTTTCAAAGATGCTTTTTCAGAGGAAGAGATACAGACATTTTTGGACTGAAAGCACCTGAAGGCTCTGGTTTGAATTGAAATGCATTTTAGGGCTTTCCCATTACTGAGAGAGACAAAAAACGTGTTCACGTTAACTCTCTGAAATGGCTTCTTGGCTTTTGAGGATTTAGTAGTTTCACATTGAAAGTATCTTAAAACCAATTTTTGCTCACTTCACCTCCTTCTTGAAAAGAAAAATAAGGGAAAATTCAGAATCTAATAATTTAGCTGATCTTAAGTGGAGACATAGGCCAATGTTAATATTTCCTCCAATATCGAGATGAGGCTTTCAATATGTCTAGTTCTCAATGTGTCAGAAAATATTTTCCCTCATTCCTTATTTTAGAGTCCTGTCCTCTTAATCCCATATTACACATAACTTCTTTAAAAAGTCTAATGTTTAGCCAAGACATAGGAAAAAAATTAGAAGAGTCTAGTTCATGGGTACATAATAGTTTTTGTACTTTTGGTCTAAATCACTCATAAATGAATATGTGAGCTGTGTGTGTGTGATCACTCATTAGAAACCAGAGTAAACCTATGGATCAGAGCATTTTCTTTGGGATGATCTTATTTGGCTATAATCAGCTACAGTGAGACTTAGCTAGTGGCACAGATGGCGTTTTGTTGCTGAGCCATTACAGGTACTTTCATCTGGTTGAACAAAACCTTCATCTGATCGAACTCCCTTGCTGCTTCAGTACGATACACATGATTGCTTGAGCCAGCGCTAAGTGGTTTGGATTAGTAAAATGGTGTAAACTGTAATGCATATGTTCTCTGACTACTTTGTAATGAGAGAAAAGAAACCAAAGCAAACCCTGAATGGGCAATCTTCCTGATCACTCGTTCCCCCTCTTCCCAATCAGTCTGTTAGCCAGGATCTCCCATTTTAGTCATGTCAGAAGGGAAGCTCTTTGCTACTTCACTGGGACCATTCATTACTCTCAATCCAATTAAGCACTGACATGCAATGGGGTCTTGGTATCTTTGTCCTTCTGTGTAGTAACATGAGGTCACACAAGATTACCAGAAGTGTCATCTCTTCTCTAGATTCAAGGAATAGCTGCCTGAAGTAGAGCTGGGGAAGAGTCCCTGAATAGACCTGGAAGAGAAATGGAGCTTGCAGTCTCATACTGAAATGTATAGCTAGAGGCTGGGTAACTCTTTCCAAGATACCTTCCTGACCTTTCTGAGATTAGCTTTCTGAAAGAGCCAAAGAGAAGAATCTTTAGATTTCCTTTTACTTACTGTCTACTTCTACTGAGCTTGAAAGCATCAATAATGGAAAAATACTCAAACCTTAACTGTGGTGACACAGTTTGAATGGCTCGTGGCCAAACACTGTAAAAAAACCAAGGTCAGAATAAGTTAATAAAGAGCCTCCAGGTGCAGTTTATCTTCTGCTTGTGTTTGAGTAAAGAAGGTCCCTAGTTACTATGAGCCAAAAAAATAACCCCTCAGCCAGGAAGTCACCAAGTTGGAATCCTTCCTCTCTGATGCTGCAAAATTATAAATGC
The DNA here is from genome assembly GCA_013397115.1 of Edolisoma coerulescens. Taxonomy (NCBI): domain Eukaryota; kingdom Metazoa; phylum Chordata; class Aves; order Passeriformes; family Campephagidae; genus Edolisoma; species Edolisoma coerulescens. Next base: position 2,409,342 of record VWZW01007347.1, on the reverse strand, counting down.
AGCTGAGGTTACAAGGATAGAAGTGGTCCTGAAACTGTCTACAGAAGGGGAGCTCTGGCACTTTTCTGTGAATGTGTGAGCAGAAGGGGTTGGTGATTGCCCCTGTCAGCTTTCTCCTTTCTTTTGTCGTAGGGGAAGATCTTCCCTGCCGTTATTAAAAAGGGTTTGAACTCATTCCACCCCACAGGGCACCTATATGATGTCTGATTTCGTGTCACTTTTCTTGCTGGGTTTTAAAACTGGATCTGCCCATATGACTCAGAAGGCTGAACTTCAAAATCCAAGTCTGTTCATCTGTTTATCATGCATCACTCCATTTCCCAAGTTCTGTGTTTGACTGGCAGCTCAGTTCTGAGACTTCATCCAGCTCCTGAGTTTCAGTCATTGTCAAAACTGGTGAATGTAGATCTTGCCTTCCAAACAGTGAGAATTTACTTCTTTAACTCCATTACTAGTTTTGCCTCTGGTTTACTAGTCCTGTGGCACACTTCTGTTCTGTGAAGGGAGTCTGAAGAAATCAGCTTGTGTGTGTTTTTAATTACATGTTTGTTCAACCCTCTGAGGATGTCAGGAGCTGTGAACAGCAAATGCCAAGTGATTGCCAGGAAGAAAGCTGCTGACTGCAGTCCATCATAGACAGAACCCTTCTGTGTAACTGCCACTGCCTTGCCATGCACATACTGACGATATCTGATTTTGATTGTAGTCTCTCCTCTGATGATAGTACTGTCTCGGGTTCTCCTGGAGACAAAGTCTTGGTCAAGTGAAAACATAAGCAATGGTGTAGTCAAGGACAAAGTCAGTCAGTCTCCCCCAGATTCCAGTCGATTGACTCTTCTTTCTTCCTCATTTGGAGTGAACTGAAAGGCTAACGATCTCGCTTTAAATGAGCATAACTTGCTGTATTATGTTAGTCTAGACAAAGGAAATCAAATTAATTAGCAGAAAGACTGCAAATGTGCTGTGGGAGGAGGACCTGTCATTAGAGTACCTCTTTCAGGCTCCTGTGGCTTGCTGTGTATTCAGAATGATAGCTCTGGTCTTTCTCTCAGCAGAAGAGAAATAGAATAATACTAGGCTTCAATTAGAGACAGAACTATAATTCCTTCATGGGCAAGGAGAGGGGGAGGTGAGTAGGAAGACAGCTGCTCTGCAAAGCTTAAGTCATAAAACATAAAATCCCGGTTTACACATGGCAACAGATCCTTCTATGATTGAATTACAACCTTCATATTCAATAGTGGGTCAAGTCTGTAAACCAGAATACAGACAGAGCAAATATTTACATTCTGTGTGTAATGACAGAGGAAGAATCACTGATCTGAGCATGAATCAGAGCCACAAGAACATCGATGTGGGACAGCCATGTGTTACCAGCAGTGTGAAGTGGGAGGGATGGAGTAAATTTCCAGTATTTGGATGTTAAATTTCCTACAAATCATCCTGCAGCATTTAACTGAAAATTTTTGTTTTATTTACTTTTAGTTGTGACACACACTGCCAATAACAGTGCATAAATGGCAGTTTGCCCATTCATTCTGTGTGCTATATGTTTTCTAATATTTCTAGAAAGTTATTTTGAAGTGCATAGGTATTTAGCATTTTATGTTGATAGTGTATATATAATTAAAATTTTATTTGTATTCCTGACTTCATAGCATCTCAAAAGCTCTTTGCTTTTGACAGCTGTTGAGCTGCTATGATTTATTTTGGTCCATTTGACAGCTATGACAGTCAAAAAAGTTACTGTCAGTTTGGAAATATCAACAGACATGTAGCGAAATAAAAATTCTTTTTTTGTATTAGAAAACAACTTAAAAACAAGGGTCAAAATATTTCCAAATGGAAGAACTTGCATCAAGGCATCAACTGATGCATGGACTAGGGTAATCAAGAAGCCATGTAACTCTGAAGGTTATGAACTCCAAATGTCACCTGTGTTTATAGGCTTGCAAAAACACAGAAAAAAACCCCATCAGAGCACATGGTTGCCACACTTTTCAGCCCTTTTGCATTTCAGTTTAGTGCAAATGAAATGAATGTGAAAGTGAAATGCATTAAATTGCATTTCAGTTGCATGCATCAAGTTTTTCTTGTAGAGACCCTGAGTGAACAGGGTTCCTTTCAGAGCAAAGCCCATAGCTGAGTTAAACATTTGAAACAAAACTATTTAAACAGGGATTGTGATGGGCCATTGGTTAACCCACAAAAAGTTACTACAAAAATAAGCAGAAGGCTGGTGCTCTTAGGGAAAGAAGAAAACATCTGGTAAGTCTCCAAGTAAGTTTGTGAACAAAAGGGGTTACAAAATACTACAGGATCAACCCAAGGATAATACCATGCATGGCATGGCTTCCATCGACACAGAGCGCAAACAAGCTTTACACTGTTGGGCCAGCTTACACCCTGGGTGAGAGAGTGTGTTAAAAACTGAGGTGACCCACTGCTGTTTCAAGGTGTCTTGTGTTACGTGTGAACATTAGAGCTCATGAACTCTCATTTTTTGTGGGTGTGTTCAGTTTGCCAGTCCACCACAGTAACGCCTAAACATCCGCTTTACTACTCACACTTCCTGTTCTCAGTTGTGATACCACTGACTTGTTCCCCCACATCCCCTTCCCTGAAATATTTTTCATGCCTCCCTGTGTACCCTAGGAGAGAATACACTTAGTATAATGCAGTAGAAGTTTCAAACCTGCCTTGCTGTCCAACCCATTTGAAATTTGGCAGAGGAAAAAAAATTGATTGTGAGGAAGTGTCAGATGTGTTGCTTATAAGCTATAGGAAAGGCAAAACAGGATGAGAGGATTCCCTAGATTTAGCCTCACTGAGGAGAAAAAGGGTTTTTCTGTGAAACTAATAATTCCGGTAAGGCACTTAGATACATGTTTGTGTGGCATAGACCTGGTTGCAGCTAACAGGCTGAATGGGGTCAATACTTGTTTTATTTGCTCGTTAGCATAGATCTTCCGCACTCTGTCCCCAGAACTGCTGTAAGTTATAGTCAGGATGACTGATGCTTTGTCAGGCAAATTTAAGCAGAGATAAATGTGAGTGAAAAACGCTTGAAGCAATAAATCTATGCCATTTTAAAGACAACTGTATGAAAATACAGCTGGAATGGTTCTTATAGGTGACATAATGGAAAGTAGTGGGATATATAGCTGAAATTTTATTTGCATGGGTATTTGCATACTACCTAATAGAAAGATTAGCCTGTGGGATATTGTGATAAGAGCAATTCTTATTTGAACCATCTGTGTTTCAGCTCTATAAATAGGATACTGGCTTACAGAAATTCATAATATAAAGAATAGACCATCAAGAACATTTTAGATTTTTCAAACAGGAACATGACCACTTCAGAGTCACAGTGTCATAGGTGAGGATAGCATCTTGATAGAGAGCCTCAAAGAAAAAAACTGTCTGAATCTACCAGAAAATCTGGAAAATTTAAATGTTACTTCTCTGCTGGTTAATCTAGTGTTTCTTATATATAAGATTACATGCCACCTGTTGATTTTTAGAAGTACTTGCATTTCGTGATCATTAAGAGAAGCAAGCACTTCTTTTGAGCACTTTTATGATGCTTTAGAGACCTCACTTTTCTCCTAGAACAGAACTCATTCAAATGCCCTCTCTTTAGAATGGTACAAGTACAATAAGGAACATATATTGAAGATCTATGGTCATCTCCCTTATTGTGGGCTAGAAAATGAGCTGTGCGTTCGAGAAATAGTGTGTCGTTTGAAGCTACAAAGAAATGAAGCTCCTAACTCCATCCCTGTTCTGTCGAAATTCAGGGAAACTATATTGGAAATTTTCATACACAACAATTTTCATTTACTAGAGTATAATGTTTTTAAAGAAAAGCTTGCCTAAGGGTAACAAATCTGTATTTCTTTGCAAAAAGAAGAGTATTGGTGCCATGCGGTGCAGTTGAAAGATGTTGGAAATGGTCCATTCTCAGTTAATTTCTGACCTCCAGTAACTTACTTCCCCTCTGAGCTCAGCTCTGGTCCCACCATATGTTGGTCACCAAGTCAGTCTACAAACATTTGAAGTTGTGTCACTTAGGCATTGGTCTTGGATGAGATTTCTATGTTCTGTTGTAATGCAAACAAGAAAAATATAATGGAGACTGTTCATTGCAAAATAGTCTTTTGTAGCATCGATTCTCCAGTGAGGAAGCAACGAAATGAGCTATTGTATTTAAATGCTGAACTTTCCCCATTCTTATGTTGACTGTCCTCCTTTCCAGCAGGCTGAGGGATGGTCACAAATGAAGACATTTGCTCAAGTCACCGCTTCCCTTCAGATTTAGTTTTTAGTTTCCCAAGGGCAGAAGTCTGCTGTTTTCTCCTGAATGAAATGCTGCCAAATGGGAGTGTAACAGCTGTGTTCAACACAGAAAAACAAAGTTAAATGTAGGCCGTTTTTACTTGCTGGACAAAATGTTCATATGCAAACAGAACTGACTTGTCTCTTTGGGGCTTTTGTGCTGAAAAGCTGAGAAACACTGAGAAGGAGACCAAGTATCTTTTCAACTTAGTTCAGTCTTGCAGAGAGACATTTTTTAGATTCATAGGAGAATTATCAGTCCTTTCCAAAAAAGCTCTTCTTCTTGTATCCATTCCTTCTACCCCCTGACTGTAGCATTCTTCAAAACCAGGTTGGGAGAAAGAAAATCAGCCTCATGGACAGCTAGCAGAAATCTGGTTTTATTTTGTGGGTTTTTTCCTCCTCCCACTCCCCCTTTTTTCCCCAGTGTTGCATATGCTGCCAGCACTGATGACTACCCCGACACTTCTGAGTAGGACATCTCACTCTGCTTGGACGGTTCACATGTGCTCACCAGGCAGACATTTGTCTGTGGTTGGTTCTAAAACCACAAGTTCCTGAAGCTGAAATAGCAACAAAATTTAGGACTTTTAATCATAATGATACAAAAAACCCCTTTGTCTAGTTACCTGCTGGTATTCAATCAGAGTTATGTGTGTTCCTAATCCCCTAAAAAAGGCATTGCTGCATTACCAGAGGTACTGTAGGATGACTGCTTTTACATTTCTTGCAGCTTTTGTTCCTTCTCTTTATTTCACTTATCCTGTTTTAAAATGATAAATGCTGACCCAATTGTTGAATCAAAATCTTGGCTACTGATAAATACAGGGTCATATGAAGTTGATAGTGTCTTCCTTTACTGTATTACCTGGCTAACATTCAGCCTTAAAAAGAACCCAAACCAACAAAACTTGCAGCGTTGTTTCCCGCACTATTTTCTTCTAGTTGGGGCCTTGGTAATTGCATCTATTATATGTGTGTGTGTTTTTTGGGAAACACTGGTCTGTATCATGGACATAATCACAGAGGACGAGTAAGGTTAGAAGGAACCACAGTGGGGCATCTGGTCCAACCTTCCTACTCAAGCAGGGTCATCCTAGAGCACATGGCACACAATTGCATCCAGGCAATTCTTGAATATCTCCTGTCAGGGAGACTCCACCACCTCTCTGGGCAGTCTGTTCCACTGCATGGTCATCCACACAATGGAGAAGTTCTTCATATTCAGATGAAACTTCCCATGCATCAATTTCTGGCTGTTGCCTCTTGTCCTATTGCTTGGCACCACTGAGAAGATCTTGGATTCATCCTCTTGGCACCCTCGCTTCAGAATCTTTTAGACATTGATGAGGTTCCTTCTCAGTAGTCGCTTCTCAAGGCTGAACATGCCCAACTCCCTCAGCCTTTCCTCGTAAGAGAGATCTTCCAGTCCCTTAATCATCTGTGTTATACTGAGGATTCCAGAACTGGATACAGCAGTCCAGACATGGCCTCACCAGGGCTGAGCAGAGGGGCAGGATCAGCTCACTTGACCCACTGGCAGTACTCTTCCTAATGCATCCCAGGCCTTCTTGGCCACAAGGGCACTGCTGGCTCTTGGACAGCTTCTTGTCCACCAGGATCCCCCTTCTCCACAGAGCTGCTTTCCAGCAGCTCAGCCCCCAGCCTTTGCTGGTGCAGGAGTTATTCCTCCCCAGGTACAGGACCCTGCACGTTCCTTTGTTAAAGTTCAGTCAGTTCTTCTCTGCCCATCTCTCCAACCTGTCAAGGTCCTTCTGAAGGCCTGCACAGCCCTCTGGGGTATTGGCCCCTCCTCCCTGCTTTGTGTTGTCAGTGAATCTGCTGAGGAGGCATCTGCCCCTTCATCTGAGTCATTGATGAACAAGGTAAACAACACTGGGCCCAGTATTGACCCTTGGGGGACACCACGAGTGACAGGCCTCCAGCCTGACCATGTGCCACTGGGTACGACCCTCTGGGATCTGCTGTTCAGTCAGTTCTGAATCCACCTCACTGTCCGCTCATCCAGCCCACACTTCCTGACTTTGCCTATGAGGATGCTGTGAGAGACAGTGTTGAAAGCCTAGCTGAAGTGGGGGTAGACGTTATCCACTGCTCTCCCCTTATCTATATGAGTAGTTGTTTCACACTAGAAGGCAATTAGGTTGGTCAAGCATGATTTTTTTTTTTTTGTGAATCCATGCAGACTGCTCCTGATCATCTTCTTGTCATCCATGTGGCTAGAGATGGACTCCAGAATGAGACAATCCATCACTTTTCTCAGGGTTGAGGTAAGGCTGACTGGCCAGTAGTTCCTGGGTTCTCCTTCTGGCACTTTTTGAAGACTGGGGTGACATTTGCTTTCTTCCAGTCTTCAGGCACCTCTCCTGACTGCCATGGCCTTTCAAAGATGATTGTGAGCAGCCTCACTGTTGGTGAGGTTCTTTCAGCACTTATGGACGCAGCCTGTCAAGGCCAGTGGACTTGTGGATGTCAGATTTGCTTAGGTGTTCTCTAACCCAATCCTCCTTCCTTCCAACATTCCTTTACCTTGGTCTCCTGGGTCAGAGTCCTAAGAGATGATCGTGTCAGATCAATGCAAAGAAGATGTTTAGTAACTCTGTGTCCTCTACTACCAGCGTCCCCACACCATTTATTAATGCATCCATGTTATCCTTAGTTTTCCTTTTGCTATAGATATATTTGAAGAAGCCCTTCTTTTTCTTATTGACATACTTGGCTAGATTTAATTCCAGATTGCCTCAACCTTCCTTGTCTCATTTCTACTTCTCTGTATTTATTCCAAGTGGCCTAACCCTACTTCCATCTCCTCAATGATAAAAGTATGTCAAAATACCAGGGCTGACTTCATCAATATTTTGCTTTTTCTCTCTCCAGTCTTCTGGAGCTGTAGTTTACAGCCAGGTTCTTCAGTGACTTTCCTCACAAACTCCTGGTCCTGGCTTTTAAAAATGAGAAACTTCTCTCTATTCCCCCTGTACTAATGCTACTTAAAAAAAAAAAAATTAAACACAGGTTTAAAAGCTATGAAAGATAAGAAAGATTCAGCCTATGAAAAGCCTAAATACTATAAATCAGTCATACAATATTTAGGTCAATATACTTCATGGCAGGATGACAGTGCAAAGAAGAACTGCTGGAGTAGTGTGGTCCTTTAACACTGATGAAGCGATCAGCTGCATTTAAAAAGGTTTCAGATAAGCTTCTCTGAAGTTCCTGAAAGAAAGAATGGTTCAGTGGTTATAAACATGAGTTTCTGTTGGCAGTAAAGGCAGATAAGAAAGAGAGGACAAGATGAGAAGAAAAAACCCAGCATTCAAGCTGGTTAGTTTTAGCATCAAGGGTTAGTTTACCTTCAGGTTTTCTTCATTATTCCTCCTGTCCTAAAAACAACACATAACACATTGCTGAAAGGCAGGAATAATTGGCTGAGTTGTTGGTTCCTCTTATATTTTTGTGCCTGGATCAAGAATTCTTCTAAACTCCCAGCCTTTTAAGGGAAAGTTCAAGATAAAGCTCTTGATAGTAGAAAATCTTTTCAGTGAGAGCTGAATTAGTATAATGCAACATCCTTTCAACTAACATAGACTGTCTCCACCAGTGTCTTTGTTCTACATATTTCCATTTTGTTGATGATTTACTTTATTTTTAAATACTTTAAATTCATTGTCTTAAGGAACTGTCTTGACAAGGAGAACTTCTAAGTTCTGGCATTATTGGGGAAATGCTGTCCTGTTCTGAGGAATGCAGGCTGGAATTGTTGAAACCTAACTTCATCTCCCCCTTTCAAAAAACAAAGAGCCCGCACTGTAGAGTGTGGCTCCTGAGACATCCAGCCTGCAGGAAAGCCTTTTCTGGTTCCTTCAAAGCTTCATGATGTTCCCTGTAGGCAGTCCTGACTCTCTAGGGGAGAGGTGTTGGTGCAAGAGAAAAGGATGGATCTCCCTGGTGGAAGGGAGAGAGAAGGATGGAGAGGAGGATGGCTCTCCATCCAAGTGAGCCAGTACTAGGAATAGCGAGGGTACTAGGAATTTATTAAGTCTGAAAGAAATGTTTTCTCTCCCAACCATCTACTGTTAGGGCTGTGATGCAACAAAATAGCTTTCTTTCAAATCACGATAGAAGGTTCTTAGAGGGCAAGAATGGAAAAATTTCTGCCTGTAAGTTTCTGTAATGGCATTAATTATTGTTATTTAAATAATTACTGCCTTTGGTGTTTTGTGAAGTGGTTTTTAACAGTGATGCATAGTACTCCTAGAATATGGTAACTACTGCTGTAATGCAGACCTGCATAGCTGAACCCTATCTGCAGTATTGTGTTTTCTACTTTTTTTAAAGTTTGGTCTGCCCTGCCTCTTGCATGTTTTGTTGTTTTGGCTGGCCTCAGTCTTGGCAATTTAGTAATGGGAGTGTATTAATGATGGAACGATTTAATAAGACGCCCATGTCTCTGCAACAGGAGATACAGTACAGTGTTCAGTTATTGCTAATGCTGTTGGGACATGGGAGAAATAGTTTCCAAAGGATAGTTAAAAGAGAAAAGTTAGCACCAAATACTTCCCTTGCACAAAGATGCCTGATTAGTCTTTATTGTAGCCTTTATGAGAACATTGTACCATTAGAATCATGCCTAACTATTAATAAATTAAATAAATAGCATTTTTGGCTTCCTGGTAGAGAATCTGATATTTCCTGGCTTTCCACATCTGTTGCTAAAGCCAGATTTTAGTTCTTTGAAAAGCTTTTGCCTGGCTTGTCTTCAAGGAACACTTCTTGTGTCCCATCTTAAATGTGAGAACTAACCATGTACATCATGTTCTTACATTATTATACATATGACTGGTTTATACAGATTCTTTTTCTGATTAGGTCTAAAGTGAAAGTAAGGGGGGACTAGAAAAAATTCTGGTAACAGGGCTTCCCATACTCAGCCACGCTCAAGTGATCCCTAAGGAGAGCTCTTATGTCTCTTAAGTTTGCAGGATGGAAACTGGAAACAAGCAATACAGGTGGTGAAATGTGGCCATCTATGTACTGTACTACGTACTGGGACCTGATTTATTCTAGTCTATAATGCCTGCCTTTTGCTGGTAGTTACAGAGAAATATTTGTCCAAGGGAAGATCTTCAGCTGTTAATTAAAGGTAAATTTTTCAAAAAGTAAAAGATCTCTGAATTTGTTTATCATCTTCCCAGCCACTGGCTCTTACAGTACTTGCGAATGTACTTTTGATGGGTGTATGATAGATTTATAGTACTAAATCTTCTTCTTTGTGAATCCATACTGTGATTAAGCTGAATAGGTAGAGTCTCAAGTTACATGGTAAGAAAGGTTTTGCAGGTTTGGGTTTTTTGGTTGGGTTGGTTTGTTTTGGTTTGGTTTTTTTTTTTTTGGTTTGTTTTTTTTTGGGTTTTTTTTTTTTTTTTTTGCTTTGTTTTGTTTTGTTTTGTTTTAAATTGTCTGTGGCTTTTATTTCTGAATTCCCTCCAGAAAGGCCTGGTGAAGAGATGATTGTGTCATACCTGTATCAGAGAGTTGGATGCTTCCAGGAATGCTGATAATGCTGAGTGTTCTGTAGGTGTGCCTGCTAAAGCAAACAAGTGGGTCTCACACCTCCTGATTTCCTGAGCAGCTAACAAAATATCACAGTTTCCAGTTACATCCCTCTTTCTTTCTGTCCACTTGCAGCCCAGAAGTAGGCTGATCTACAAGACAGGAGCTTCCAGTCAGAATCTGCATCCTGAGCTGAGAAACTGGTCATGACTTTGAAAACTAGAGGAAACATCAGAGCAGTCACTCAGCACAGATAGGCACTGGTGTTACCTCCTGGCCTGCCTTTCAGACCATAGCACCCACTTCTTCACTGGGGGACTTCTCTGAAAACGATGACTTTGAGTTTTGAAATCAAATCCAATGCTCCAACTCAGAGAGAACTTCCCTAAGCACAAAACTATAAGCTATTTTGGGGGTTACATTACTGCCTGTCTTGCTCTGGAGCTGGGATTACTTTCAAGAATGCATGAGTTATAGGGCCAGAAGGTCGGTGTGCAAAAGGGTGCCTGCCTTGGTAGGTACTTTATGTTAAGCAGTAATTGGATACAAAGAAGAAATAAAGCTGAGGGCAGACACAGCGATCCTGGGTCTTCCCCTCCTAGCACAGTGACCTGACCTCTGAATGACAGGGCTGGATTTTGGCATTTTTGCTTCCATGGGCAAGGACTTTTTACTCGACTGGGCCTGATAGCCCAGCTCCAGCATGTTAGGTTTGATGAGTTTATGAACTCATACTTGATGCTGATTTCCTTATCTCAAGGAGAAAAAAAACTTGCCATGTGATACGTAAATGCAGCCAGGCCTCATTGGGGTTCTCGTCTAAGGCTAAGTTATTCTCAGCTCACACACTGGAAAAAAGGTGTGGAGGGAACTGGCAGCAGCTGGCAACAATGCTTGAAGAAGTTGAAAACTGTCACAGAGGAGCTGCCACTGGGTCTGCTGTGGGGACCCCAAGTGCAGCAGAAATGGGGGGCCCAGGCTGGCATTGGTGCAAGTTGTAGAGGTATTGGTCTCTTGAGGCAGTTCTCACTTGCATGGTCTCAGCCACATGCTGTTCCATTCTGTTCCATCTAAGTAGGGCAGAACTGCCCTGTCCTTGCCAAAAGCCAGATTCTTCTCCAATACACTTTGTGTTTCTTCTCATCCTGCTCTGTCTGCGGACAGACAGCATTCACCATGTTGCTTTGCATTCAAATTGAGTTTTCCAAAATGTTCTCTTTCTCTGGGAGTCCTGAAGTTTCTCTTCTCTTTGCATGTGGGCACTGAAAATATATGTAGTCCTTGGCAAGTTACTGGCACCGTGTGACCTTGTTTGCACCCTTACTTGCTTGAATAGGGGATTTGTGTGCCAGGGCTTAGAAAGGGGTGATTTGCAGGCTAGTAAAGGGTAATGCTGTGATTAGAAATTCCACGATCTGACAGAAAGCACATTTGACCTGCTAGTGTAAAATAGATTATTATTCCATCATGTAAATATTTTAAGGTTCAAGTTTGATAAGGATCAATGACAGAAATAAGTGGTGCGTTCCTACCTGTCTGTAGAAGTACTTGCTAACATGTATTGCAGTGTTTGGTTTATAACCGCACAATAGTGGCTTTGATTAATAATGCTTTATTAGTTATAAACACAGACTTACTGAATAAATCCTATTTATTCTATTGAATGGCTCTCCATTCCTACATAAAACCATTTAAGTAATTAGAATACTGCTATAGTATTTCTCTATATTGTAGACTTGGAGTTGTTAGTTCTCTGTCAGCTTTCCTGAATTCCTACATGGGATTTCTACTTGACCACCACTCTTGACACAAAAAGGAATGTGTCCTTTCAAGTTGCATTTTATGAAGAGAAAGGGCAGGCGTGGTAACACAGGGTTTCATAGAATTGTAGAGTCATGAAAGTTGGAAAAAACCTTAAAGATCATCCCAAGAAAAGAGGAGGGGGTGGGGGAAAGGGTGTGTCTCTCCATTTGACCTTTGCTGTCCTCTTCTATGCCAGCATCAGAGAAATGAGACTGGAGAGGCAATAGCCCTTGTGTTTCAAAAGAGTAGAAGAGTATACCTGGGGAATGTGGCATAAGGCATCTTGTAGAGAGCTCACCTCTGTCTTTTCCTAGAAGATACAGGTTTGTAAATCGGGTTTCTTTTCCTCCCCTTTCTATATCAAACCCAAAGCTCTGGGAATCATTTGTTTTATCTACTACTGAAATGCAGCCATCAGTGCAGAATAACATGAGAAAGGATTTGAAAGGAAGCATGGAACACTATATTCAACTGAAACTAATTACCTGATTAGGTTTTGGCCTGCCTGTGTGGGTTGACATCCAATGGACTTGGCGACAATACCTGCCAGCAAAGCCAAGTCTAGTCTTGCTTCGTTTAAAGACTCTGGACAAAACTTCTGGACTTGCATGCTGAATGCTAAGCAGTGTGAAAATAGGCCACTGATTTAAAGTACCCATGGCTACAGTGAGTGTTCAGTGGGGAGATGGCATGGCTGCAGATGAATGAACTTTTTTGTGGTTTAGAAATACTGGTTGCCATTAAAAGGTGGTTCTGTTTCAAGCATACGATCTGGTGAAATTTAACTCTGCATCAGAACAGCCTCTGTTTACAGCTATAGGATTAGCACTTTTGTTTCCTTCAGCACTTCAGACTTCTCCCCTTAGAAACTTAGTCCGACACTGAGATCTTGTAGACTTAGAAAATAACCTTAAGGGATGTTATCTCACCTAGTCAGCTAGAGTAGTTCCTTTTCTTTATCTCCACAGAAGTTGAGCATGTTAGGTCTTCTTTATTAGGTGAGAAGCATTTGTTACTGCTATTCTTATCTTCTCTTGCACCTTTACTGTGAACACTTTTTTGATCTTTTGGTGTCATTGTTTGGAAAATGACATGATTTTCAGATGGGAGTACCTATGCAACATCTGAAGTGTCTGTAGGGTTAGACATTATAATTACCAGTGTGATGGTAGTTTTTTTGTCTTTGCATCTCTCTAAAGGAAAAAAATTAAAATCATTACTTGGAAGAGTTTGAAGCTTTACTGAGAAGAGAGGGATAACTCTTTTATAACACTATTATAAAAATATCTGTTAAGAATAAAGGTGAACAGAGCACTTTAGAAAGACTTCTAAGTGTTCTAGTCTCCAAATGAGAAGCTTCTGTGCACCCACTTCGGGCACTGCAGCGACCCTCTGTTCTCCTTTCCCAGGGCGAGTGATATGAAATGAACTGTCAAATGGGCAGTTCACTAGTGAGCATTGGCTTTATAAGGAAATTTAGGACACCTACTCTGATATTCTGGAAGCACATTGAGACACATTACTAAATAAATTGGACAAGAGCTGGTAAGAGATGTTCCACAGAAGAAGAATACGTAATAGACAACCATAGGAAAAAATATTGTTGCCATCTGGCAGACTGTTTTAACTTAGCAACAAGCTTATGCTCTAACCTGTTCCTTAACATCTAAAATAAATATTGAATACTCTCCTGCTTACAATCATTCTTAAACCATTTGCCCAAGAGGCTTGGCAGTTGTGAAGTCCTCAAAGTTAGAGTTTAAGCATTTCTTCTTGCTGCAAAAATAAATCCATCAAGGTTTTGGCCTCACACAAAGACAACAAATACAAGCCTGTAAGTGCCATAAAAGCCCTAAGAAACTTCAGAAGCAATTCAAAATAATAAAAATAGTCTTTTGGACACCCCTTGCTACTTCTGTGTGGAATGAGGTTGGGCCTGCACTCGGGGGCTGAAGAGACAGGGGAGTTCACTTTGTGTAACCTGGTATTCCCTTCCCCTCTCCCGTGCCATCCCCAAATCAGATCTCATCATCTTGGCAGGAGTCTCTTGAGCCTTTGCTAGCCAGGAGTTTGCCCAGCTGTTTGGCCCAGGATTTCACAGAGAAGGAGGAAATGTTTCTGGCTGAAGCTTCTGTAAAACCACCCCTTCGGCCATCAAAGCATTAGTGTCCCTGTGGGGAAAAAGCAAGTAACTGGAGAGTTTGGGGAGGTGTGAGGGGAAGCAGTGTGACTTTCCAAAGGGCCTGGCCTCTTCATGATAAGTAATCACCCTAGAATAGAGCTAATCTAGGAAAAGTGATGGGATTATAAAGACAATAAGATCTCTACTTCTTCTAAAAGCATGCGTGAAGTACCAAGTCCATTCCAATTCTGTGGTTTGAAAATGCATCTCTCCTAACAGTGCCTTGTGTTGCCCCTGCAGGATGATTTGGAAATTTGCCTTGTCCGTTTTTCTGATGGCAGCGCTGGTTCGAGTGACGGACACCAGGAAAAACCGGCCTGCAGGTGCCATTCCCTCCCCGTACAAAGGCAGCAGCAGCAACCACTCGGAGCGGAGGCAGCAGCTGAACAAGGAGGTGTTGGCCTCCAGCCAGGAGGCCCTCGTGGTCACCGAGAGGAAGTACCTCAAGAGCGACTGGTGCAAGACGCAGCCGCTGCGGCAGACTGTCAGCGAGGAGGGCTGCATCAGCCGCACCATCATCAACCGCTTCTGCTATGGGCAGTGCAACTCCTTCTACATCCCGCGGCACGTGAAAAAGGAGGAGGAGTCCTTTCAGTCCTGTGCTTTCTGCAAGCCACACAAGGTCACCTCTTCAACCGTGCAGCTGGAGTGCCCTGAGCTGGACCCACCGTTCCGACTCAAGAAAATTCAGAAGGTCAAGCAGTGCCGGTGCATGTCTGTGAATCTAAACAGCTCAGGCAAACTGTGAGAACGGGCATGTAGCTGCTGCTTGGTGTTGTCTCCATCAGCTTTACTGCTGCCTCTCCTTTCCCACTGAGCAGACTGTCCATTTTGTTGATTTGTTTCTTCCTTTCCTTTTTTTTTTTTTTTTTTTTTTTTTTTTTTTTTTTTTTTTTTTTTCTTTCAGGAGGCATCTCTCCAGCAAGGAAATGCTCCTTGTCACTTGCCTACTGGAATAATGCTTTTTAATGGGCTGTGTTAGGCACTTCACCATAAAGTTGCATTGTATTTTAAATGTCATCTGGCAGTTGAATCTTCTGGAGTCAAGCAGGCTCCCAGAAGTTGGGATTGATCATCTAAGTGACCAGTTGGCTGAATCCAGCATTAAATGTTTCCACTGTGTGGAGTAAAGCCCTCTGCCCTACACTCCAGTTCCCTCCGCAAGTTGAGAATGCCTTCCCTGTGCTTTGGTCCAGAGCTTGCTTCTCTCACTTGGAAGTGCTGGAGTGCTGCCCAGGACTGAGGGACACAGATGAGGGAGAGTACCGAGGAGTAATGTGTGAAAAGCAAGTGAGACACTCCGATGAGGCTCCTCTCCTTGAGATGACTTCACTTGTGCAATGACAAATGGTTCTGGGCTTGTTGTCTGAACGGCGGATCAGAAGCAAGGGGAAGAGGGTGAGGCGCTGGGTCAGCCACGGTGACCACAGAGCAGACTGAGGGTGGGTTCTGATGCTGTTATGGTTAGAGTATATTGAACACATGGCCTCTGCAGCAGTGTTTATTTTGTAACCTAGCTATAGTAAACAGCTGTTTAAAGTATTATAGACCTAGCCATGTATATTTTTCTTGTGGCAGAGTATGCCAGTGATTAAAATATGTTAAGAGACTCGGTTGCTAGGTCAGCTGCCTGGCTTAAAATGGACGTGGTTTTACTATGCTTTTGGTAGGTTTTTGTATGTTAGATTTGTGTGTGTGTCTCTTACTACAAAAAGGACGACATCCTTTTATGACCTTATATTTATGCCTGCTCAGACCAGGGAAGGTGGGAGGGTAGTGGGAGAGAACACTTAAGGGAATGATGTGTCCCCAAAGGTATAAAAGCACTGTCACACAAATGACAAAATTTGGTCATTGCTGGACCGAATACAAAAGCTACATAAGTGTCATCAAGTTTTGGGAGTGGTGTCTCTCCCATGATTGGAAACCATGTTAATGTGTTAGTGTTAAAGGACAAATGCCTCAGTCAGTGCTGCTGGAATGGGTCACAGCTGTGGGAGCAGGGAGAGAATAAGTTGTAATTGCTACACTATTGGTGGTCCACTCAGTTTTTGAGACCTGCTCAATAAGTGTTGGTGAACACTTGCAGTTCATTTTAAATCATACTATGTTCTTATTCGGTTGATGGAGTTTAACATGTCCTGTATATCCCATTTGTTACAGTTCTGATCTGTATTAGTCCTAGCTGCATTAAAATCCTGTCTCAAACCAGCCCCTTCCCCCAAACCAAAGCCAGTGCGCACTCAGTTGTCTGAAGCTTACAAATTAGAAATGACACGCCGACTCCCTGTGCATGTCTCACAGTTCAGCATCTGCAGCGAGTGAAACCAGCCTGCTGCCGGAGCCCCTCCCCGCCAGCCTCTTTGCATGCAGCCACTTCAAGGGGTTAATATGTTCAGCACTGTCGCCAGCTGGGGCTTCAGAGCCACGGGTCTCTATTATGTGGCACAGGCCTCCCTAAGAGGCTTTCAGGACTGATCTCCACAAGAGCTCACCAAGCGGTTTACAGGGACTGGCATGGGCACGGTGAGGTTGGTCGGGTCTGGCAGCTCTGTTACGAGAACAGACGTCGCTTTTCTGCTGGGACCTCTCAGCGTGTCGGAAGTGCACAGGGAGACTCCTCGTGCAGGGAATGCTTTAGGGGCTGTGGCTACTGCCCTGTGGCATCGTGCCAGCTCCAGGATAGGCACAGTTCAGCGTTGTCTTGAGAGTGTGGGTGTGGGTGGGGTGCAGGGGGGGGGAAGGTGGCAGTATAGTCTACTAAGACTCTGGGGATCTCAGTCTCCACTTGAAAGGAATGAACTGAAAGTCAGACATTTTGGACCAGAGAGAGAAAAGCACCCTAGTTAATTCACTTAAGAAAAATGTGCAAGAATCTTTACCTTTAAGCTATGCCCTGCCTGGGATTTTCACCAGTTTGCAATATGAATATGCTGCAGCTTAAAGCTCCTTCTAGGAGCTGTGTTTATGTAAAAACTGAGTTGAGCTTGTGATGGTTAAAACTGTATTTAATTCTTGTTTTATAAATGAAAACAAAAAATGAAGAAATGCTTTAAGTATAATGTAATTATTTTATAGGTCAACTATTAAATTATAGATTAAATAATAAAGCTACTCTAGGGTTATATGGCATCTAGGTGTTTTGCTTCAATAGCTTGTGTCCAACTGCTCTCTAATCAGTATATTCTCCAGCTGCCTTTTCACCCTCCCAAATACAGGTGAATGATGGCTCACCCTGACAGCTTGGGAAAACCTAACAACTTCTCCTCTTGTCTCCCACTCCCTTCAGAAATACCTGGAAGGCAATAGGGAAAAATAAAATACACTAATCTTAGATTCTGGAGTTGATTCTGCACGCACTTGTTCTGGGATTTTTGGTCAACTGACAAGCAAAGCTCCACCACTGGCTGAAACACTGCCATCATTTGCCATAAGAGAAGTAACTGACCTAAATAATTTTGCTTAAAATATATATAGATCCTTATGTAACAGGCACCAAACTACTCATAAGGGGAAAAAAAAAAAAGTTATATTCTAAGATACAGGTGAGCTTTAGTGGTTGCTATCAGCTCTTGAATAGGTACACCATATGGCCCTCCAAACACACGGCAGTATTTTGGAGTTTGTGGGTTTCTTTCCCTTTCCAACCCTGAGATAATGCAGTTTCTCAAAGGAAAATGTGTGGAAAGGGAGTTGTCACACTGGTTGATGAGCTTCAACACGACCAGAAGAGATGCCTGTGATGGGTCTTGAAAGAAGCAGGAGAACCTAGACCACAGCTAGCAAGGGAGGGCTATGTCCTTTATGGCGCTACACTTGCAGGAGCCCTTTGCTGTCTTCTCTTCCCTGTCTCTTGCCCAAATCTTCTCACAGTTGGGTGTTTGGAGACTTTTTCTTTTTTTAGTAGCTGTTACTTTAGAGAATTAGTGTTTTGCTTTGCCTTAGGTACCTAGGTGTGGTCAGGCTCCCTGCTCAGAACTCCTGAGCACCTCCTGTCACTTGGCTCAAAGGGAGCTCAGCACTCACCTCCTTGAATACCCCTCTCTCATTTCCACCCATCTCTTGGCCAGTCTCCTGCTTTGCAGGTAATGCATTGCCCAGCACCCACCTGAACCTTCTCTGCTTGAGGCACAGCCCAGACTCCAGCTCAGTTCTCTCAGTCCACTGCTGGCT
The DNA here is from genome assembly GCA_013397115.1 of Edolisoma coerulescens. Classification (NCBI taxonomy): domain Eukaryota; kingdom Metazoa; phylum Chordata; class Aves; order Passeriformes; family Campephagidae; genus Edolisoma; species Edolisoma coerulescens. The sequence goes on along the minus strand of VWZW01007347.1, from coordinate 2,391,269 downwards.
GACTGTTGAACCATTGTACCAGAGGCGTATGCTGTGATCCAAAAATCTCTCCCTTGTGGAAGATATCCAAGAACAAGGCAAGTCTCTCCAAGTAGATGAAAAAGCTGTAGGTCAGACAGATGCAGTTACTTTTTAAAGTGGAGAGGTGCTACACGACAGGGTAAGGGAGGAGGACAGTGAATGTTAAGCTCAACCACAATGGGACTACCATGCCGGCAGGGCCCCAGTTTGGGGTGGGTGGCAAGTGAAATTTCTAAGAATCTTAATTTGAGCAGCAGCTGGGAATAAATGAGATAGTGCTGACACAATAGGGACCCGTACTCTTCAGAAAGACACCATTTTTTTCAGGCAATGGACTTACCCTTGGATGCTTTTACAAGTTGGTTGGATGAATATCCGATACAGGAACAGATGGGTCTGTCATAAGCGAGAGAATAGCTCAGAAAACCTGTTCTGTAATGAGAATCCTCTTGATGGGTGGCGGACATGAATGGTGTGGGGGGGCATGGTTTTCTCTTTCCTCCCTTTGCTGACTTGTTTACACTATGTTCAGAAAAACTCACATTCACTGGGTTTTGCTTATTCTGTTCATAGCAGTTTAAAATTTCTGTAACTGAGGTAACTGGCATAGTGGATTTGTCACAAATTTAGCTTTGCTTTTAACCTAGAGTCTGCAACAAAATAATTGCAATGCAATGACTTGCTACGTGTTCTCTCAATGAAGTTAATATTTGCTTCCAGCTTTTTAAGCCAATCACTGAAAAATTGGGCAAGAGAAAAGTCAGTCCGTGGAAGATGCCTCTAATTATTATTCCCACTGCCACAATTGGTTAATACTTAACTAAGTTTTGGAAGTGTTTTGGGGTGATGAAAGGTCCTTCAAAAAAAGCTAACCACTACAGTGTCATGACATGACAAAGTACCATGCTTCTGAAAGGCTTTAATTTGCAAGAAAAACAACATGAATCCTCTTAGCTCCTCATAAAAAACCAGATCGTTCTTGTCAGCAAGTCACATCTGCTGCTCAGGTACGAAAGTCCTTCTTTTGCTGCTGCATTTAAGTAACAGTGAGCAATATGTGGTGTTGGTGATCAACAAAGGCTCAGAATTTTGTCTGTGAGAACTCTTGTCAAATTAGGGCCAACTCAAAGTGTAGAGTGCTTGATGTTGCAGTAAAGGGGGAGATTGCAGTAAATTAGGGGAGAGAGGACCAGTGGGGTGTTCAACCTCTTTAATACACATCCAAACAAACAAACAAACATTGGTCTAGAATTCTGTAAGAAGTTGAGTATGCTGCTAAAAAAGCAGAAGTGAAACCTGTGTTTGGAGTCCCCTTTGATATTCTGTGGGTCAACTGTGGTGGTGCACATAGTGGGCTACTTTGCATGGAAGTTTGAGACAGGTTGGAGAGAAGCTATATAAAAGAGAGACATGTTCAACCAAATAGGCTGGGTCTGAGTAAAATGAAAGAAAAATCTATGTAGCAGCATGTGTCTTAAGATCATAATATGGTTCCATCAGCTGCAGCCAACCTTTGACACTTCTTCAGAGAGAGAGAGGCTTGAAATAACTTCTAGCATCCACGCTGCAGATCCTGTAGAAAGGGTATGTATGTATGTGACAGATTTAGCAGGTTGCTGGACAAAACACATGTATATATATGAAAGAATTATAATATACAGGTATTACTTTTCAATGTATATTTTTGCCCTAATGGCAATTTCTTGAGACTGTTACTTCAGCAGTGTTAGTAGGACCAGGTTACAAACCTGAGCCAAATGCAAGACTGGGAGGCATGCACAAGCTGGAGAAGTGAGTTTTGCGTAGTCTCATTGGGTAAAGGATGCTGAAGCTCTCACTACCACCACCTGCCAAAAGGAAGTATATACATATAACTGGGAATTACTGTCACTGTCCTTCCAAAAGGCAAGCAAAGAGAAGCCTTGTTTGCTCCGATCTCTTCACAAAGGCTCATCCTTGATCACAGGAGCCAGAATGGGATGTGGTGCTTAGGGAGCAAACAGTTTGTAACACACTACTGCATAGCCAGAGAGTGACAAGAGAAGGCAGTTATTTCATTATTATTCCTTTTATTTTCATATAAATTAACATTCTAAAAAAATTGGAATAGAAACACTAAATACAGTATTGCACATAGTGATCTTTGTTAGGTGATCTATTATTTCATTTAGTATAGTAATATACATACTGTAGGTACTGAAGAGAACAGGAAGGCTACAAATGAAAACATGCTACTTGCACTTAGGAGCAAAGTTAGGAGGAAAAGACTACTGTTTACATAAATACAAACATGGATTTGAACCAGTGCCATTAAAATAGCTTTATTCTTTAAAGATTTTTTTTTCCCATAAGTTAGTCATAACAGCAAATAATCTCGTATTTTCTCTTCCCCAAATAGTAATGTTACTCCCATCAACACAAAATTTTAGAATTGCATTCTTGGTAATTTATATCCCTGCCAGAAATTATTAGTAGTACAGATTTTCACATAGGTTTATGAGCAACAGGAGACTTGCTTTTCACACAGTGAAAAAAACCATCTTTTCTAGTGCTTGGTATATGTGAAGAATACAGATTCCTGAGGTCATACTTTGCACTTCCTTTTATGACACCCTGTGGAGTGTATTAGCCTCTGAACAGCTCAGAATGTCTCTTGACGTGCTAGATTAGACAGGGAATAACACAACCCAGCAGGTTAGAGCTCATCTGCCTTACCCCAGTGTCTTTCAGGCTCCAAAGCTGTGAGCACGTGCATCCAACTGAGTTGCACACACTGCTTTCAGGAAAAATTAGCTTTGAAAGAAAAACGTTATCAATCAAGCTGGTTGGTTTGGGGCTCTTAAATACAGACTGGACGAAGGGATTGCTATCAGCTGAGCAGTCCAAAACTGATATAGCGAATTCTGGATTGCAAATAGGAATTAAGCACGTGGTCTAAAATGGAAGCCCTAAGTCATATATTTCAATCATTAACTCCTAGTCAGGGACACTGAAAGCCTGAAGGAAATGTCTGTAATTCTGTTAAGTGTGAAATTGATGTCAATTAGTTGGTAGTCTATGTTCTGTCACTAGAATTGGCTACTGTTTTCCATAAATGTCGTCTCCATGTGCATCTTTTAATGGCTCTCTAAAGGAGTTTTAAATTAACTGTAAAGCTAATTCCAGAAGGGAAGTCATGTACATGTGGCCTTAAGTCTGACTTAAGTGATCAGCAGTTAAAACTATACTTTACCTTCTAAAGTTCATGTAAAAGTATTAGCTGCTTTATGTATTAACAAACTATAACAGCCAAATCTGTCATACTCTCTATCATACTTTTGTGCTTTTATGTATTTTCCTGCTTTTCACTTTTTTCCTTTTTTTTTTTTTTTTTTTTTTTAAATGCTGGATTTCTGACCCCCATACCACCTGGCATTCACTATCTGGCAAAAGATGAAGTAAAAGTATGCTGCCTTATCGATTTTAAAGATAGTTACAGTAAACATCTTGTTCCACAAATATTTAGTCATGGAGGGCAACCAAACAAGTTGGGAAAGCATTGATTATACTGTATAAACAGCACTTAACGATTCAAAATACGAACTACAAATGCCAACATGAAACGGATACAAACAATTCACTAGGAGTAACATTTCTTTCCCTAATCTAAGTGCAGTGCCATGAAGTATTTGTGTTAGATGTTGCCAGTAGGGATGGAAATGTTTTACTGTACCAAGTAGCGTTCTTATAAAGTTCAACTTAATACAATTTTCAGCATGTTCTGAACTGATGCAGATGCCGCTTTTTATGCATGCTGACTTGTCCTATTTGTAATATACCATACACTTTACAAAATACCATTTTTGAGTGGCAAAGGAGATACAGAGTACAGGGAAGGTGTTTCAAGTCCATACCTAGTCTATTTCTGGGCACTCCATTAAAGTGATTACATTCGTGAATGAATGTACCATAACACATCAGTTGGTTGAAAACTCTAGAGAACAAAACGCAAATTTTAAAAGGTCAAGGAAGCAAATGATCAGGATGATGTAGTTTCCTTCCCTCTCACTCCCCACCCACAGGCATGTTGAGTTTTGGTAACCAGGTAAAAATGGCTTTTGTATTTCTTCTCTCAGATTTTCATACTTATCTTTGCTTTCTGAAAAATAAAATAAATTTTAAAAATAAGGAAAAAATTTGAGTACACAAAAAACCACCTCACACAAATAAGAAAAGCATAGAAATACATGGGCAAATGTTTGATTATATTTACTGTAGAACTGACTTCACAAACTGAAGCTAGAACTGAAGTAGACTACAGCTATACACTGCCTGTGAAATATTTTTGTTTCCTTTTCACTCATCAAATTTTCACTAAGACTGAAGGTCCCTGTTTCAGTGCAAATAAGAACTATGCAGGAATAATTAAACAAATAGTTCTTAAATCTCGCAGTGTCTTTATATACAGCAGGATATAAGTTAGATGGAGAAATCCAAACCAATGTTAATTTGTTTTTTTTTTTTTTGAAATAACAGGTTAATCTTGTTTTAAATAAAATGAATAAAATGTAGTTTATAATTCCTTACCAAGCTAGTACTCCATTTACACTAACAACAGTCAACTCCCACTAATCATTCAAAATAAGAAAAAAATGAAATATTATTTCTTCCTGTGTCAGATTATGTTAGTTAGAATACAGTAAATTACCACATGCTTTATCTACACGATGTGTCACAGATAATATGATGACACACCATGACTACAAAGCACAACAGAATTAAGTCATGTCTTGGGGTGGGGGGGGCAGAGGACACAGATAGGACACAGACACATGAAAAAAATCTTCTAATATTTTACAAACATAAATGATGGCCAGTTGCTACAGCTATGATTTAAATGTGAGGTACCAGAATAATTTTTCTGTAAAATCACTCATGATCCTCCCAATGGTTAGGCAATCATAGGGGAAAAGTTTCATTGAATGACCAGAATTACTCCTCTGTTATCACTGAAGTTAATTGTTTTCAAAAGAATGGTGAAAGCACAGGATTATCTTTTTCTAGTGTTTCTATTCCAAACAAATCCATATCAGTGGATCAGAAACCACTGTATTTGATACAGTGATCCAGCTTGAAAAATGTGTGACTATCAAAATTCTTCCTCACATTCTGTATCTGTAGAAAAGAGAGTGAATACAGACTGAATAAGTTGGAAGACCAGAATTGCCTTTCTGCCTTCTACGTGCATCCCACACCAAGACTGGGAAGAACACAGATTGGCACTGTGGGGCAATAATAAACTGCTCTTGCTTGTGCTAAATCTATTTTGAGGAGTAATATTCAGAGGCAGATTTCAAGTTTGTTAATCTAACACCTTTAAGGAAAATGTTAAACATAAAAAAAATAAAAACAAGAAACTAACCCAGAACAAGAACAAAAACATACATCAAGAATAACCTACCTATAAAATGCAAAGGGTAAAAGGTAAAACAAGTGATAGAAGTATTGCTACAACTTTTACTTACAATTCCAGAGTCATGTTTTGGTCTTATATTGTATAGCGACTTCCCCTTTTTCTGCCTGCAGACTTCCTCTGCTTCTTTGACTCTGAAGAGAGACAAAATCTGTAAATACTCGTGTAGACCAACAACATTTACAAAGACAATGCAGTATATAACTTACAAGTTAAGGCCTGGGGACACAAGTGGATAACTTTATTCTCCATATATTCATTAGCATGCTCCACAAAATAGTACTTGCACTCCAGGGCTATTGTAGCCATACCTGGCACTTACATGGACAGGCAAAATCAATTGCATAATCAATTCTAGTTACAGAAGCAATCAGTACTTACTGCAGCTGAAGATTCAAATGTACGAGGGTTTAAAATACACTGGATGACATGAAGTTTACATTTCAGAGCATTCATGCAAGCATTGCTAAGAAAACTCCTTTTTATCACTGTTTAAAATAATTCTTCATCCGTTCCAACCCTCAGTACTTCAAGTACAGTTTAAACAAAGTTTCTCACCGAACTATGTTCCCTTCCACCCATTTTTGTTTGTATTTAAAATGGCAAAATAGCTTACCCTAAATTTCCAGTCTTTACTCTCTAACTTAAAAACGAAAAAAAAGGAAAATTTCCATGGAACATGATGTTTAAACCAAGGTGGTGCATTTCACTGCACCCATCTCTTTAATTCCAAAGCTGAGGAACCTCAAGGCTTACATGCCCACTGGGGATGAATGCACTTGGGCTGCTTGGATGTAAAGAGAGGTGCAGGTTCTAAAAGTAAGGGTCCACTTCTTAGTGCTTCCTGACTTGGCAAACAGTACCAAATTAGGACCTTGTGAAATGCTACCGCATTTTTGGTAAGAGAAATGTCCATTTTTGTCATGCAAATAGGAAACAAACTGTGAAAGGCAGAGAATTACACTCAAGACTGGGAAGCTGCCAGAATCAAGCTGATGGCTTCAATGTCACACTGTGAAATGTTTCTTTGCCATTTACACTCGTTTTATAGATCAACCTTGTAAACACACATGGTTGCTGAAATACTGATAATACAGATTTATGAATTCTCTGAGCTTCAAAGACTTATATAAGCATTTTCTGTAAGAGAACATTAAATTGTGAGATCTGTAATTTTTTTTAATGAGAGATGAGAATTCTAGTGATAAATAAGAAAGTAGAAAACAAAAATATAAATCCTATATTGGCTTGATATTGCCAAAAACATGTACGTGAGATGGCACTTAGTCTGACTTTTCACCATTATACAAGAGTGAAAAAAAGAAACAACAGTTAAATGATACTAAGAAATCATATATCCTTGGCTGGTTCCTTGCAGTTCATCTCCAGACCACTTGTATGTCTGTTATTTCACTGAGGCTACACAGGCCAATGTGAGAATCAGACTTTGTGTTACTATTATTTTTGAATATTTTTATGCATGTGGTAATGGCCAAGATTTTGAAAATAAAACTCCAGCTGAGTCTGCTAAGCACATTATAAAAACTGCCTTCACATTCATCTCTCCTCTGGTGTCAACTTCACCAGACACACCTTGTTCTTTTCATAAGTTTAAATTTATACTTTCAAAATTTAATTTAAATGTCAGTTCTTTTCCAGCACATCCACAAGCTGCCCTCTTCATTTGATGGCCTTGTATGTTGTCAGTGTAGGGAGACCTTCATGTGCATGGGTGGGGGGGAGCTTTGAAACCTTTTATTTTCAAGCTATAATGCTTTCTCTCTGACTGCAAATCAGAAAGACTGCTGCAGCTTAATCCAGAACAAAAATGTCAAGCAGCCAAGTAATTCACCTTTAAAATGTATTTAAATAGATTCAGTAAAAGTGGCAGCCAAAATGTGGTGATAGCTTCAAATAGAAACTTATGGGAATGATGCATAATGAAGCAAAATTCAAAGACATTTTCTTTTCCCTACAACAATTTTTCTTCTGCTTCATGTCTTCTTTCCTCCAAAGGAGGAAAAGCATCTGTGACACTGATCTTTCCCATGATCTTTTCCAAATATTCAGACATGCTCCAACCTATCAAAAGCCACTTTACAAAGTCAGATATAAAATAGCACGTCTATAATAAAATTTCCTTTTTTTCAAATACAAATATAGCTGGCTCCCTTCAGTGCTAGACATCATTTAACTAACAAAATGAATCCTTACTTGGGAGTAAATTAGTATCAAGACCCAGGGACTGTACAAGTACTATTGAGCTTATCTAAATGATGGTTTTACTGAAGCAGTTTTATATATGCAGTTATTCTGACTACTCAACATGCAAATGGCAGCATATGTAACATACAAAAATATTTACCAAACCAGTTCACACAGATCCAGATGTTATTCTTGGGAAATGACAGGGAATCTTCAATTCCAGTCTTTGTCCCACCTAAATATTCCCCTTCCAGAATGGATTACCCACTGTTTGCTAACATACCAGGTCACAAGACAACACAGCTCCCTATGGGTCTCACGTAAATTCAAAACAAAAATCCTCACACAGTAAGGAACCCTTGATAATGCAGTTCTTTTCTAAGGAGCAGGTCCCATTAAGTGTCACTATCAGTGTAACATCTCTATATATTCTGCTTCAATTAGAGAAACAGCTATTTGGAGAAAGGCTGGCTCTGCTTGAAACAGTGAGATGTTAATAACACGCCACTCTGTGAAGAAGGAAGTCAGAACTTCTGTGTCCCTTAGACAGTACCTCAAAAAATTATCTACTACCTCCAGACTGATAAGTGACAACCTCAAGCTTGTGTTACCCAAGTTTCCAGGATTATGTAAGAGGTGCTGGTCTCAATAGTATGAGTTGTGGTCCTCAGTTTTGGGAGCTTTTATGAAATTCCTTGGAGTTTGAGCCTATTTATTCATACCAAGAGAAATACAGAAGATGAGAAGCATTACTCCCTAATGCACTTAAAGCTGAAAGCTAGCAACCACTCAGTTCCAGTTCCAACCATATCACTGACTCACTGTGTGGGTTTGGGACAGTTCACAGCCTCCTGGCTCACATCCTGCTCTCTCTGTGCAGGAAGATCCAAGCGGTTGGATAGAGCCTCAGTGAAGCCCATGTGACCCATACATATGCTTCTTCAGCAAGAAATGCCCTGAGAAATGCAAAGATAGCACACCAAAGGTTTGTTTCAAGGAGGCTTAGTTTGTGACCATGTTAAATCTGGAAGCATGGAGAACTGTATAAATCTACAGCTGTATCTAAAAAAGAAAAGTCAGCAGACTGGTGAAATAGAGGCAAAGGTAACCATTAGCCTTCCACAGGGCTAAACCATTAACCAGTGAAAGTGGTTATCAATTTCTACAGTGTGCAAGTGTATTTTGTGAAGGCTGATCATTCAGCTTAATTAAGATTTTATTAAATGTAAAATTAAAATAACTTAATCCTTCTGGAAGAGGAAAAGGATGTGTTTTGATAGGAGCATCCACACTGTTTAAACTGTGTGATGAAGAAAAGCAGATAAAAGGTTACCTTTAAAGTAAGGGCAATAGTCTTAGTTCGGCTGGAAAATAATTGCCACTGGCAAGTTTTTGACTTCTTAGGTTTTCTCTATTGGCCATGAATGTTTCTTCATCTTTCCATGAAACTAAAAAGATTTAGGCAAAACCACATTGCTTCTGTCAGCTCATGCATGGTTCAAGTCATATTTCTCAGAGTGGCAAGCAAACCCGTGTGGACCTTCCTCTTGCTCGGGCTTTTCCTGCACTACTTCCCACTGACTTCAGTGGGACCTTGATCAGCATGGAGGTGCAAGATAATCATCTAAGAAAAAAAGGTGCAAAAATTGCATGAACACTACTGATTATGGGTTCACTCAACTCAAGACTGGGTTAACTCAGCTGTGGTGAGTTGATAGAGCTTTATGAAGAAACTAATGGATCTAATTCAATAATGGGAGGAGGAAAAAGGATGTTTGGAGAAAACAACACAAGGGTCCTAACAGTCACAAAAGTAGAAGCAATAGCATACAACAACATATTTCCAAGCTCCAGGCCAAAATGACACTACCACTGTGCCAATGCAGAGCTCAAAGAGCAAAAAACCAGTTAAAAAGACATTCCTAGGAAAGGGGTGAGTATTCAATTGTCAGGCCCTGTGTGGAAAGATAGGCTGCCACTGGGGATACTGTGGAAGAAAAGTCTGAGGAAGGTGAGTGTTCCGCAGTTCCTGAGAATTATGACCCTTAGGCAAAGGCAGGCATGTGATAGATTGATTTATTGTTCTGAAGATCTGTTTTTAATTAAGCTATTTAGTTCTACACTACTAATACTTTCTGTTAGAGAGGCTGTGCAGGTCCCCTTATAGAGCCATCACTCTCAATGGCAACCAAATCCTCAGTAGCAGGACAAATCTTCAAGGCATGATCTGAGAGTGGGAGAGGAAGATGGAGGTGGGAAGGACATGGTGTACTTGGTCACTTGGTAAGTGTGATGGGAATGCTTTGCAAGCTTGCAGTGTGCTAAGCTTCTTTCCTAAACTGATGCTCAAACTATCTCACTTCATACTTTTCAACTGCTTCTCAAACTCACTTTCTTTCAACAAACTGACTTTGGTTCATTTACTATCAATGTCTGTCCCATCTTATGACAATTCTGCCTCAAAATTAAGCATACCAGTTTGACAGAAAAGATAACATCAGCTGCATTACCTTTAGCAATTTTTGCCTCTTATTCCTTTCCCATGTAATTTCTTGATTTTGTCTTAGTGAGAACATCATCCTACAAAAACTAGTCTTCGAACCTAGACAACCAGAGACTTGATTAACTCTCACTTTAGTAATCTGAAGAGCAGAGTTATTCAAGCCCAGGGCAGATTCTATAAATACTTGTTAAGAGTGTTCATCACTTGAATCTCCTTAAATATTAAATTTAGCTAAGGCATTTCTTGCACTATTTGAGAAAGAATATACTTCTAAACAGCCCCAACAGTAAGAAAACAGGTAGGTAACATACAACATTGGGCAATCCATGGATCAGCTAAAAAAACACTGAAAAACCAAAAAATCTACAAGGGAATGAACAGACAGTCACTTAGAGAGCTTATGAACTACACTCCTGAAATCTGCTACTTAATAAGATTGGGTCTATCAATTGTCACCTGTAACAAAGGAAGAAGTTTCTTATTTCCATCATAATAAAAAGTTTTCTCCAGCACTATCACCTCCTCATACCTCATATTTATTGTGAGACAAAGATATAAAAATTATGATTAAGTTTAAAGACAGCCTGTAAGACAAATAAACAAGTTACACTTTGGCAGGCACACAGGAAAAAGAAACCAGACATGCTTAAAAATCCAAAAGACAGAGAATTTTTATCTACCTTCTAGACCAAAAGCCAGCCTGGCCACAACCTTATCAAGGCTTAGAGACTTTCTGTCATCATTCAATCCATTGAAGGGGTAGCCACTTCTCTGCCACTAAACATTAATAATTTTGTCTGAAGTATCTGTGGCAGACAGATTCATTTCCTACTGGCTCCATCTAGGCTTGGTCGCCTTACACTTCACTAGCAAGCACTATGACATGACAAATGTAATCACAGCGAGAGGACTGGAAAGTTATGCCTTAGATAGTAGAGCTGCACACAAAAACTTCCATGATAAACTCAGACAGATATTACTTTTACAGCTGACAGTATAGTTCGTGAAACCCGAAAGACATTTCTCTGCAGATATTCTGTATTTTTTAACACAAAACAAGGCCGAGGGAAATACTCTTTATACTACTAAGTGCTTATTATCAGTTAAATAAAAGGAGTGTTGCCAAAATATTTTATGTAGCTTTTTCTGGGTTGAAGACTGAGTTAAACTTGTTTACAATAATAATATTACCTTTACATATAAAAACAAATAAAAAATCCTCTACTAAATTACCAAGTGCCAGACGTCTTTCTGATTTCAAGGGCAGAAAACTTTAAAACTCTCTCCTTAAACTCTGCCAGGGTGATGTTCCTGTATTTTATTCGTTGACTAAAATATTGAAAATATTTTTTGCTAAGGGAGAAACTGAACCATAAAACCCATAATGGAAAATTACAACTCCCAACATAAAAGTGGAGTACAAAAATTTAGACCTTTTACTTTCATGCCAATAGGGTTGAAGTGATGACACATATATGATTCAGTAACTGACTGCAAAGACTTTATACAGATAAGAAGTACATTGTAATGTACCTGGAGCCCTCAAACAAACTGATGAAACCTAACCTCTACCTACCAATAGAGAGATAATGTATTAGACTATCCTGACATCCCTGCCAGCTCCTTGCATGGTTAATTCAAGGACCACGAGGTAGACAGTGGCTGTTGGAAAGACACAGTGATTAATCATAATTTCACTCAGAGGACCACAGACAAATAGATTAAAATGTTTCAATCTGGCCACTTAACAAAAAAAAATAACCTGCAGCAGGACTCTGAATAAGATACCTCTTCTGGCAACACTGTTGACCTTGGAGAATACATTTCAGATTTTTTTAGTGCGCATCATGTCAAATGGGCCTAAAATAAAGCTTTGAGGCCAACTGAAATGAAAATTAGACTTTCCCGTTTACTGAGTATCCCTGCAGTTCACCAGACAATTGAAAATATTCTGAAAGTATTTCAATTCAGAAGTATTTAGTTTCACTTGGTTCTCTCTGGCAATCATACTCTTGGGGATCTAGGGGTTCTGCTCTTATCTGTGCAGAGATATACATATGTGAATAAATACAAAAAAAAAGAATACTGTGCAAAACATGATTTAAAGATTATAATTTTAACATTAAAGAGAATTTCATCTTGAAAATGCAATGAAATAAAAAAAAATTGACCTGTTAAGGATGGCTATATTTCTAATAACATGCAAACATACATATACCCACTTAAATACATTCCATGACCTTTGTCATCAAATTGTCAAAGTGGCCAGTATTTCAAGCTGTACCTGGCTATCTTCAGGCAAGATGGAAATCAGTTTTCTACATACTTTACATATCAAGATTGAAATTACTCTAAGAAAAGATAGTCATCACCTTCCACTGTTTTTCTTGGAACTGAAGCCAGGTTGCTCTCAAAGAAGCTGACTGCATTTGGGTTATTTCGTTAGGAAATTCAACAGGAAATGATAAGGGAAGGGAAGAAGACTAGAGGTGAGCTGAAACTGGTAACGTAATCAGCAAGCAAAAGAAAAGAAACTCAGGAGTGAACAGAAGAGTGAAACTCTGTGTTAGCTGTAAAACATTCTTAAGCAGCAGATGGGGTAAATGAAGGCAAAAAACCCAATGTGTAGAAAAGGGTAAGAAAAGTCTCAGTAAACCGACTACATGGAAAAGAAGACTCTTAAAGAGAATATGGAAACATACCCTGGACAGAAGAGTTACTACACTGGGTATGCTGGGGCGACTGCATTGGATAATTGGTAGCTGCAAGACTGGTAGTACAAGCAAATATGAGAATTGAGTGAATAGAAGAGATTAGTGAAGAGAAAATTAAAAAAAACAACGAAGTCAACTGGAGAGCCACAACATTAGGAGATCTCCAGGGCAGGAGATGGGAAAGTAAGAGGCCTTGAAATTTGCTGCATGAGGTAGAAAGGGCCCATCCATCATTATGTAATGACTCAAAAATGATGGCAGACACAGTAAGGTTCTTCTCAAATATGTAATAAAACCCCCTGATGTTAGACTATTCCCTCTACTGATACCATAAAACATGCCCAGAGCCATGCACTTACACTTAATGGATCTTGCCATTATGCCAACTCCATGCACTGGTTTAGCAAACTGCTGGTGAGCAAGGAAGTTCACATCTTCAGTAGTTCAGGGTCAGTCTGGGTTACAGTAGATTTTAAGCCTTTGTGAGCATCTCAGACTTTTGGGGACTAATATTTAATGACAAATGCTGCTCATTTGTAAAACATCACAATGCTTTATTGCACCTCAAATGCCAAAGTGATCATTTCGCCTGGGAATGAAAACACTAACAAGTATAAAAAGTGACAGAAGTTCTGTTTAAAATTTTTAATGATATAATTATTTTCACCAATATGCAAGTATCTTTTGAATATGTTGGCCCTGTTTTATCACAGGCAAATGTAATTCTTTATTCAAGAGGTGGTGAAGAGGAAAAGGTTAAAAAAAGATTGATCACTACATGGTAGGAATGATGGTATCCTATATCACTATAGCTTTAACTATCACACCCAGTCTGACATTACAGCCATGAAAACAGTCTGGAAACTTCATTATGAAATTATGTTTGGTATCTACCTTCTTTTATGCAAAACATACATACTAGGATGCAACATAATTTGCCAGCCTGATACACCACCATTGCCAGATAGATACTACTGAAGAGCCCTTCTGCTGTTCATGTGGGGGCCATTCTGGAATGCAACCTCACACAAGTCACAAAAAGTAGGAAATATTGCACATTTGGAACTAGTTTTTTACTAGATCCTTCACTTTGTTTAAGTTTAATATTTGTAGGCACCAGTTTGCTCATAGCTGCAAATGGAAATATTTTTCCTGTCTTATAAAACACAGAATTGCTTAAAAATGTTAGACTAAGATATTCAAAAGGATTTTCCACCAAAGATCCAGACTGAGAAACCTATCTCCAAATGCTCTTTTTCCACAAACTTTTCCCTCAAAAGCAATGCTAAGAAATGAAAGTTCTGTTCATCTCCCCCTAACCAAAATACTAAGGTGTATTCACTAAAAGAAAAAAAAATAAAAAAGACTAATTGCCAAAAATGCACAAGGAAGAAGAAAACAAACCATACTGAAATGTTGAGCAACCTCTTTTATCTGGACAGCAAATGGTCTCTTTGTGAGGTATTGCCTCACAGGACTGCTCCTGGCTGCTGAATCTTTGGTGTGTTTAGGCTTTTTAAAGTAGATTTTCCAGGGCCCATAACAGTATATTCTGATCAGAAAGCTATTAAAGTTAACAATTTTGAAATACTCCCAAAACCTGAAGACCCATTTAATTATTCAATTCAATGTCATGTAAAACTGTCTTCTGTTTTGAAATGTCATTATAACTATGCATTGTAAACCCAGGCCTACCAGCATGCAGCTCAGTTGGTTAGAGTGTAATAAACACATTGAGATTAAAGCTCCCAGCTCAGCAAACATATCTACCCATGACTACTCACTAACATAACACTTGGAGCTTTTAGTTGGCATTACAGGCCCATGCCAAGCAAAATGTGACCCCACTAAACATATTCCACATGTTCATCATTTCCCTCTCATGTTGCAACTCCATATACATTTGTCTTCTCTTTTCTTCCACCTCTGCATTTCTTTGCTAGTACCTATTCCCATGTCCCTCGATTCCTCACTCTCAAGTCTGACTCACTGGTTCATATTACAAGCGTTAACAAAATATCCCTTAAATTGCTCTGAGAGGACATCGCTCGTGCGATGGGATTTAATGCCCTCCTCTGCAAGCAGAAGTGGCAGCTTACCAATGTGCTCCTCACTGTGCAATGTACAGATATCCCATGCCAGACTTTAAATTGCTCAACAGCAAGTTTTAAATCATCCTGCCGAGGAGTCTGTAGGGAGACATACCAGTCTTTCTGCAGAGGGAGATCAATGAGCTGTGGAGACATGCTGGCCAGGAATCCCCCTTTCATCTAGATATACACAGTGTGACACACCAGGTGGCAGCTCAGCTGCTATTCTTACGGGAATGGGCAACTTCTGCATTTGAGAGACGAGTGCATTTTTCTGAGTTTATAGATTATTTTTAATGTGTCAAAGATTTATCGTGGGAGTTAAAGGGTTGAATAAAGTCAGCCAAAAAAAATTCTCAAGCTTAGTGTGATGCAAGATATCAGGGACTTACAGAATTTTACCATCATGTTGATCCTGCTTGTGAACTCTCCTCTGCTGGCACCCCTGACACAGACTCTGTTCAGCAATACGACTCTTAGTAAAGGCAAGGGCCACACTGAGCTTATGAGCATTGTATAACTTACACACACATTTATAGGACACATATATCTGCCCCTCGCTCTTTCCTCCTCCAGCTCTCCCATCTAGAAATATAACTAATACAAGATAAATCTTTGCCGAGTTGCCCAGGCCCTCTAGAACAGCAGTCAGAAGAGAGGGAAACACATCCACAGCTGGAGAGGACCAACAAGTGTATGCACCTCACTCGTACCCAGAAAAGGAAAGATGGAACTGCAGCCCTGCATACAAGTTTCTGCCATATCATTGATCTGTTTCTAGTAAGGCCTGAACTGTTATCTGTGACCTGATGATATTGATACTAACCTTTGACAGCAATGGAACTTTAAAACATAAAATTTCCTAAAGGACTGACTGCTTTTTGCTACTGTAATAAGCCAGGTTGTATTTCATGGCCATAAAGGAAAGATGTAGTCCTAAAGATGAACCATTGTTGTCCGTAGCAATGAGATTTTCTGATAAATAACTGGTTTTTTATAAAGGATTCCCATATTTTATATTTGATTGCCATGACCAGCAGTTGCTTAACATTTTTTTTTTTAAATTTTTCATAACATTTCAAGACTTCCCCCTTGGGCTATGTGTTAGGTGTTGCCTCCTGAGCTCTTTTCATCTTTCATTCCTAGGACAGGACATCTCTTCCTGGTTGCTAGGAAAATGGTAGGGTCTGGGAAACAGTTCTGCAGGCATTTGCTGGATGTCAAGAAAAATAAAAATTCTTGCTCTCACAGAAGTGCTAGACTGAAACAGTGCACTTGACTACATCTAACTCAGAAACTTAAAGAAACATTTTTAGAAGTGAAAGAAAGAGAATAATGAGAAAAGGCTTGATACATTTATAGGTCAGTTTGTAAAAGACACTTTTTTTCCAAAGAGGAGGGAAAAAAAGGCATTTGTAGATTGGTGGTGTGATCGCCTAAGAGTTTTTCTGAGAAGAGGAGGATTTTGCAGAGCTCTTACTGCAGCTGTGCATTATCTGACTACGTGTTCAGAGAGCAACGTGCATCTGTGGGCATGCAACACCTGAAATTCATGTAGAGATAATAAGGGTGCTGAGCAGGAAGCTTGCGAAGTTCAAAATCATACTCTCTCTTTTCAAACAACATCGAAAAAATATTAGGGAAAACATGTCAGCTCTTCCAGTCTTTCTTGCTGATTGAGCACAAAATGCAGGCTATACGGACAGTAAACCTTTCAAGAGTTTGCAAAGTATGCATGAAAACCATAGACTATGACTGACACATTATAAATATATTTAAAGGACAATGACAACAACACAACAACTGTAAAAACTCAAAACATGCCCCATTAATTTTAAATATGGCTTTCCCTTTTTTTTTGTTTTGGTTTTTTTTAAACTTGCCTAATCACAAAGAAGTAATGTTTGAAAATTTTCCTTTAGAATGATAGCTATTTATCATCAGAAATTTCAATCCCCACTAAATATTCTCAAAAACTTTAAAAATAACCCAATATCAATTTCTAATGGAATGATCTAGTTAGCCTTAAGTGCAGTGTGACCACAAAAAATAATACTGCTCAGAAAGCCTCTTGGCAGACCTATGCTTTTACTGTAATTTTCAGGTGCATTTTTCTTTTCATTGCTACTGTATTTAAAAGTTTATCATGCATAATTTTCTCTAGAGATGGTATTTTCCAGTTCTGCTTTACTTCAAATGAGAGAAAATGAAAGCATTAAAAAACTTCAGAAAAATTAGTTGTTTTTAACTTTGCACCATTTTTCTTTCCTCATTTTCTCGTAAGGAAATACAAAGTCTGACACTTCAACGTTTATCTTTTGCATATAAATGCCTGGCAAACCAATATGCAAGTTGAAATGCCAAGTGAAAAGTGTTTAAAGTAAGAACTGTCTGACTGCTTTCTTTAGAACATAGACGTTTAACAAAAAGTAGCACCACCTTTGGAAATACCATCTATGAAAATCCTTTGGGTAAATTATTATAAAACAGTATGACATATATATGCAGAGACTAAATAAGGAACAGCCTCTATTAGCAGTCCATATGGAAACTGGGATACAAAATATTCTAGGAACATTGCCCACAGCATAAAAGTTTGTTAAACTAAACACTGAAATAAAGGAAGAGGCAAAAAAAAATCCCAAACCGATGAGGGGTTGGATAAAGACGATCAAATTAAAAAAGAAAAGGGAATAACATTATATATTTTATAAATAATTATTGCAAGTAAAGTATATTTCATGAGGCAGAAACCTGGTTAGTAGTTCAGCAAGGTGGCATACCAGAGTCTTTGAAAAAGTCTCACCGTATCTGTCACTTCATTTTGTTGCCAATGAACAATTACAGAAAGTTTCTCTCACCATTAAAGTTTCAGCCTGCTCTTAAACTTTATCAGCAGAAAATTTTTCAAGAACATCACCTAAAGGGGAAAATCTACTTTCTTTAAATAGTTATTTGTATTTTAGTGACAATAGGCAGATTTCAGATTTTTGTCACCCACAGATCTCTTGATCTCGGCTGAGATTCTGAAAACCATCATGTTGTACATTCTTACACCTCTGGGAAACATGTATTTTTCCATCAAGCTTTTTCTTTTTTTACTTCTCAATACTGAGACACCTTTGTAGCACAGCATCTTGTCTTTTATTAAGAGAGACAGAAATGTGAAATCAAGAAAAAAAGCCTGAAAGACAGCTTCAGGTATCAGATTGAACTTTGATTAGAGACAAAGTATTTTCTGAGAAAATGTTTTGGTAAGACAGTTGTTTAACCAAAGAAATTCTTAATTTTCAGGAAAATGATATGTCTTACTTGAAAAACTGTTATTGCCAATTTGGCCAAAATATTCTAATTCCTAAAACGCAATATAGAGAGCTTAACTTTGCCAGATCTGACACAGCACCATGCCAAACATCTCTGAGAGGTGAGCACAACCAAGACATCAAAGGTCCCCTAAGTCTAAGCCCTGCCTCACTTGAACAAACGAAATAGAGCAAAAGATTTAAACTTGATGGGGCAAGTAAAAGTTAAAATTCAAAACAAAAATCTACTTGTGATTTTTCAAGATGTATCATTTTCAGTCTTAATCTCAGTGACTTCCTGGACTGAAGTAACACAGTCCTGTCTGTCCCGCTGGGAGAGCCTCCTTCGAACCACCAGTTCTGAGTCTGGGTTTGAATCTCCCTGCTGTTCTTCCAAGGGATGCCCCAGTTTCTTTTCCTGCTGTAGGTCCTTCTCACTGTCCTTTCCCTTCCCTGTCACATCTTGTACCTGCAGCCATTCTGTAGGTTATACATGTACAGTTCCTTTCAGGCTAAAAACACCTTTGCCCTAGAAGGGACAAGCTGGTAGACACCCTTTTTTCTCTGTGGCTTCAACACATCCTCTTAGTATACACATACATTGAACTCAAAGAGGGTCAAATGATTGTATCTCAATCCCATTCTTCTCTTAAGCTTTAGATGTTTAAGAAAAATAGGAGGAAGAAGTTTTGTGCTAGTTTAGTTAATGTCTTTTAAAGAAAACTATTTTGCAGTGAGAACCCTCTGGAGGATTTTTGGGTTAAGAAAAAGAGCTTAGTATTTTGAAATAAAAGGACATTTTTCTTAAATCCTTTCTATAAAATACACAAGACTAAATTAACCTGTATTAACTAGGCAGCTAAATCCCTGCACAGCAAACCAAAGATATTATTTAACTGTCAGACCTGTTTCAAAGACATACACTTAATTACATAAAATTAATCCAGCCAGTCAGTAATATGAAACAGATCCCCAGAGATCTGCTGTACTGTGTTAACATTTGCACCATGCTCTTGCTATGGTAGCAGAATCCAGCTTTTTTCACTGTCAGACTGCTTGTTCCAAAATGTACCCACTTACAGCAAATATATACGGTATACACAACATTGACTCTATACATGCCTCAGGAAAGTTTTCAGTAACTTCCTAAACCGGTAGTCAGACGTCTGTGACAATTATATAGGATAAGTACATTTGAAAAAAGAGCCTGCTCTTGTCAATTTACCTAATAGTAGGCTGAAGTCAATAATTTAATGAATCTAAAGCTTCAATCCCATCAATGTTTAGGCTCAGATGTAGCTTCAACTCAAGTTGCTAACAGTTGTAGGATTATGTAACAGTGCTTAGAACTTACATGTTTGCACTTGTTTAATTTTTCCTTATAAGACATTTATTACTTTTTAAACAACTGATTAATTCTTGGCATAATTTTTATAAACAAAGGGTGACCACAATGGACTATCTGCATGCAGATGAGTACAGACTTCATAACTCTTCTAAAACATGGACCAGGCACCATGGCTGATTTTTCAAAGCTACTGTGTCATTTCTTCATGCTGTAAATACCTCACTTAATCTTATGTACCCCATCACTTGAGCTGTGATTTGCAATATGATTCAGTCCTAGTCTTTCTTTAATGCAGGGTCAATTGACTTATCCCTCCTGTCTTCCTTTTTCCCAACATCATCACATATTTACGATGTGCCATGTCTTAATGCCTTGACTTTCTTTGACTAAATATGCTAATGAAAAATCTTTAATCAACTTTCAGGCCTAGAACAAGTCTTCCATTCCTCAGATTCATAGTAGCATAGCAGTTACGTGTTCTGCCAAAAACACTGGACCCAAAAAACTTCAGCACAAACTACTATTAAAATCCCATTGAAAAATTAGGATGACTAGGGGGTTGGGGGTGGTGGGGGTGTGTGTCATGATCTGTTAAAAAAACAAAACCTGAGAAAACTCCAAAAGGCATTCAATAGGCTGTGTGCTAATGAAGTGTGGCTGACTGGTTTCTGTGCGATTGCTCCCAATAACATTCTTTGAGAAAAGCCTTTGAACAAACAAACAAATGTACCTTTCTTGAAGAATAAGTTTGTTTTCCTTCTTCCAGAAGTCTTTGAAGTCAGAACTGAATTCATGCCAAATACTGAAGAAAGAATGTGGGGACACCTCCTTCTCGCCCATTTTTGGTTTCATACAGAAATAGGCTGTAGTTTCCAAAAAGCTGTCAAAGAAAGCAGAAATAGCAAATGCTTCAGTACCCACTGATGTATTTTTTTTTTACTTGACGCTGACATAGTATTTAATCATTCTTGGTAGCAGATCTAAAATAAAAGAATATAAAAATATAACAGTTCTGAGCTCTTCATATACAAGTAGATACACAATGTAAGATGATTCTTCAGTAAAGTTTGGATCTGGAATGTATCACAGTTTCTAGTTTTGACCAAAGTATTTTCCATTTCAAAAGCTGAAATGAAAACACTGCCCACAGCCCTGAAAATCCAAATATCCACATCCAGCCATACACTGCTTTTCTGTTGTGTTTAAAGCTGTTTTCAAAACAGAGTCAAAGCCCATAAAGGACTGTAAATAAACTTCAAGTTCTGTTAGATCTGTGCTACAACACAGTAGCTTAGGCTGGAGACTATGCAGAAATATTAAAACTCAAACCTGCTTTGTACTAAACAAGAAATGACGCAACAGAAAACTTGGCCAGAAGCAGCTGTGCTAGAAAACATGTGCCCATCGTGACTCTACCAGAACAATCCAACAATCCCTTCTGAGCACAGCAAAAGTAAAGTTCGTGTAGCAAACGCATAACCTACTCCTCGAGTAAAAACTACTCCTGAAATGCAAAGGCCACATTTCCCACACTGAATGAGGACTGTGACTGTAACTAAAATTTAATGTGTTTCTGAGTTTGAATGGCTTCTATTTTATTTCAGGAAATGTTACAGGAGCATACAGAATAATTATTTTTAAAAATATTGCTTGATTAATTATTATTGCATTTTGTTTTTTCACTTTACGTTTTGTAAGTACTGGAGATTTTACAAATGTTTTCCTGGTCTGAAGGTCAACATAGAAGCCACGGGAGAACTGCTTATTTTATGAAAAATTCAATAGAAAACACTCTCTTGAAATGTAATTGCAGGTGCTTTGCTCACTGATCTGTTACTATTCATTGACTCCTATAATTTTCTCTGAAGCATACATCACAGTTTTAATCACTTTAATTATGGGTAAAAATCCAATTCCAGTTAAACGGATGAAATGTAATTTTAGTCACAGAAGTTATAACTTCATTCATGGATTATGATGGTGACAAGGACATACAAAGATTCAACCATTCAGAAGGGTCAATCTCACAAATTCTCCAACAAAATGTTTATTCCAGTTCTCAAACCTGAATATTCCAGTTGTTTTCCCCAACCTGAAAAATAAGCATCTACATATATTATCATATTGCTGAATAAAAAAGCCTACATCTTAAAAATTTAACATCAATTTACCAATCAAATTTTACACCAAATTTTACATCACATTTTTTCTCTTAATTTGCAATTTATTTTTCCATCTGCTGAAGCAAACTGAAGCTGTTGAGCAACAAAGACATAGCACATAAAAATACACAAGACAAAAAAATGACAATGTCATTTTTTAACCCATGACATTGATACTCAAATGCCACCTTACCTTATCATGACATTTTTTCAGCTCTCTCAGTTAGCCTACCATGGCACTCTGTTCTGTAACTCAGTGCTTAGTCAATAAACAGAATGCCTTTTTTTTTTTTTTGGCTTGGTTCTATTGTGCGTTTGACTTGTTTTGTTTTCAAATGATTTATTAATGAGTAATAGTACTGATTAACATATTCCATTTTACTGATTTACATTTTCCCCACAGTTTTATACTGGGGAAGATATTTATCATCTATCCTCTGATTCCACAGAATCACTCAAAAAGAATATCCCTGACATTGAAGTCAGCTCCACTGTGTTTTAAACTTCTTCTTATTGTCACGTATTTTCAACTCTTTGCAAGACTGCAAATATATCAGGGAGATATTTTTTTCTCCCAGTCTCTTCCCCCAGAATTACAGCTCTGGCTAGTGGGGAACTCATATCAAAGGCTCATTTGAATTTTCAGAATGAACTGACAATATTTTTGGAGGAATGTGAGGAATAAAGAACAAGAGAGAAATCTGGAGGCACCAGCTGAGTCAACGACTTATTTTTGATGAAGGTCTTTGGAGTTTAATGGAATGAAGTCCATTAATGATTTGCAAAACAGAGAAAGACAAAATTTCAAATATGAAGCTTTGTTTTGAGAAATGAGTCTTCATAACATTTTGCAAATGACAACTATGAGAAAAGAATTTGACAGTGAATGGCCTATCCTAAGTAATGATTTTATATTTAAGATAATGAATTCCATGACAGAAAAATATCCCAAGAAACAGGAAGTCAATCAAAATGAAATTCATACTGTATACAAGAATGCTCAATGAAAAAAATAGATAAACAGCACTAACGTCTATTAAAGATGCAAAGGCTTCCATTACTCTTCAATTATTCCAAGTATCCTCTGAGAGCAGGAGGAGATAAACAGTGGTTCTTTCTCTGGCGACTGAAAATCTCCGTGAGGACTACTTGTATAACCAGTGCAACCTTACACATTCATACAGCTGTGTCTAACAGCTGTAGCACAATTACTAGGTTTATGGAGAGCAGAGGAGTGCTCCTACAGGTTGCTTGACTCCCTAGCAGTTAGTTTGGGAGGTAAGGAAAGTTAGCTGTCTGTGAAATGTGAAACAGCAGCAGCATAGCAGGTTGTCATTGTTAGTATGTCACACCTTTCTAATGCCCAGTAACAATGCACAAGACATCAGCTGCAACACAATAATACTTCAGGGCACAAATCTCTATGAATCAAATACTTTTTTCTATACAAGCAGTTCAAACAGTCAAGACAGTTACCATATTTTTTCCAGCCAGAGAGGTCTACCCTTGTTTAGCATTAAAGTCTCTTAGAGTGCATTTAGAAGACATAAGGCAACCTGCTTGCTATACATTTGATGCTGTCATTTTTGTAGTACAAGACAGAATGGCATAATTTACAAATGAAAGACAAAGCAAATAAAGCCAATCCAAATGCATCAAATAATAAAACATGGACAGCAATAAATCCTCTCTGTTACCATGGTCTTTAAATATCTGATTTGGAAATGTTTACATATGTCAAACTAGACATATCTCAAGGCTAATTCCAGGAGGGGACATGCATTTTAAATACAAAGAGAAATTTGGATGACATTGCCATAGCCCCAAGACTAGATACAATGCTTTCAGACTTCAGCCAGACAGTAAATATCTTAAATATCTCTGGTGCTTTTCTCTGTGGCAAGCCATTCAAATTTTCCTGTTCATTCTTCAGCAGATTTTGAAACAAAATATCTGCAAATACCATTGTCACTATTCCTAACTGTGCATCACATAGACATTTTGGATCAAATAAGGGACTAGAGTTCAAAAGCCTTTTGTTCCTATACTCAAATTAATTTCTGCATCATGCAACCTTGGGAAACTCATCTGACCTCTTAGAATTTAATTTCACCTATCTGCAAAATTAAACATATATTTTGAAACAAGTATTGCAAAGCTTGTTTAGTGTCCATTTCTCAAGTGAAAAGGTTCATATTTATCCATACTCTTTCTGAGAGTCTTAAAAAGAAAAGAATGTGCATAGGAGAAGATCTTTGAGTCATGGAAGAGGGAAGGAAGGGCATGCAACTTAGTTTCAGGGAATAAAATATGTAAAGGAGGTCATTGCCTTTGCTTCAAGCAGCCTGACTTTTCAAGCATGATTCAAAATAAGACAGTGATGTTCACACTACTGTCTTATCCCGACATGGCAAAAGCCAGAATTCTTTAAACCAGTTCCAGACTGGGTTTCAGATCCTTCCTGCTGGCCCTGAAGGAGAATTAAATAACACCAACTTTCTCAGAACAATGGAAGAGTTTCTTATCTCTGAAAAGTAAGGAAAGAAAGCAAGAAAGATGGTTAGTTCATTTTCTTCTTTTCTTGTCTTCTAATGCCTTTGGTTCAAGTGTTTGTGTAATTCAGAAAAATCACTTCAGACTGATGTCTAAACTCACTGCTTACTCAAATGTGGAAATTTGATGAATGAATCACTGGACTTTTATGTGTGCTCCCTTGAGTACAACTATGAGTCTATGAAAGTGATTTTTCTATTTGGAGGGAAGAAAGGAATGGATGTACTAAAAGCCAAATGAAATTTAATCATATGAAAAAGAAAAGAAGCTATTCACATTGCAAATGGCTCATTGACAGCAATACTAGCTAATAGATCTGATCCACTAGGAATATTTTAAGAGCAGCTACGGATTATTCAGCACTTTTTTTTCCATTCCATTCTTACAGCTAGCAAAAAGTTGCAGACAATAATTCAGATTCAAACCTGCTGTCTGGGATGCACTGGCTGGTTTATAAATACGTACAAAAGGAAATCAACAATACAAAGCAATAGGCAGCAGTAGTTTCATCTCAGCATTATTTGATCAGGCTTCCTTGGCCAAACAAATAGCGAAGTAACCATAGGTACAGACGGGCCCTGAGAAATGGTGAACACATGCACAAACACACTTGCATCTGGCTTCCCCATGCAGCAAACTAAATCATCTGAGAGGGTAAAGATTTGCTTCAACGTGGATTTAAAAGCAGAAAAAAGATTTTCTATTCTGCACTGTTTAACAGACTACGTATATTGGTTGAAGTTCCAACATGAATGTTCTTTACTATTTCGGCTTTATAAATCTCTAAGCATCACTTATGTACATTAGTGATTAAGAGCAGTTAATGTAAATGGTGGTACTCTGTTATTTTTGTGAAGCAGTTGTGTTTCAGAAGCAGTTCTAAATCACGCTGAAACTACTAAAGTACCTTTTAGTTCGATTAAACTGACAAATAAAATTTAGAACTAAGCATAGTCTACCAAAACAAATACGGTAAAAAGGAAAGAAAAGCTTATATGTGCCTCCTACTACTTTTAATTTGACATGAGTCTTATTTAAAGCCAAACTGAGTTGATGGGCATGTAAGCCTGTTCAGAGTGTTGATCGTGAATTGTTGACTACATACAAAAGATGATACAATATATAAGTAACAGTATTTGCTTCCTGGATGCTAATAATTTGAATCATGACATTAGTATTTGTTTTGTTTTATAAAGAGACCAAGGCTTTGTATGTATTTTTTAAGTGTATTCAACATCTGAAAACAGTAACAAGAGTTAATCTTCAGACAGAATACCAATCAGTTCAACAAGGTCACACAAAATTATGTAAAATAAAAGAGAACCAGCATCCTGGTTATTGAGATAGCACAAGACTGTTAGGAAACTTTAAATGCACACCATTCTATGAAGGCTGTAATTTTCTATTGATGTATTCTGCTGAGGGTCCTCCTTTGCACTATAAGTTTACATCACTTTCTTCACCTTTTCTTTTCTTTTAAAAAAAGTATAATTGCCTCTCCTCAGTGCTGTCTCTTGTTCTGCATAATTATAAGTGAGAAAATATAAAAAATAAATATAGGTTCATACAAGTTAACTAGTACTTAAATGCTGGTAAGAAATTTCTTCTTGTCCTTTTATTTCCCCCCCTTTTTATAAAGGAAGAAAAGTAACTTTCTTATATTAAAAAGAAAGTTGAGATAATATGCCAGCTTAAATTAGCTGCCAGAATCGTTAATCTCTTCTTTCATTTGCCAATTTATATTGTGTAACTATGTATTTTGTAATATTGTTCCTTAGAAAACAAAGGTCTCAAGAGGTTTTTCCTTCCCTCTAAAAAAAACCTGCCAAACATTTGCAATGTTTTGAATCCTAAGTCATCTCCCTCATGTCTAGTCTCTTGCTGCTGTGGCCAGGGCGTAGCACGCAGACCCCATCTGTTGCTGTGCGGCCACGTTATCAGGATGCTGTCAGCAGCTCCTTGCCTCTTATAAATTCATATTAAACAAAAAGTGTTTTATTGCTCCAACCATATGAAAATTAGCAGCTTCAGTAACAGCAAAAAAATCCCTCTACCTTTGAAGTATCATTTTTTTTCTCCCAACAAAAGCTCAACAGAAAGCATCCAATATGAAGAACAGAAAATGATGTTTTGACAGGCTGGTCTGTCTTGCTCATGAGAATTTTACACCTCCCTCCAAATACTAGGAATGCTTTACAACTTTAATGTTCATCTACAATGATCAATATTATCAGTTGTACATAATGATTAGTAACATAAATGCAGAACTTCCATATTCTATGCCAACAGCAGCAGACCCTGTAACTGAATACTGTTACAGAGCACAGAGCATATACTCTGACACAGCCTGTTAAATTCAATAGGTATTAGAACTATAGCTTTGCACTTTAACATTTTGGGAAAAATAAAATTTTAGGAAGACTGATGATCTCATGGTGTTAACAGTGAATAAACCCTTCACATATCAGATTGCCATTTCAATCTCTATTTAAACTGTTATTCCAGACCCTTCTATTTATTTCATTCAATGGGAGAGTATTACTTTAGTCCTGTCTTTCAAGAACAAAGTGCCTCCTAACACAAGGTTGCAAAACAGCAAAATAAAATGGCCATAACTAAATTAAATTATACTTTTGTTGAAAAGTGAATTTGAGCTCTGAGACTTTCAAAATCTCTGTTTTAGAAAATAATTTTATCAGGTCCAGAATAAGATATATTTGCTGGGTATGATGAAATTTGCCTAATCAGTTCTTGTTCCTTATATCTTCTGGAAACAACAGGCTATTAGGCTAATATTACATTTAAATAGTACTCTTCAAGGTTTTCCCTCACTGGTTTAATTACTTTTTTCTTTGTATTTCTATTCTCTTTCTCTCTAAAACAATAGGCTACAGCCTGGTCCCTCTGTATGTTTGGGTTGAGTCTGGGTTTTTTTGCATTACTCTGATGTAAACAAATGCTCCACTGCTATAACAATGCCATCTTTTATCCAAGGTGGCGTAGGATTAGGTGCTAAATTTCGTCAAAAGGAATAAACAGAACTTTTCTGATGACAAAAAATATACAGTGCTGAAAAAGCCATTCTGCTTTTCTGAGTCACCTTCCAGTCATTTGAAAACCAAAGGTCAGAGGTATTTTTGCTACCTTCACTATATCACATGCAAAGCATGTCAGCAACATCTCACCCAGTAACTGGGGTTTATGTGAACCTAAATTCTGCTGTGCATATTTAAAGGTTATGTCTCTATTCAAGAATATTATTCAGAATAAAATATGAATTGAGATAATACATTAGAAACAGAACTTTTTTTTTTTTGCCTCTGACATTTGTATTCTAACAGGCCACTCTGAGGAAAAAAAAAAAAAGAAAAAAATAAAGCATTTTTTAGCGTGACTCTTCAAACGCATTTTTAAGTTGCATATGCTTTTTCCACGTCATTTTAAAATGACAATTTTAAATCAGGTCAAACTTTCTCCCAAAATCTTGGCTTGAGGTAGCTAAAGTTCTCTAGATGCACTGGTGTTAGCTGCAATCTGCTATCACCTGAATACCTTGCCTAAATGTATAGGCTCTCTACGTTGGACTTTAAAGCTTTTAATTTCATGTGAGAGTGGATATCATGCTCATGCCTGCCAGTTAAGCTGCTCCAGACATAGGGATAGCTCTGTGCTAAACTAGACACAGGCAATATGAGCATGTGTAAAACAATACCATGTAATTTTGTGCACTGGAAAGTCAGGCCCAGTAACACATCCAAGAGAAAACTACTTTTCTCTCTTAAAAAGACAAACATGTGAGCTTCAAACGTATTAAATAACCCTTGGCTGCTTGAACTTGAAGAAATAATAAGGTGCCGTTAGACACAGAATACAGTGGTAGAATGAATTTCTACAGCAGTGGTCTGACACAAAAGCTGCTGGCCTCAGTGCTGTAAGAAACAGCTAAAAGCCTCATGTGAGAGCCCATCTTGGCTTCAGACCGATTAACACACCTCATCTTCACTGAAGGCCTTCTGAGCAACCATTATTACTTAAAGAGGTTATAATTACGTATGGAAGTAGTGCAGAACTGTTGTGCACTAAATACTGTGTTAAAAGCTTGTTATGTGTTTTCAATTTATTGATGGCAGCCTCAGCCTTGTAATCGGCCTGCTCCCATGGTGTGGCTCACTTCTATAACAGAAATTCATGAAGAGGCAAGGTCAGGGTTATCTAAAAAAAATAATAACAATTACATAACAAAATAATAATTTTTCTTAAATCTAGGATTTAATCTAGCAGATTATTTAGATATCTAGATGGAAACCACACACACGCTTTACCAAATTTCAGGTACACATAAGATTAACTCATGCTCTTAAAATATAGTTCAGCATAGATTAAATTTTATACATATGCATTGACAAAAATACACTCTAAATATAGCACGTGAAATGAATGTACAGGGGGTTTTTTTGGCATAATCATAATAATTTCTATTTTGGTGCTCAAGTCAAACTTAGGTTTCAGTTTCTATTCTTTGAAATTTTATTCTTTATAGAATACAAATGGCCTGAAATACTTGGGTGTTACAGAACATCCTAGCATTTTAAATGTCTTTTGATGCAGTTTCACCTTAACCCTTTGTGGTTTGTCTGGAGAGTGTTCTAACTTAATTCAGTGTGCAAGAGCTCTCTCCTTAACGTGCATCCACTACTATCATCATAGGCTGGCACAAGTATGAATAGAAGGAATCCATCCATTGCTGAAAACAGAGCTGTTCATGGGGGCTTTCATATTCTTAGAGTCTTTCATATTCTTAGAGTCAATTACGACAAAATCCCATGAGAGAAAATTGAAAGACTTCAAAATCTGCCTTCATGAACTGTCAGGTTGGAAAGGTCTTTACTTGCATATTTCAAACGTTAAGCACTTAAGATTCAACTCTCAAGTTTTCCCAATATATCCTCTCCTATGAAGTGACGGAATCTTTGTGTAGATGAGTAGAGAAAATGGGCAGCATTTTCTACAACGATTAAGTCTAAATGAAAAGGTGGCAGCCACTGGAATTAGAATTATTGTATTAAATAACCATATCACTCTGGATTTGTGAATCATCAATATTCACACATCCAAGCCAAGCTAAACAAACCATACGCCTTTGGCCTAAGAAAACTATCTCACGTCTGGAGGAGCTGTTCCTATCCCTTCCAAGGTTTACATGAAGGCTTCACGGTGTTTCTGGTCTGGGGTGACCACGCCCTAATTGTTTTCTTTAGGGTGAAGCAGGAAGTTTTACCTCCTCCATAGACTGATTAAGGTAGAACTATCTTTCAGGCAGCAGCTGAGAAAAGAAGCAGGTGAGTTTATCTCATGAGAAGCCCTCATTTAAGACATATTACAGAAGGGATCTGGCCCAGTAAAGCTGTTTCTGAACCAGCTTGTTAAAGAAGTCAAGAAACAAGGCAACGAGGCCGAGGAACAAACGGAGGAATAGTAAAGAGACAATGCTTTTTTTTCCTAGTCACCTAATTTCCCTATATGAGAAGCACAGTGGAGTTTCAGCAGCAGGCTGAAGCAAGCCCTATATCGTGGAGGGGCTTGTGGATGGCAGCCTTCCATCAGCTGGAAATTGTTATGGAAGGAATGACCTATATTGTACAGAATATTACTGGATAGTTCCCAGATGAGTTAATACAGCAGTTGTGACCTAATTAAATCCCATCCCTGACGTTCTGCTTTTCCATTGGCATATGCATTTTTGTAATATTGCAATATTTAAAGTAAATCTTAACATACAGCAAGGAAGAAAGGAACAACTCTAGTGGCAAATCAGTACAAGAGAGCAAAAGAAATGCATGATCCACATTTAAGTCACTGTCCTTGCAAATGTGAACACTGTACTATGAAGGTCTTAGGAAACAATCTAACCAAACAGCTCAGGTAGACAAAATATGATGAAAGAAAAGTCCTGCTGAACATAATCAGAAGCTGATGCACAATGGAGAGGCACTGGAGCTAATCACGCATACACGCACACAAGCGTTTTACTTCAGCTGCAACAGCTCAAGAGGAATATCTTGAATTTTTGAGGGCTACTCAGTGAAACCACCTGCTGGACATAAACTGGAAGCCAAAAAAAAATGACACATTGA
Source organism: Edolisoma coerulescens (assembly GCA_013397115.1). Lineage (NCBI taxonomy): Eukaryota > Metazoa > Chordata > Aves > Passeriformes > Campephagidae > Edolisoma > Edolisoma coerulescens. The sequence goes on along the minus strand of VWZW01007347.1, from coordinate 2,360,785 downwards.
AAGACTTTAATTCATGTATTTTTTTCCCACTAATTTTATTAGCTGCATGATTCTTCTATTCTTTTCTCTTTTTTTAATTCTCAGTTTGATGCCATAGCATTAGTTTTGGGTTGATCAGACCCAAGTTATTTTAACTATATTGTTGAGGGTATTAGCTGCATTGTTACCAGTGCTGTTTAGCAGTGTAACTGTAGTTGCACCTTAAAGTAACGCCCTTTATCTTTTACTGTAAGATCTAAGAGTAAATCCTCTACATAAAATTTAGAATAAGTTGCATAAAAATCAGTTTATATTGCAGAATATTAGATCTCTGAATTGTACCCCAGACTGTTAGAAGTTGTATTCTCATTTGTTCATACTAGCAATGAATGCCATTAAATACAAGCTAATTTCAAACCAATAAAATAAAATTATTTTCAAAGCAAGTAAGCCAAAATCTTTAAAAGAAAAGATAATGCTCTCACAGGCAAAAACCAATCATCTAAATGGTTAAGGACTTGTGTCATTTGGCAGATATTTTCAGAAAAGGACAAGGACTTCATCTTTCAGGATAAGACACATTACCCGTATTTTAGAAGAGACTTTCTGACATAACTAAACTGCTGGCTAAGTTTCCATTACTGCATATCTGCTGGTCCTGATATTTTGTCAGAGACAGGATACTAAACTAGAATGATCCAAACTGTTTAACAGTCTGTAAGCTTCTTCTATACACATTTCCTCTGCTCAGCAAGTATTTACTTTTTGCTGATCCAACTAATGTATACCTAGGGTCTGCAATGTATTACCCTTAGTAATTCCAGCCTGCATGCTGGGAGCCACACAGCGAGAAAAGAGACATAACAGTGAAGGAACCAACAATAGATGAATGGCCAAAGAGTAGTGAAAGACAGAGTCCCATAGCATATTCTTGCCTTTTAACTGAAAGTTTTCTTTCGGTTTTTGTTTTTCTTTTTTTTTTTTTAACTACATACCTCTTCCATTCTAAAGTTTTCACCAGTTTATTTCAATCATTAACTCAATTTTCACTTTAACTTTACAGTTCACTTTTGGAAACAATCCAAAACATTGTGTGGAGGGTAGTGAGGTGGGAGGAACATTTAATGTTTTAAAGGATTACCAGACTTAGGTGCTACATTTCGAGGTGTTGCTTTTCAGCAGTGCCATTGTACCATACTGTCTGCTGTTTCTCTAAATGTCATCAACTTGTCAGCTCATAAGCAGGTGTAAACCTTTGTTCCTCCACAAGCCTCATGTTCAGTGAAGTCAATGGAAGTCTGCAAAGACTGTTGTGTCAGGAATATATTTTTTTTTTTTGCAGGCAATTTAAAGGTAAACATTTTTCTTCAAAATTAATGTCATTTTGTTGCTACAGCAAAAGAAAGCAACAACACATTTCTAACTGGATTATTAAAAGTCCTGAAAACAGAAGAGGTGCCTGGGAGGCTGCACTCAAAAAGCACTTAAAAGCCCAAAAATCACTGGAATGTGCAAGTAATGGAAGCAAATTATAAAATAAACCAAATAAAAACATCCCGACATGGATAGATGAGCATTTCATACCAAGCCACACACGTCCTAAATTCCCCAGTTGATACTTACGTCAAAAGGCAAAAAGGCCTCTGTTTGACTTTTTATAAAACAAATATATATCCTCATAATGCTTTGAGATTTACTAAAGAAAAAAATAACTTCTAGGATTTTTTTTTAAATTAGTGATGTACAGAAAGCGAGGACAGCTAGTGGCATTTCTGTCTTTCCAGCTCTTGTTAGGCATCAAAAAGAAAAACAGGTGAATGGTTTTAAACCACCAGTGTACGGGACTGTTGACTTAGCGACTTATCACTTCAAGCAGGGTTATACTATCTGAAATACTAAAAAAACCAAACCAAAACAAAAACCCCAAACTTTAGCATTCTTAAACACTTGTAGCATACTTTGTCTCTTACAGGAGTGGAATATGAGTTAATTATATGAAATATGAGTAACAGAACAGTTTTCAGTGCTGCTGAACTGAATTTAGAATCAAATGCTTCTGAGCAAATGTTAGACTGAGAGGTAGCAGGAAAAACTGAAGATCATCTGACTGTGTGTTGGATATAAAAACCAAACATCTCAAATTGAGTTTTTGAGTAATTTCCAAGGTGTTATTCCAAGAAGACACAAATGTCTGCAGGTAAAGGGGAAGGAAAACACCATCTTAACTATTTCAGTAGAGGAGAGATCAGTGTTACAAGTCCGGATTTATTTGCTTTTTAAAAAGACGTGAATCTGGAAGCCTTCTAAGGAGATGAAAACTTAATACTGGGTGAGGTATTATAAGAAAGTAATAAAGTTACATGCTACTCCTGTAGAGCTATTCAGCTGTTCAGACAGCAAGACAGAGAATCAGGACTTTCAACTTCACTGAATGCTGTTTCTAGTAATTTCAGTCAGGTTGTTTAGCTATTGGTTCTTCAGAAATGAAGTGCAAGAAGAGGAGTAACTAACTAATTTCTGATTAGAAGTGTGCAAAACGGTATTTCTGCTGTTGCTATTACCTTTCATCCTAGCATGGCAAACGAGGTATCACTTGCCATATGATCTGGACAATAATTTTGTTGCAGTCTTGGTTCCTACTTGGCTATGATAGAAGTCTGTCTCATTCTAAAACTGTATTAAGCATACCTGGAAACAATAATACTTCAATTTTTTTTTCTTTCAGCTTAAGTAAAATCACATCTGAAAAGATGAAAGATATTTAACAATAAATAAATGAAAATACAGAAAAGAGAGAACATATATATAATACAAGTCTTGGGACAGAGGACGTTATTTCAAATTAAAAAAAGAAAAAAAAAGAAGACCAAAAAAAAGGGGCATTTAATTGAGGACTCCTAAAATACAGAAGCATCTCTTTCCCCTCCTCCTCCTCTCTCTTTTCTGTTTTACTTCTTTCACCTCCCCCTAAACGAGTGTTTTTTTGCTTTAACTTGACAAGTATTTCAGTTTCTCAAGCATTTAGCAATGAGGATCTAATTGGAAAGTGCCAGGTTCTTTCTTATTACACTTTATCAATATTGTTAAAGGAATGATGTAATTGTTTGGGGTTTGGTGAAGACATTCCATGTCACTTCAGTGTTAATACCAGGCTGGAGCCTTCCTTGTCTGCCTGCGTAAGCTAGATAAACATAGACCTGTGTGCTTTCTTCTCATCTCAGGATACTTACTCAGAGAGATCTTGGAACATATGCCTATTGCGAGCTAAACATTTCACTTTTCATTTTATCCATGTGCCAGAAATCCATTCCTTGGATAAACACTTTACATACTGACACTCTTAAAGTCACTAAACACGATAAATAAAGAGAGAATACATCATTTCAAAACTGATTAAACATTTTCTCACTTGTGACAAATGAACAGCTATACACTGTATGGAGTCCCTGGAGCAGACATTCCATTTTCTTTGCCTTCATTTTGTGCCTAAGATTAACTTTCCATTTCAGCTCATCTATTGCACAACTGAGCTTTTTTAAAATACATACTGCTGCATTTTCCCCAAATCATTATTCATTTCAGAAACATTTTTTGTTATTGCTACAAGAGCTTTTCTTTCTGACTTTTGTATTTTAATGGAGAAAAACTAACAAAGAAAATAACAATAATTAAAAAAAAATCGTAGTTTTTAATGAAAGCTAAAGAAATGCTTCCATGCAGCAGACCTGAACTTATACATGGGCTGAAGTCATCCACTTCAACAAGGAAAATACAAGCACATTAATCACATTAATTTTGCTCCATCTAATCCATCACTTTTCTTTGCTCTACTTGCTTGTCTTGTCATCCTATGCACTGCTATCTACCTATGATTAGTCAAATGCAACTAATCTTTTATTTAGTTTCTTAAGCTCTCATCTTTTTCACCCAAACCTGCCAAAGAGGATCCCAAGCATTTTATTTCCAAGTTAAATTAAAAATCTTAGTGAAATAATTACACATAATACTAAAACTATAGATGAAGTTGTCTTCAATGTTTTAACAAATACCACTAATCTGATCAAGAATTTCAGTGGGAAGGTGGAGAGAAGAAAGAAAATAATAACTATTAAGCTAGATACTAGTAAATGTGGTCCTAGCATAATTCCTTAAGTGTTCCACGAAAGATTGTGTCTGTGAGTATCCTTTCTTGATATTCACAGTAAGGAGGAGGAATGAAGCAGAATTTTCTTCTTTGACAAACTGTGTAAAAGGAGCTGCTACACTCAATATAGGGGGAGAAGAAAGAATTGGGACAAGCCAGAAGAAGCAGATGAAGTTGAATGAGAATTCAGGGAGCAGTTCGTTTTCTTCCTCCTTTATGCTAATTAAATCAATAGGAAGTTTTTGATATGATGGTTCCAGTCTTGTCAGGGAAAAAGATTAGAATAGAAAGTGAATTAGACACCAAAAGATAGTGATGAATCACAAGATTTCTGAACAGATTTCAGATTCCACTGTCATTAGATTTCTGTCACCTTTGGAGTAGTATTCCAATCCATTTTCCACAGGACAAACATTTTCCTCAAAAGAGCAGTCAGAGATTACAAAAATCTCCTAATAGCACCATCTTCTCTCAAAGTTTTATTGGGAAGGAAAATTTTAAAGATGAGAATTATGTAACTGGGCAGCTAAACAAACCTAAGAAATGTCAGGAATGCCTTTCATATACTTGAGCAAGAGGTATGATACTAAGCCACAGCAATACCCTGATGTTAGCTCAGCTGGTTAGAGCAGGGTGCTAATAGCACCAAGGTTGTGGGTCTGATCCCTGTACGGGCCACTCATTTGAGAGTTGGACTCAAGGATCCTTGTGGGTCCCTTCCTACTCAGAATATTCTGTAATTCTGTAATGAAACTCAAGGGAATCTACTCAAAGCAGCTGCCTGTGATTCTCTTACACTTCCTTTGTTGCGTTTTTTCCACCATGATTCCACACCACTGACGTGCCACTCAAGGAGCTACCATTTCCGTACAAGTAAGAAGGGAAGTTCTTGTGGCACTCACTCCTCTTAGTTTCTTTTTCAGGTACTATCTTTAGTACATTGCCCAAGAGAATAGAGAGAAAATGTGGTATTGTACCAGGAAAGATGTCAACCGCCCTGTGGCATTACTGCAGGTAGCAAATTTGGGCACTGAGGCCATAGAATGGCTAACAAACCATAGTAAAAACTAGTAGGGAAAAAAAAAAAAAACATAGTAGAAACTTTCATAGTGGTATCTTTTACATGAATCTTATTGAGAGATTTCATAATTCTGGGAATATGTAATGGATATATTCATCAGTATGCATTAAGTGATAGTTATAGCTAGTACAAAAAGAAAATGCTGTTTTTAGTAAAGGATAAACAAATGCAGACTGCGAGTTTCACTAAATCTGGGCTATAAATGCTGAACACCATATTTCGATCTCTTCCTGGGACAGATAAAAATCTGTCCCATTTAAACACTGCGGCTGGAGAACTCTTCCAAAAAATCAGAACAAACCACGTGTGGCTCAATGCAGTGAGGGTCCCAGTTTGGGAAACTGTCTCAACTGAACACATCTGTAATAAAATTTACTGAGGTATTTTGCTTTTTGCCACAAAAAGTATTTGAAGATCTACTAGCAATTCTACAAAGGAAGTCACATTTAATTATACATATCATTAGTTTATTAAAAAAAAGGTTTTAATTGTTGTTTATAAAATGGACATTTTATAAGCAGAGAAAATGGTACCTAATGAATAATATTTGTTTGGGGAATGCTAAATATGTCTCAAATCATCACGACTCTGGTGTAGTATGAACAGTTTTCTCTCAGTCCAAAGGGTATATTCTGAATTTATTTTTACATAAGGTTAATGCATTTTCTGAAAGACAGGAGTAATGTACAATATTTCTTTAAAAAATTTCAATCTTTCTTCATTATCAAATTAAAATTGACAATAACTAAATTATCACTTTGTTTTCTGAGTGCATTTCTATCAATATTCAAAAATACAGTAATGCTGGTTACCAATTCAGCAATGCTGGTTACCAATACAGCAACTGCTACAAAACCATATTTTTCAAAGAAAAGTCTTACAGCATTGTTTTTTTCTTACCTTTTATGTGCTTCTGTCAGTGACTTCTCTTCATTTTCTTGGTCTATTTTGGCTGTAAAAATACAATCAAACAATTAGCAACGAGGTGAAATATAGAGATGTTTCAGTATAATTTTAATTTTAAATATGTCATGTGTAAAATATATTGAAACCACTTGAGGATATACTCATGTAGATCAATTCTGAAAGAAAAACACCAACCAACCCCTCCATTCAACAAACAACCACAAAAACAAAACTACGCAAATTTTGATAGCCCCTATTAAAAAGAAATCCAAAACCACAACCACAAAAAGAAACAAACCCACAACACAAAGCCTTGAAAATGTAAAAAAAAAAAATCTTGCAGTAATATAAACAACAACCAAGTCATGAAATTGACTTAAAACCAGATCTTAAACAATGATTCCAAAAACTTAAATAATATGGGAACTTGTCTACCAAGAGGAGGAAAAGCTGAGTAAAGAGCAGGAAGGATTCAGCCTTATAGGTTTTCTACAAGTTGCTTGACAATTATAAATGAAAACTCTTCCTCCTCCCTGTACACACATCCATTAGTGAAGCACTAGAGCTGTAGCAGGCACATATTGAAAACATGGCTAGTTTTATATGAAAGATATTATCATTTGGTGATCATGTGAAGGAAATTACAAATAAGAAACTGTCATTCCCACACATTGGTGAAAAGATTATCTATTTGCCACATGTTCTCTCATAATTTTTTTGTGCATATTTCACTTAATTTAGATCACTGAGAGAACACTTAACAAAACATCTACAAGAACGTGTACATTAACTTAGGCATCACCAATGTGCAAAGCAATTGTCAATCTGCTCTGTGCATGTGCTTAGGTGAAATTCATATTTATGCAGTCATTCAGGTAACACTATTTAAATCTCATTTAAGATCTGCATGCTTTAGCAGAAAGGTCTTTTAAGTTAGTACTTGATTCCCTTTTCAGTCTGCTAGACTTCTGGCCTGTTCAGTTGCACGTAGAATTTTAGGATTCCCAAGAGTCAGTAGCTTTTGAAACATGAAAAGGCTCTGAACTGTCCTGGTAACAAATGTCAATGGTATAAAATTCACGTAGAAATGTAAAAAAGAAGAAACCTTTAAGCTATTTTTTATTCCACTTTCTGTACATAGCTCTACAATAATAATTCATTAAAATTATTTTTCTACATCATAGATACAGTGCCTTTGAAAAAGGAAATCCTGATTTTAAATTTGTTGAAAAAGAGCAAACCAACGGCCCAATTAGGATACAAAGAAAATTGCTGTTTTTCTGTTACAATGTTTCAATCAACAACAATTTATAAACATGCACTCAAATAGGCGTGTGAAATCTGTAGCAAAGATATACAAATGGAATTTCCTTATGCTTTTCCCAGTCACAACAATGATCAGAGCTTTGTCTAGTGCTGCAAATGCTTTTTATTAGTAGCAATGTAGTCTGCTGAGTAGGGTGACCAGTGCCCGGATATTTGCAGCGGAAAACATTGTATTTAGTAATCATTACTTGAAGACTTGGGCTCCACCATTGTTATCCTGAAAGCAAAAAAAAATCCCAGCAAACCACAGAAAACTCGAGGGAGAGATGGGTAAATGTTCTCAAGGAAATTGAAGAGCACGTGAATCCTGCCTGATTACCGGTTTCAATACCGACTTGAAACATGGCCCAGATTCTTCAAAAGGTTTGTGAGGGCTCTCAACCCTTTTGAGTGAAGTTGAGCCCAGTGCTGAGTGAATTTGGGCTGACTTAGAGTTTTTCTTGAAAGCCTTGCATCACTTTGGATAAGAAACCAGGTGAAATGTTGCAGCTTTTACAGAATTTCATTAATACTTCTTTTTTTCTTCATACTTCAGTCCTGAAAGTCAAGGTCTGACCAGTAAAAACATATTGTTCAAAAGAGAAGAAGCTGTGCACAAACACTCTGGATGAAATGAGACCAAATATCTAATTCTGCAATAACACAATCACTAAGCATCTGTGGACACAACTCTTAAAATAAATAATTCTATTGTGAAAAATGCAATTTGGACTTCTTTCACTGAAGCAATGCTTAGAAATAGAGGCTACCTATGACAGTCTTCTATACATATGTCATATTCTTAGGATATAAATTTTTTTTATCATTTCCAGGATTGATGGGATGCAATATCATTATAGCTGCCTTGTTTTAGGTCCTTCTTTATTTCAACTGTTCTGCACACGTTTACAAACGATTATTTACACACCAATAATGGAACAAATATTCCACAATTTATTTTTCAAAAGAGTGTAAACATAACATATTATCCTAAGCTTATCAAAGCATGTCAGAATAATCCCCTTCTGGCACCAGTTTCCTTTCAACTAAAAAAGAAAGTGATTGTGGTCCAGAGAAGAAGAAAAACAAAATAAAGCAAAACAAATCCAAGTTATTTCTGGTATATATACATTTAATAAATTTTTAGAGAATTGGTATTACACAATGAAAAGAAACTCAAGAAACCCTGAATGGCAGAGGTGCATGTAACAGCACTTTGTTTTTTTTAAGTAATAAGTACATATGCCTAAGGCAGCTACTATACCCACAGAGAGAGATTTCATCCTGCATCAAATCACCTCTTAGTATTAAACAGAGTCCTGCAAGGAAAAGAATTTTCTCTGAAGAAGAATTTCCTTGTAGTTTGCTCCAAATGCTATCAAAAAATATTATTCAGGTGAAAATCTAATTTTCAACCCTTTTGCATTATCATTTTTCTAGACAGAAAAAGTTAAAGACATTATGAAAACAATTCTGCCTCCAAAAGACAACAGGTGGCACCAGTGAAAGAGAAAATATGGTATATACACTCAGAGATCTGTCCCTGTCCAAAGAAAATAATCAGATGACTGCTTTTGCACTAGTATACAGTAAACATCCAAGAGCTGTGGAAAATGGCTAGTCGAAGACATCCAGTGAAATTTAATCAGTCAGGGAAGAAAGCCTCCTATTATAAAAATGACAGCATTCCTATTATCAGTTGGATGCAATGGAATAAATAGTAGACGTTGAAGCAGCTGGAGACTGTTATAACTTGTGGAATGGGCCACTAATATTATCACCTAATATGAGTGGTTATAGGTACTTTGCTCTGTACTAATGACCCCATTGGTAAACTGCTTCCAATTTAGTTTTCCTCTTTGAGTAGGGAAAGAAAAAAATGTATTTATGATGGAGCCAGTTGAAGTGTCCCAGAATGCATTATACTTCATCATTTTACTCAGTATAATGCATTTTTATTATCACTTCTTCCTCCAAAGCAGTTCATCACAGGTGTAAATAGAGCGCATGAAAGGCACCAGTTTGGCTTCTTCATTCTTGTCATATATCCATTAAGTGCCAAATGCCAGCTAAAAGGTGTTTACCTTAGGAGCACATTCAGGGGAGAAAAGTGTACTTCCTTTTACAAAAAAGAACACCTACAACAGATGAAATAAAAAAAAAAAAGAATATCCACATCCACTCTATAGTGATCATAACATGACAATGGCCAACATTAGAAAAATTAGATAAATCCAGGGATACCATGGCAGCTGACCATATCTGAGCACTCTCTTCTGCCACTGCAATTACTCTCTATCTTCAAGAAATAAGATTATTTCAGAAATATTATTATTTTATTTCCTTTGAAAAATATTGAAAGAAACCTTATAGTCATGCAGTCTCCATATCTGCTTTCATATATATTTGGAATCCACTAGCTAATATAGCAGTGACTGCTTGCAGGTTGTCTGACATATGTAGGAATTTCTGCTCTTGGGTTAGTTTTGTTTCCCGAATATTTCATATTATATTGGCTCATCATCTTCTCTAAGACCCCCAGCTAAGAACTTTTCTTGACTCTTGACACTAATTTGCTAAAGTACCTCCAAATACACTGTTCCAAATCTATTAAAGACTATATAATACCAGGAAATACTAGCTCCTCTATTTTGTGTAATGCACCACTAAGCAAAGGTAACACTTAGTTTTATATGTCAGCCTTCATACACTCTATATATTGTAGGGCTTCACACACAGCTTTCATAATCCTGAAGGCAAATATATTCTGAAAAATCTACTTCAAATAATATAGTTTCAAAATAACCTTAGGTCATATTGGAAAACATGGCCATCTCAAAACCCACAGCATTTTAGAGTCAAAGTGACCTCTCACAGAGAGAAGCTACCTTATCAGTGATTTAAAACATGTACTGATTTAGTTAAATTTTCCCTTTTTAATTTGAAAGCATCTTTAATGCCTTCTTGTTGGATGACATTCCACTGTTTGCCTGCTTTTTCCATTAAGATACCTTCAGATTATTTAAAGTTGGTCTCCTTCTAGGACAAGGTCTATACTTCCTAAACACTTTATATATTTGGTCAAAATTCAAGTACATTCCTTCCTCCCTAGGTCATTGCTTACCAAGCATGAGGACTGTACTATATCCAAGGCTCTTATATCAATTCTTTTAACTACAGGACATATGTATTTCTTCAAAAATTACTCATCAGGTGTTCTAATTTCTAATCTATCACTTTTTTAAAAATTTGCTTAAATTTACTGCTTGGTGTTTTATAATTGGGGCATAAAACTTGATTTCATGCACCTCAAAATGAGCTTTCAAACAAGATCTCACAAATTAAGTCTAATTAACTGAATTCTCAAGTTTTCTGTCCTTATCAGCATATACCCACATTCCAGAATGATACGTGCCATTGTTTCATGTGTTTGCTCTTCCAATTCTTTTTGATTAGAGTCCTGAAAATGCTACGTATAAACTTCTACAAAGGCACGTATATGAATAACCATACTAAAGTGACTCATGCATTTATGAAAATCTGACGTATCTCACCAAATTGAATGTGAAAAATAGACACAGGAATTTTAGAAAATGCTGGTCTTCAGCAGAACAGTGTAATTCACTTTTCTACAAATAGTCTTTTTTTTTCAAGAAGCCTAGAAGATGAAATTAAATTAAAAGGGGTTCAAAGGCAAGGATATAAACCATTGATTGACCACAAATTGTCCCCTCTGACCTCAGTGGATCATTTTGGATGTGTTATGCTACGTTCTCTGCGGAAATCAAGCCATGCTGTGAGCAAAGACAACTTCCGAGTATCCTCTCGTTTTCAGTCCAATAAACTTTCTCTACTAGTCTCCTCCAAATTTAACCAATCTGACTTTTAAAAAAGCTAATAGTAACATGAATAATAGTAACATGAATATATCTGCTTTCTATATGTACAGACTATTTTCTCTGAGGACAGATTTGCAAATAACATCTGTCATCTCTATTATCAGTTGTTGCAATTTCTTGTTTGAAAGTGTGATATTTCACTCTATCATCTCTTCCACAGGATTAAAAAAAAAATCTAAAGAGAAATCTTTGACTTACAACTAACTGGGAACTCAAAGATATACAACAACTGTTTTAGACTGGGATTATTGTGCTCCTCTGTTATATACATATTATTAAAATGCAGAAAAATTTATAGAAATCCTTTTTACTGAAAAAAAAATTAATAATATTTTTAAAAACCATTTTTGCAGATTTATCAGGATCTTTAAAGAGGACATATTTTCTTTCACACTGGTGATGAGTGAATAGTAGCTGGGGCTTTGAAAATATACCAAGTAACTCCATTGGCAGAGCCACAAATTCAAAATAAGTCCCAACAAAACTAAACTAAAAACAAAATTGAGAGAAAAACATTCCTAAAAAGTGTATGGAACCTCATGCAGTTCACCTGTCACTTCTGACCTAGCTCCATTAAGGCCTGAGGACCTGAGGTGCCTGAAAAAGGCCACAAGGATACCTTCTGTAGGTATCTCAAGCATGTGACTAGGACAGAAAGAAAATGGGTAGAGAGAAAATACTGGATGAACTACCACCACAAGCAAGGGCATGCAGTTACCCTGCTATTATTAGGGTCTAAGGTCCAAGTATACAAGAGCTCCGTCAGTGCTTCTGAGAAAATTCCCTGATTCTCCTTGGTGGTATATATACTTTTAAATACCCTCACAGAACAACAAAATAACAGTCAGAGAATTTTTTTTGGCAGCTACCATACAAGACTGTGTTTTGAAAAACCTTGAAATACCAAAGCAGAATAGCAAATACACCAGAATCAATAGAAAGCTCTTGAGGAAAGTCTCTTTTTTCCCCTCCCCCTTTATCTCCACTCCCTTTTAGACTTTTGAATTTGTTTTGCCTAAATTTTTGGATTTTGTTGTTGTTTGTTCTCTTTGCATGTTTTATTTAATAGGATTAGTGTGGTTGGGGGCACGAGTGACTCTAGGAAGAACTAAGCCATTTTAGATAGACACTATGAAAAAGGAAGTGGCTTTTGGGGAAGACTGTAAAGAAAAGTTAGATGATCATTAGTTTTTAAATGATTACAGGGGCTTGTGCTTAGTGGCTTTGTAAAAAAAACCCAAAAAACCATAAAACTCAAGCTTATAATTGAATTAGAAGTAGGCAAGGGATATGATGAGAAAAATAGACTCAAAGCTAGCAACTAATAAGAATTATCAATGTCCTTTCTGTGTAAATGTACTAGATAAGCATAGCCACAAACCAAGTTGATCCATTGGTGCCGATTCAGAATATATTCCAAGTAGACCTTGTCTACTCAAACTGCACTCAAACACCCTGCCAGAGCTTTTGTTCCACCAGAACTTTTTGTTGTTGGTTTGTGGTATGATCTTGACCCACTGATTACTGTCTGTAGTCACCGTCTGGCCCCAGTCCCTGTTGCAATTTAAGCTATTTCTGCTGAAACAGTTTCAAAGGGCTATGAGTAAGGAGATGCACGAAACTGCCATCCCTTCTGATCTCCTGAACTCTCTTAAGGGAATATCACATCTTCTCAGGTAATTGAATACAGGAATGCATCTGAGTAATCTCAGATGGAAGGCAACAAGAATCCTTTCATCTGCTTGTCTATGTCCTAAATCTTTTTGCTTTTTTCCTCTCTTTTTATATAAAGTGTTAACTGGTATTTGTTTATAATTAGCTATGAATGTACTTTCCAGTAACTTTCAAGTCGAGCCAGTTGTTTTTTTCTTTTTTTTTGACAGATTCAAAGCCTTTTCAATGACTCATTAGAGCTGTGTTGCTATTGTTTTGAGAATTTCTATTTACACTGAACAAAGATCCAAGTACATTTGGATGGCTTGTTATCGGGTACACTCATGCTAAGAGAGCTATACAAGAGAATAAAGCAGGATTTCTTCCGGGAATCCTAGCAAGAGTCTTACATCCTTCTGTAATTCCTATGACAAATTCACGAAAGGTTGTCAGCATGAAGAATACCTGTTCACCCTCTCCCACTTTCTAAGATTTTTATGCACACAGGTAAGAGAACATTTAAATAGAACACTTAAATCTAAAAATTCAGACCCCAGTTTTTTGAAGGTAACTTGGGATAGAGCATCCAATATGCTGAACATTTTCCTAATTAGGTTGTTCCTTTTTTTTTCCAAAACCTATGATCAGTTAAGCACATAAACATTTATATTAACTCCAACCAATTATACTTCCTTATGACTAGACTCTCACACAACAGGAACACAAATTATTTGCTAGCTCCACAGATTATGAGCAAGATTTGTGGAAGCACCGCTTAAAACCTCAGTGAATATGCAAAGACAGAAACTTAAACTTCCTTAAAAGTTAAAAAATTTTAAACTTCCTTTTCAGATTAATACTGTATTAATAAAACAAAAAAAACCTCATCTCAAGTTCTATCTGAGGCGTGTCTCAAGATGTAAACTTCCTCCACATTTTGCTGTTTGTGTTATCTTTTAATCCATCAGGCAGCAGTTTGGTAACAAGGTAGTTATTTTGCCTCAGTATCCATCAGCAAGTGGTCCATCCACACTGCCAAAGTTACAGAAGGCAAAATCAAGGACTGAGAGAATGAAGAAGAAGATTGGGTTTGAGACTAGCTAAGGAACCTGAAGGTACTAAAATTCATGGGACCTGATGAGATTCATCCATGTCAGAGGAAGTGGCTAAGCCACCATCCATCATATTTGAGAAACTGTGTCACATTCACAGAAGTAAAATGCATTGTATTTCGTGTGCAGCTTTGAAATCCTCAATGTTCCCTGCTACTGATCTTAAATCCTACACTGCTGAAAGGTCTCAGTCAGGCCAGGAAACAGGAACGTGAAGTTAGACTGCATACCTATGACTAAATATATGGTTTTGGGTACAGTAAAGATACAGCAAGAGAATTCAGGCCTGATTTAAAAGGAAGGCTGTTCATCTGTAAGCCTGGACTCCCCAGCACTGAAGAACATGTGCCATTGTGATTAGGGCTTCCAAAGGACCTAAGTGCTCTTAAGTTTTAATGTCCTCTTATTTTTCGTTCTCCATCCCAAAAACTATGTCATAAAAGAAATCTCATTAGATTGCATTTTTATTAGAGAAGATATTTAAAATGTGAATTATTTTCTGCCCTCCCCAACTGTCCACAAGGTTTTCGGTAATTTTTTCAGAAGGCATTTTTTTCAGAATATTTTGAGTTGGATGACTTGTATCATGCTATTGTGACACTCATACATTGATCTGTTCTCATGTGATGACAAAATATGTTTTTTAACTCTACCACACCTGGGCTGTCTGAAACCACTGTGACGCCTACAAAAATGATTAGATGAGATCCTGTGCCAAAGGCACAAAACAGCTGACAGCCCCAGTCTAAAAATTTGGTCTTTCATGGACTTTGAAGCAAGGTGAGGCTAATTCAGTGAAGCCTGTCTAGTGTTGCAAATGCAACACAATCTGAATTAGGATTATTATGTAAAAATGCACACCAATGGAGGTGATGACATCTGAAGTAGGGACAAGTTTATATCATGCTGAAGTTAAACTATTTATCAGCATTAAGATGTCAGTGTGAGATTAAAAAAATACTTTCAGGACTCAAAGAACAAGTTTTAAAAGCTCCTTCAATAATTCAACAAAAAGAATACTAACAGAAAAATGTAAACATTCATTAAATTAAGTTGCTTAAGTTGAATTCCTGCATCTTTTGTTCTAGTGAGTTTATGTTGCTTGCCCTTCATATTCCTCCAACATTTTCATCTCAAAAGAAAAAAAATTTTTTAGATCTTAGTAATGAGTGTATTTTGGCAATCATAATAATATTTAAAGTCAGTGTCTCCACATAAATTACTAATATCCAACGTCTTAATGTTCTGTGCAATTTTTCCAAATAAAAACCACTTTTTCATATATCTTCCTAATCATGTTTCAGTCATATTTTCCTCAAACTATTTTTAGAAAAATTATGAAGTACTGCTATGCTCTCCCTTATATTAATCAAATTATAAAAGCAATATTTAAAGAAAATGGAATCTGCAAAATCAATCATTCTGGGTTAGAAAACGCCAGAATTAAGATTACCCTAGCACTCATTTTGCAATCATCTACAATACTTCTGGAGCCAGGAACTTCACCCAGACATCCAAGATTCAGTCTGATGTTTTAGTCTCATTCACAATCCATCATTTGATGATGCACAGCCTTTCGCTGCTTGACCTAAAAGAACAAGTCATGACCAACTATCTGGTTGCAGCTACAGCGATAAATAGAACTCACTGTGATTTATACATTCATTTACTAACAGTTTCGAAACTGGGTTCCTGAATGCTCTTCCAGGCAAAAAAAGGAGATGGTTACAGACAGTTGAACCAACAGGACAATTTTAGCATCTTTATTCTGTAAGATCATGAGGATGTGACTAGAATTTGGGCCTGGAGAAGAGTCTGTATTCTTGGGTCCAGCAGAACAAAACCCACTGCTGGTATTCACTTACAATAGCAAATGAAAGAATTTTTCAAAGTAAGACTAGAAGGAACCAAAGACTGAATGGTTACCCTGTGGTCCCAAACTTAAAATCACACTGGAATAATTCTCATTGCTTTAAGATGAACTAGCCAAAAATCAGAAATTTTTGTTTTTACTTCTGAAAACAATGCTTGTATTTCTCCCATAGCATAATGTTTTTTCTAAAGTCTAAAACTAATTATATTAGCTTGGCTTCTGAATATGACATCAGATGATTTGCTCAGATTTGAAGTCCGCAACATTTTCACAATTTATAGAATCTCAGTAGAAAAGCTGTGATTTCAACACATGGAATCTTCCCACTTCCCAAACAAGACTTACTAGTCTGAGGGAGTGATGATTGCTGCCTCCTGCCATAAGTTTCCTGCTTTATCAAACTGACAAGAATGCACAACCTAGACAGCATCCCAACAGCAAACACCCAGAGATTGCTTTTCACTGCAAAGTTAACCGCAGTCAAAACCTGGGGACTACGAATCATTTGTGGTTCATGCACACACAATTTTTTCAGCATAAGCTGGCTACCCTATACAGTGGGGACAAGGTTAAAGGATTACTAACTGCTAATAAAGTCCCTCTACAAACTGCATGATAATTAGCACCCTCAGCATTTCCCCACTGTCTCATGTCACACTCATTTCCACCAGGAAAAGAAGTGATTTCTAAAGCTTTCTAAACTGGTGGATGTGATCTCTCACGTATTTGTATCCCTATCTGTCCAGAACAACATATGGAACAACGGAGACAACGTTCCCAAATGGAAAGGAGATGGTTGCTTTCAATCTCTCTTATTCAAATTGTGATAATTTGTGGGGAATAACTCAAAGACAGAAAATGTGACTATATTTGCTATATTGGGGACATGCAAATTTTAAACCCCTACTGTTTGGTATGAATAAATTTTCATTGGGAAAGGACAATTGTTTTACTAAATTTCACAGTTATATATTACTCATATATTGGAAACGCTTAGAGAGATAGCTATAAAAAACTAAATAATAAACAGTAAAATTTTGAAAGGTTTTGTATTTTCTGACAACTTTTCTTCAATCTTCTTTTTTTTTTAAGTAGATTTTCTATTTTTTCTTAAACCCTATGGCTCTGGAGAAGTTCAGAAAAAAAAATAACATTTGTAAGAACAAGAGAACCACATTATACATTTGGTGATTTGATGTGATTGCAGTATGTTGACTCAAAAAGAGGACATGAAAAGAAAACAAGGAGGAAAAAACATGGAAGAAAACAAAAGAACCTGGAAAAACAGAGAGGATTTTGTTGGAGGTTTTGAGGCACACAGACCCTCAAAAATCCAATGCATAAGATAAAACATGCTTGCCAATATCCAATAAGCCAATGCAGAAAGGAGAGAACAGGTAATTTAAGCTCATTAAGAATAATGATCATTTTAAGAACGACATGAAGTCCCTCAAGAAAGGACTGTTATCCTGTCACTAATTTGCATACTTTAATGCACATGCTGATTGTTTAGGCTACTGACTTGGATAGCAAGGCAAATACTGAACAGCCTTCATCACACATACCACTTTCATCTAAAAACTTCATGATTCTGAACACATTCTTGTCTCTTCCCCTTCTTTAGCTTTCAAATGAAATCATCTACAAGCAAGATAATGATATACAACCTTTTTTTTGGCTCTGATGAATCTAATAAAAGTGTTAAAAAGATTGTTAAACATTAAAAAAGATTTTTTTATTAATACATCATTAGTAACAATCAGCTAGACAAGCTGCAGTAACATAACTCAAAGTTATCTGTATGTAACAGTAACTATTCTTATAAAGCATAGCCTTTCTAACCCCTTGCCAAGGATATTTAATTTGGCGTGCAAGTTTTCTTGCCTATGAGAAAACCATTTTCCATTTTAACTGCTAGCAACATGTATAAGTGAATATGCTGTAAGTAACTGGCTACTTTGAACTTTTGGGTCCTATTATGCACACAAGTTATCTACTCTAAAAAGTTATCATATAAACACGCCAAATTATTCAACCTTATGAAAAATGCTTTTCATCTGAATTATAAGTTAAAACTTTTTCTGACTTTAGAGAAACTGGAACTTGAAAAGATAAAAACGTAAAGCTTGATTTTTCTTTGCCCAGAGCATATGTTACATAAACAAAAATCCCCAAAAGGTGCCAAGAATTGTCCCTCTGTTTTTCTAAATGATCATGTGTGCAGTCTAGCTGAAAAGACTCATCGATTATGTCTACATAAACAACAAAAGCCCTTAGAAAAAATATCTAGATCAAAAGCCTGTCAAACACTGAACAGGAAAGAGAAATCCTGCTTTAAACATGGCCTCTTTCAAGTCGGAATTCAATCCCATGAAGTGAAAACAAAGGATTTCATAATGAAAGGTATTTAAATTACTTTATTTTTGGAACTTAACCAGGGATTCTTTTTTGCTATATGTTAACCTTTGTCTTTCTTACATTGCGACAGAATTCTGCAAAATAGGCCCTACAGTTTTAAAAAAATGTAGAAATTGTTTAGTCACACTTTACTGTGTTCACAACACACATTTCCAATTATTTTCATCAAAATGAGACAGTGATATTTTTACTGACATCATGCGTTTCTCCTTTTGTTAACCACCCAACAATATACACTTCTAATATGGGAACACAGCAAAGTTCTTAATGGATGCGATGGATATATATTTTTTCTTTTCTTTTTCCTCACTCTCCTAAAGTACAGACGTGTAATCACAAAGGAAATTGCATATCCTTGCAAAAAAAGATCACTATACAGCTTATATAAAATTATATTCTGGAAAATATAGTCAGAAATCATAAAACTATAAAGTTAGATATTTTTAAAACTATGGTTTCTAAAAGAAAAAACACATATTTTACAGATAGTTATCTGCTGAAGTACAATCATATAATCATGGAATGGTTTGGGTTGGAAGAGACCTTAAAGATTATCTAGTTCCAACTCCCCTGCCATAGTCAAGGACACCTTTCACTAGAGCAGGTTGCTCAGAGTTCCATCCAAGCTGGCCCTGAACACTTCCAGGCATAATCCTCATGTTTTATTTCCTACTCTGTCAATAAGGTTACAACGACATGGTTTAACAGCATGCCAATAGTGATATCTTTCAGAAAAAGTTGTGATTTGAATGTCCCCTACCTATACATAAAAACTATAATATAAACCTAATGCAAAGCACTTTCTACATGTTTAATCACTCCACCACTGTAATATTTATATGCCATACACATAACCAGAATCCAGTTTTAATTTGGTTCATACCTATTTTTGCTGGAGACAACATCCTATTTGCCAGGTTTGGCTAGTAGACATTTATCTTAGAAAACATCAGTTCATATTTGATGATTCAAAATATTGGGTGTGCTCAATTTATTCTCTGTAATTGAGAGTCCTGTAGCATGAATCAGTATGTAGTAGAGTACATGAGCAGCCTGGTCTAGTCCCCTCCAACCCAAACCACTCTACAATTCTATAGGAACTCCACTTAAAATGTTTGGATAGGTAGTCATCTTGGATACTCTAACCAGGAAGAGACACATGCAAATCTGACCGGCCTCTCAAATACAAAGCACATTCAGTTAATAACGATTTCTATAAATGGTAGCTCTTTAACACATCTCTAGGCTAAGGAATTAATGAATCAGCACTAGATACAGAATTCTCACATAATTTTCCTGTTCAGGAGACAACAGGTCTGCCTTCGATTATAAGGGGCAATATCAAAGCAGAAGGAGCAGCAAAAGGTTAAAATTACATTGGTGTACTCATCAGGGCATTTTAACCCTGATGCATTGAATTCTGACTTGTCTTAAAAAGCGAGCTGGTCAATGCAGAGTAGTATTTCAAGAGATGCTCTGATATAACATTAGTCAAAACCTAAAGTTATCCAGATTTCCTATTATCTTGTCAAAGAAACATCTAGTAAAGCACAGTCTATTCGTTTTCAAAGTGTTTTCCTACTAATACTCAGGATGCCAGTTGATCCTGTATATTTCCAATATATTTTCTCTTGCAGTGTTAACCATTAACCACATCCAAGTATTTCATACGGATTTGCAGTATATCAGGAAAACCTTTAACTACTTTTTTTATGCTTATTCCATGGTTTTGGCTCATACAAAAGAATTATCTCATTGGAATGAAGTTAATGAAACAGATCCAGCTTCAATAATTTTTCAAGGAACAAAGGCTGTAAATTTGTTTTCTACTGGAATGTTGAACTTAGAAGATCACACACTCAAGCCAATAGCATTTGTCTTTTGCTGTCATGCAAAAGAGAGTGAGTCACCTACAGTACAAGGGAATCATTTTGCAAATCTGTTAGAACTGTGTGGCATCTGATTAAACTAATCCATGTCTTTCTATGATGCCAAAATAAACAGTCCTTTTCCCACAATGTATAAACATTGTTCCCATAACTTTCCTTTGAAATGTCATGAAAAGGTTAAGTGACGTTTCATTATTTACCTTGACTAATGAATTGCTCCATGTTGTCTTTGAAGGGCTGTAGGTGCTCTTCTAGTGATAGCTGATAAACTTTTGCTGCTTCTGTCTCACAAGCTGAAATTGAAGTAACAGATTAGTTTAGGATGACACATCATAGCATGGATCTGTATACTGCAATAAAAGACACTTTAATTCATATCCAGTGAAACTGCTGGAATATATGCCTCAAACACACTACAAGTACAAACACTATGATAATAGAATTAGGAACAGTTATATTCCCAGTAAAATATTTTTATTGCCAGAAAATTTGTGGCCAGTGTGTGAGTTTAAATGAGTGGTACCAAAAATTAAGAAAAGTATTCAATTATTTTGATGGAGAAAGACAAATTTAAGGGGCAGAACTGGGTGGGAACAAAATTACAAACTCCAATTCTAGGCCGTTTTGATATACCTGACCCCAGGTAATAGTGCCTGAATCAAAATAAGGTTCAGATGCAAAACCTGTACCAACGGTAGGAATGACCTTAATTTAGTAAGTTAAGACAGATGAGGGCTTGCTATTTGATAAAATCATGGATATATTGAAGAGTTTTGCATTGTCCAAAAGTAATGGTGCAAAAGGATTAAAGTGAAAGATTGTAAGAGCACAGTGCTCATGGCTTGAACTCTATGAGAGAACTTGAAGAACAGCTTGTTACTTATTGCACTAGAAACCAAGACACAGAATGTGGGGCCTAAAGCAGCCCTGACACAAAGATTATTTTGGGGTAAAGTCGTACTATCATACTTCCACCAGCTACCCAAACTAATTTAATTTGGGTCAAGAGAAGATCTGAGACTATTTCAGGTGAATGTTAAACTCCAGTTTCCACTATAAGGAAAAGCTCTTTAGGCTGTGATAAGTTCCTACCATTCAACAGAAAAGAATCCTGCTTGATTCTGCCTCAAAATTTCCAGTTCAAGTGCACACATTCCGAAACACATTTCCTTGCTTACCCTCCAGGGTTTCTTTATGAAAAAAGAATTATTAGTCTGTCTTTAGAGACAGAAAACTTGTTAAACATTTAAAAAATATTTTGAGGTAGTAGAAAGCACTATCCTAATATTTATACAGAAAAGCAGACTGCCTCAAATAACTGGTAACTCCACACAAGTGGAGTAAAACCAGGGTGATAATAGAATTAAATTTTAATTATTATTTTTTTATACTTAGAGTGAAATGGAAACAATAACAGCAGACTTTTAGGAGAAAGAAAAACATGAATGTGTCTACTAAGGTAACCTGCTTATGCAGCAATATTAAAAATTTTAAAGAATCCTAGCCTCCACCAAATACAGTAATATAATATATAATTACATAATTGGAAGCTTGTAATTTTTAAACAAATGTTAGTCAACACATGTGAAATAGGGGAGGGGATCCAAATGACCATGAATTTTCTTACAACATATGACAGAAGAAGAAATAGAGAACCTATGTGCTATTCTGCAAATGGAGATGTTCTGATGGCAATATTTAGGATTTGTGTTACTCTTTTCTCTTATGCAGAAATAAGTGTCACAGCTGAAAGAGGAGACAGACCTACCATAACATTTAATATCACCACAATTCCATACGTTTTCCCAGAATACGGATTAAACATTTTTTAGAGCACTACAGCATTACACTCTTGTGAATGTTTGCAGCTTATTTGAACTCTCAGCCAATCTGAGAGAAGTATACATCTTATGAAGACTCATACCCAACAAAAATCTTAGCCTATACCCATGTCAACAGCTTGAAGCAGTCCCATTTCAAAATGTTTAAGGAAATGTGGGATATTCTATGTTTTATATGCATCTTGTTATAGGAAGCAAAACCATGTAGTGTTTATTTTCAAAATGAAATGTCTCTTCTTTAACCATTTAGATGCTGGAAGCTCTCCCATAGTTGATTTTGTTTGTGCACATATGTGCAGTGTGGGAAAGGGTGTGCATTTAATGATAGCTTTGTTTCTCCAGTTTTTGGTGGAGTTATTTTTGTTCTTTTCTGCCCACACCCCTCCCTCTGTGAAAAGAATAAAATCAATGATGTTCAGAAAAATAACAGTTCAGGTCCATTTTTTACCCTGTTCCTGAATTGCGAACACTGTGTAAACAATTTAAAATCAAAAAGAAAACAAAAAAATTCCTTTTTCTTGCTTTAGAGAGAGTAAAATATTCTACTTAGCATTCAGACTCTAAAAATTAACAAATCCAGTCATTATTACCATACTAATGATTATTATGATTCTTAAAACGAACTAGTTCATCAGATGCTTTCTTCATTAAAGAATTAAGAAGGCTGTAAGCTCTTCCTAAGATTCTCAGTCCTCCAGATCACCAAGACTGGAATTGTAGTCTCTCTGCACAACCTGTTGGATACAGCATTCTTTTTTTTTTTTCTGTAATTTGTCACTAGAATAAAAACCCCCACTGTTTCTATGAGCTATTGCTATTCCTCATTGTAACTGAAGAACTTAAAGTGCTGATCAAATGAAAGTAGCACAAAATATCAGATAGTTCCCTGTATTTCTGCCCAAATGAAGAATAAGATACTGAGTAAATGCTTGTGTCAGAAGGGTATTTAATAACTTCTAAGGAACATGGAGAAAAAACATGAGAGAAAAAAAAGTATGTGAGAATACAGCCTTCTAAATTTCATTTTTTTTTAACCTCAGCTTCACACTCAAACACATTTATCTCCATGAAACAGTTCAGCTAAACAGCCCAGATATCACAGGAACAGATTGGCAAAGGGGATCTGGTATGATGACTTTGTAAAAGTTTTGTCTAAAACAAAAGCTTGTCTGATTTTTCTTAACAGACTCAAACTTGGTCTTTTCTCTCCTATTCTCACAGGTTTAGTTATTCTCTCATTTTAGGAGATATTTATACAATTGAAAAACTTAGACAAAGTTAGTATATTTCTAAACTCCATTTACTTCAAGCAGATTTTAAATTTTTTTATAGTGAAAGAACTGAAAGGTATTCTAGGCACCACAAATGAGACTCATATAGGCAGTCACAAAAGCCAAGCAATAGGTAGAAACTTATCTCACAAGACTGAATTGCCCAAAGAGGAAAAAAGATAAAAAAATTTTGTTGCTTTGAAGCAAGGTGAAGGTTTCACTATCCTCTAGTCCCAAATCATGCACTCCAGACCTTCCAAAGATCTCAAATCCTAAGCAGAAGTTGGCAAGTGCAGAGACACCTTTTCTCCAACCCTCTAAACCAAATTTAACATATAAGCAATATATAAACAATGTAAAGGACCAATAATACATCTAATTTCATCTCCTCTCAAGATCATATGCTGCAGAGAACTCTATTTCATTTTTCACAAATGCAATCAAAATGGATTCTTGTGGGCAATTCAAACTGGTAGCTTTTTGCCCATACATACACAGGTCTCTCAAATGCTCCTGATCAGGAAATTGATGTGAAAATCTGTGCTCAAAATCAGTTTAGAGATTTAAGTAAATTGCAATTCCCGCTGTATGCAGTGTCTCAAGAATTAATCTCATTTTCTATTTCTGTGTTAAAATAGAACTAATTGCATTTTTTCAAGCTATTATGTTAGCTTTTTCATCCTATTTTTTTCTTTTATTTTTATTTCAGGTCAGCTTACTAAAATCATATTAAGTTTCACAACAGCCAATACAATTTAAGAGACATCTATATGGAAAAGAAAAGTAACAAAAAATTCTGTGCTTTGCACTAACATTTTCAGTTAGTGATTCTGGTAAGTATGTAAAATGCACTCAGTCTCATTATCAGAAATAGTTGCTTTACCTTTTTTAAAAGGAGAAGTAAAAACCTTTCAACATTCAGAATATCTTTTTAGTGCACATTTCCCAGCTGGTTCTGTTGGATGCTAAATTTTAGCCCTTAGAAGCACAAATCTCTTCTACACATAAAAGGTCTTTTTGAACATAATGGGAGAGCAGATGACCAGCTGCTCCTCAGGCTTACTGCATTTTCTTTGGCCAGGATAACAATGGTAAGCAGGATTTTTGTTTTCAAACCCCCCCAAAATAAAAACTAAATGAAAAATAAAAACAAACAAACAAAAACCCCAAACTCAACAATAAAAAAATAAAAAAGAAAGCAAGCAGACTTATGATTTATCTTGGATGAGTAACTAACAGCTTCATTAGGCTGTTTTTATTAACTAATTCAGAAACCACATACTTATCTATAGAAGTCTGCTAGAAGTCAGGTTGATTTTCAAGATAATTTAAGATATTTAAGAGCACACCTTTAATTGAGACTTGATAGACTTTGTTTTTACGCCTTTATAGAAGCTTTGAAATTATGTCCTTAATTTTCTGAGGTTCTGAGTACTCAGACTTCCACAGGAGATGTGCCTATGTCCTACTTGTCTGAAAACTGTATAACAACATAATCACTGTTTTCTCAACTTCCTTAGTGCTTTCTGGGTTCCTTACAACTGCAACCTGTGACTTTAAGAGAAAGTTTAGACTTTATCTAAAGGAAACAATGCTGGCCTCATCAAAAGACAAACTCTGATGAACCCAGCCACAAATAGAGAAAGAGCTCTTAATTTTCTTTTATTTATTTTTTTTGGAATTGTAATGACTTACACTAAGAACTGCTGAGTCTTCAAGGGCTTCCATAGACAGCTCCTTGTTTGGAGTTTTAAGGACAGTAAAATATGACTCACAGATTGACTGAAAGCCTGGCTTTAGTTTACATCTGGTTTAGGTTTAGGAGTCTGCATGCAGCATAGCTGCAGCAATTAACCCTTTCTGTGATAAGTGAACAAACAGCTAGAATTTGGGGATGTACAACTGTTAATGAATGGGCAAAAGTTAAGATTTAATATGGTCTAAACAATACCTGTTTCTGTAAAGGTAGGCTCTGGAAAGGTTTCTGTAAATGGCACAGATAACTGGAGGACTGACCCAAACCACTACTGTTACTACATTATTTTGCTATTAATTACCTTGAGTGATTTGGCATTTTATAATAAAAGACTGAAGGCATCTTTTCATCACAATACGGATCTAAGGATCATTAAAAAATATAAAAATCTATTTCTTAATTGTAAAATGTCTTCATTCACATTTATATCAAAACTATTGACTGAGAATTACAAAACCACAAACATTTCAAATTGTCTTAGAACAGAATGTTTTTGATGATGCAGTGAGTTCAAACTCCAAAGAATACAATTTTTTCTCCACTTCAATTCTCGCTACTCCATTTCTGTCTTCTCTTGAAATATCAGTGTACAAGCACATTAATAAAACCTTAATTTTTTGGAAAACCTCTTAGGATACACTTTATTTTGCCAAACTTCAGCTTTTTAAAAGACAGACCACCAGATCAGACTCAAGGCCTTCCCTTAGCTGGAAAATTAATCAGTCCTCAGATTGCCCCTCTCCTCCTTAAGGAGGGGGACAACCAAATTTAGAAGAGAAATCCCTTCCTTTTCTTCCATCTGAAGCGGGGCCCTAAATGGCTTAAGGCTGCTCAAGTTTGTTAATTGAAGTTGCAATTAATACCACTCCTGCTTCTGATCAAGAAGTAGCACTGAAATGTTGCCAGAATAATCAGAACTGTGATGGAAACAGTTGGGAATATGAAAAGATACAAGGATACATGTGTGTGTGTGTGAGAGAGAGAGAGGGAGGCACATAGAATGGTACTTTTAAAAAAAATTTAATCTGAAAGCGTTAATATTACTTGTGAGAGAACTAATAGTGGATGCAATCTTATTTTGCAAAGTAATGCCTGCACCTCAGATACAGTTTGTCCATGAAGAGGAAAATTCCATTTCAACTACAGCTTGACGGAACTCTGAGGCATGGGAACTCTTTCTAGGTATTAAGGGTAATCTTTACTGAGGCAAGAGGAATGATTAGCAAGCCTATTACTGTCCGAACGCTCTCAGTCCCACATTGACACCATCCCAAATATAACTTTTCCAAGTCTTTCTACCGCACATCGTGGTACTTCCAACGCTCTTATTCACACAGCAGGTGTTAAACATGAGAGCACATAACAGCTCTACAACAAGCAGGTCCAAGCTGAATAGGTAACTTTAGGTGACTGTAAGATGCACTGAAAAAATAGGGAACGTGTATTTTTCCAAGATACTCTGGGGCTTTTCCTGGAACATACTTTTAAAATACAAAGTGTTCTGCAAATGCTTAACACTTTATAAACATTCTCAGTCACATTTATTCCAAATCAGGGAGACATACTGGGCCACACAGCCTAGCTTCTTTTGGATGGAGACTTTTCAATGAGTTGTAAACACTCAGAATAGGAAAAGAAAGCATCACTACAAAAATAATGTTTAATTATCATAATTATTGCTTGCAGTCAGTGTCCAATCAAATATATTAAATATGACATTATGACACATAAACAAGTACTGACTTGAACTCAATTTCATAGCACTCTGCATTATGTTGTACTATTAATCTCTTCTACTAGTCAGATTTATTTTCTGCCTGACATTGTTTCTAATTCCCTTTTAGCTGAGCTTCAGTGAAAGTTTTGCAATAAGTGACAAGTGATGAATTAGTTTCTGATTAGCAAGAATAAACTTAATGTTGTAAGGCTAGAATGCTAATGTGTAGCCAAAGAATAGCTTCTAAACATTTTTAACTTGCCATAATTCTATAACTCTCAATGCCATTTTAGTGTTCTAGTTCTTTCCTAAACGAAATACATCTTGAAGAATTTCATGGGCAACAAATACAACATTTTCCTAAACCACAATTTTACCTCAAGGGAGTGTCAGAGCAAAGAGGGTTAGAATCTTGATTGATTTAATACATGTTTTCTACATCTTTCTAGTCTACCTGAAGCACTCTGAAGTGTCTAGAAAAACATACTGATACTAATAGTTATATAACAGGGGTCTAATCAGTGAGAGTCACACACTGCTCCTGTGACCCTGGATGCCAAATTTTCTTTACATGGTGAGTTGATTTAAGTCATGTGGCAAGTGCTAAAGTTTCTTCTGTGGAATGACATAGGAACAGAAGTCATTGCTTGGCATGACTGCATCAAGGAACGTTGCTGACAGCCAGGAGAGATCAAAAGCAGATCAAGTTGCTTAACAAACTATATGTCACTGAAGTAAAAAAGGCTAAAGTGGGAATCCTGGAGAGCTGTGAAATCTAGGAGCAACAGATGGAGCCAAACTCACTTGATTTGTTAGTAAGAAGATCTACCTGTTCTTTGGTCTTCTATGTTACGAAAAAAAAAAGCTGGTATATAAATTTTATCCTTGGGATCTGCATTTTTTAAAAAACCAAATTTATGCCTTATTCATCTTGGAATAGGCACATGGCATAATTCTAAAAGTCTTTGGGACTTGCACTTTTAATCTGAAATACTGGAAGATATTTATTTTCTAAAATTTTACAAACTGCAAAAGCATAGCATTTATAAACACTTAAAAATGGACAATAGCCTCGATAGTCAAAAGGGAAGAAAGCATAGTTTGAACATCACGAGTCCTTTTTCTTTTTAAGCAGTCAGCATATCTCTAATACAAACATAAGCCCAAACTGAAAACTGTGAAAGAGCACGTCAACAAAATTATTTTAAGAATCATGAAGACTATTTATATCTGCATGTCTCTGTGAATACTACTGACATCTTTAGATGGAAAAATACAGCAGTACTAAAATGAACTGCTATTGATACAGCTATGAAACTTATTTTTTAATAATAACTGTCCTCCACTTTATGGGTATTCTGTTGGGTTTTTTTAAATTTTATGAAAGGATCTTTCTGGAATGAAAGTTAACTTTGAATAATGATAATGGAAAGTTTTCTAAGTCAGAAGTAAAATATCTGCAGAAGACTTTTTTTCCTGGGTGAACCAATACCTCCTTCCCCCATTGTAATAAGCATGATCTCACTGCACAGTTTTCAGGGTATTTGAAACCAACATGAACAGAATACCCTTAAACTGGTGATACTGCCTGCATCAATATTATGAGCAAGTTTCAGTTTCTCAGTGACAAAGAACGAATCAAATGGCCCACCCTCACCAAATGGTGAAACCCACTCATGAAATCTGCCATCTAATTACTGACAAATACAAGTACAAGGCTACAGTCCACATCTCAGTAGAAAAGTAATGTATTCTGGGCATTTATTTCTATGACTTTAAAGTCAGTGTTTCCCAGGAATAATCAATACTCATTTATTAACATTGACTTCAAAATCGGTTCATATTTAGAATTTCGTCAGAATTTTCTCGGCATCATACAACCCTCTTCTTGTTCAGTCATTTGATGAGGCACTTAGTAGCTCAAGTAACTCATAAGATTCCATGTGTTCATTAGCAAATCTGGCAGTGCACTTAAAGTAAATGCAGTAAATGCAGTAAAAAAACCCACTTTGAAGTAATTTTACGCATTCTGTTAAAATTTGTACTCTATTTAGAAATGATTGTCATTAAGACAGGCTATTCTATCTCACTGAAATCATTATAACAATTAAACTATCAGAATACCCAGAATTTTTAGTGTATTAGTAAAATTTACTTCTACTGCTTTTGCAGTCATAAAATCTTTTAACACAAATTTTTTTTAATTTAGATTGACACTTTTCTTTGGAAGAGAAAGCACAAAGCATTTTGTACTTCTGGAGACTATTAAGAAGTCATGAATGAGATTGCAATCTGGTGTTGAATTTGTCATGTCATATTCAGGAGAGGATGAAGATGCTGATGCTGTCCCCAAAAAAGTTTGTTTGTAGTTATTCTTCAGTTTCATTAACTACAGAAAAGACTGACAACAGAGTCTTGAGCCTAAGGGTTGGATTGGAAGCACAGAAAGAATTCAACTGCAATCTGAAGGCAGATCGAAGCGTGTAATTTCCATTTTTACAGAACCCCTGCTTTGATCACTGCACAGTGTGGATTTATCCCACAAGAGATTTATGTCTGTGCGGAAATTTCAACCTTTATCTAAAAGTATTTAACTTTTCTTGTACAAAAAAACATTTTTGATGAATTTGTGAGGAAGAAAATCTGCCCCCATGGATATTCATTAACATGCACCTGAATTCAAGTATCTTTTTAAAATAAGACCTAAGTATCTTCTATATGTGCGAGCTCGGAGATAAGCTCTGAGATTATCTGGAAATTGCAAGAAGTATAGAAACAAGTTTTCATGACTGAATTGTGAGATTTTTGCCCCCTAGATTGTTCAGGAGCAGTAAATGGATGATGCTGCAGTTCACTCCTCAGTATCACACTAAGTGACCTTGATACAACTTTAAGCATTACCTCAAAATATTTAAAATAATTTTTTAAATATTCAAACAAAGTTTGATAGAAGCAAGACAGGAAGGTCAGATATCATTTAGTAACCATGTTATGTTTTTGTTTTAATAGAGAACCTTCCATTCTAGGATGTTCAGGGATTAATGGATTACCAAACCTTTCCTAGCCCTCTAGAGGCACGGTATTTAAAAGCAGCAAGGCAACAGTAATAAGCAGATCACTCCTCGAGTTGTATCTCCCCCTCAAAGATTTGGCACAGTAAAATAACTGGCCAGTTTAACACAGATTTTTTGCAAAAAATATTGAAGATCATGGATCACTTGTGCAAACTACTCTTGCTTAACAAATTTAGTGCTCAGATCCCCATGTTATTAAGAAATACATGATAAATGTTCTTCATCAAAGTCTTGCAAACACATCTTCAGCTTGCTGAATTCATTTAAAGAACACATTTCATAAGAGGAGGAAAAAAATACTTCCTTTGCGTATTACTTTTCAGTAAAGTCCAGCTATTTCAAGTGTCTCTAACAAAGTCATACATATTATTTTACCTGCTAGATAGTATTTGGACCTGGTTATAAACCTTTTATTATTTTTTTATCATGGACATGGTCCAAATCTTTGCAATGCTTTTTATGGTCACACTTGAAATCAGTTTGCAAAAAAGGAAAACTAAATTATTTTTTTGGTTTGGTTTTGAAACAAAAGATTTAACCTAACTGGTTTGATGCTGTTTAATTTAAAAACCTCTTTCAGGTTATCTAGAGAAAATTATGGATTATTGCATTATTTCCATAGTCATGGAAAAGCAAATTAAAGAAACAAACTAGTAATTGAGAAGTTAAAAATACACAACTATTTTTACAGTGTCGTCTAATTTCTCAAAACTATACAAACAAAAATAGAAGGGATATAATAGTAACATGTAATTAGCACTTAATCTAGGTTCAGTACCTCGCAAATCTTTCTTCATTTTGCGGAGATCTTTTTGAAAATCATCAAACTTCAGTTGTGAAGCCTGGAAGAGATCTTGTGGATCCGGAAGAGGAAAGATGCATTGTTCTCTTCCAGCATCCTGACAAAACCACAAATAAACAGTTACATAGTGCTCATTACTTTTTTTCTATACTAAAATATACAACTGAAAGCACAGAGAATATTTGTACACATTTCTGCATCTTGCCAGCAGAAGAGCAAATTTAATAAGTTGGGTTGGTTAACCTGAATTTAAAAGAGTAAATTTAACTTTCACTCACCTCATCAAAATTACGCAAATAATATGAGACAATGTAAGATAGAAGACTTCGGCTGTTGTCCTGTATAGAAGAGGATAGAGTTTGCTGTGTTACTGAAACTCACAGAAAAAAACAAAAACAAGGAAAATTCAGAAAAGATAATTCAGATAAATGAAATATTTAGTGTAAAAAAAATACTTTGATGGTTTGGTCCCTTCACTAAAAAAAAAAAAAAAGAAACACACAAAAAAACCCACCCAAACCAAAATCAAACCCCACCCTGAAGTTCCATTTAATCATTAAATAAAATGAAGAAAGATATAACACTCATGTAACACACTCCTGATTTTTTAATTCTACCTGATTGCAAACCTTATGTTCTGAAATTTCCCAAGAAGGAAACGAGAAATTGTTTCTGGGTTCATGTATACAAGTTCTTTTGCAACATTATAACTATAACCAAAGCAAAATTAAATTACACAAAGAAAGTTATTTTTATAAATGAAATTTGAGGGGGGGTGTGGGGGAGGATTGAGGGAGCTTCTTCATTGCTTCACCTCTGTAATGTCTCTAATAAAACTTCAGCAGAAAACCTTCCATTTGAAGAGGATTTCTGACAGAATTAAATTTTCAGTTATGTTCATAAAAGGATTTTGTAAGAACTTTCCTGACTGATCAGTAGCAAATAAACTGGAAATGTATCTTGCAATTGCAAGGTTAATAGTCATAATATTTCCAGCAAATTACATACTCCAGTCTTGAGTTACCAAACTAAATTTAGGGTGCCTACATTTTCTACTGAGCAGAGTTCTAAAACTGGTGATGTATTGGATTTAGAGTCAATTTGAAGGTTCAACTAGAGTAAGCTGCTCCAAACATGCTGTACTGAAGTGTCATTCACATCACCACTCCCTTGGTCCAACAAAGAGACCAGGACGCAAGAAAGAAGTTCCTCCACCCATTTAAAAAGGCAAATGGCTGACACGGTCTCTCAACTCAGGGTTAACAGTCTGCTCACATGACCTAAACCAGCAGCTAAAGAAATGTATATTTAGTGAGGGACCAAGCAGGGAAACCAACTCTTCTTTTTCTGCCATTTGCAGAATTGAAGATCTTGACAGTGACTCACCACATAGATGAAGGAACCAGTTTTAAGGCTCAAGAATCATTGCTATAATCTGTCACATTCAGATAAGATTTTTCATTATAGTCATAGAAACTTTAAGATTATTGTTTCCTTGTAAACAAAAGTAGATATTTGAATGTAACCCCAAAGCGATTAATCAAAGCCAAAAATTGCTGGTAACACACAAATTCCAGTTTAGCACAGAGCAAGAAAAAACATTACTTATCATTCCCTTTACTGAGATGACTAGACTAGACAAATCTTGAATCAAGAAGTACTTTACTCAGGTGGCTCCATGTTCCAATATCAAATACAAGCTCTGTAATCATGGTGTACATTAAGAATGAATTTTGGATTATCTCAAATGCTCTGGATGCCTATGCAATCATTTCCAGGAATGACATTTTTTCCCTCACAAATACTTTCAATCAGCATGGAACTCTTTCCACTTCTGTAATAAACTTTTAACAGTAAGATCATAGTATTGGTTCTAATTACACAAAAAAGTTGGAACTATGAAGTGTACTGAAAGTCAAATGTACGTCAGACTAGGAACTAAAACATAATTTTAGGTATTTTTGTTTGTACAGCAGTGAAAAGAGCTGGTTCATTTTCATAATTCTATAGAAATACATCCAACTCTAGAAGTGTGATCAGATAAGCACAGTAACAAAAGAATTCCCTTCCACATGCCTTCATAAGCTTCACAACATTTACTCAGAAACAAAGTAATTTTCTGAGAACGTAACCTTCTCAGGGCTTAAGGAAGTCTCGAATCAACTTACACTGCTCTTGACATCTTTCAGTTTTGGCAGGATATCTAGTCCAAACCCATCAGCCTGTCCTCGTGTCCTGTTTCCACCATTCATGTAATTTCCAAAGGCAAGAACCAAACCCAGAACCCGCATAACTCCTGATTCATTCTTCAATGTCTAAAATACAGAGAGAAAAAAAAAAATCTGTTCAAAGTCCCATTAATATTTCTGGTTAATGAGCAGATTTGTTGATGTTGTGTTACCTTCTACTGCGTAGAAGGTAGAACACGTAGAACAATATTAGTATGTAATTTTTTATGAATGGAGACATTGTGAATGGTATATTTAATTTCAGAGAAAATTCATCAAGAACTTCATAAAACACTCAGATGGAACAATTAAAACATTTAATCAATCAAATAAAAAATATTACACAGTAAAACATAAAGCAGTTGAAACAGTTTTAAGTCATTAAAAATACTGATGAAACCTGCATTTTAAAGCTACATATTTGTCTTGCATGGGACTGACTAGATACAGCATTGCTATCTCTAGCTGATTTTAGATACCAGAGATATTATTAAGTAGCACATTTCTCAAGTTCAAGCAAACACAAAGCTAGCTGAACTGGCATTCCTTTGAAAAGGAGTGATATAGTGACTATGCACTGTTTTCTAGAGACTGATACACACTGATGGCAAAACCATAATATAATTCAGAACCAAAAGCTAATCTTAAAATTCACTTTGATGTTGAAGAACAATCATAAAATGTTCTATTCTGCTACCCTTCAGATTTTTAATGAGTATTTTAAGTAAATAAAGTGAAAACTTTTGAAATATGAGTAAATCTTAATAAGATTAAATATCAGAAATCTAGATCTACTTTTTCACAGAGCACAACCTACCTCACACAGTTTCTGTAACAATTCAAGTTTGCGACGGATTGAACCAATGCTTTCTGAAAATGTTGATTGGAACAGGATGCAAAACACACGTTCTGAGAAGTTGGGAATCAGTGAGAGTTCATAGAGGAACCTGTAGAAGTGATTAAAGAAAATTATTTGGGTCACTGTCAGTAGGTACAGGCTTGGGGTTTTTTTCATACATATTTTACTGCAGTAGAGAAAGATTTCTGAAGTGAGCAAAACTGCTCTTTCATAAGTATGTTCTTACTGTTCTGGCTTATCCAAAGACTTGGCATTTTCTTTTTCCTTGGAGGCCTTGCTATGCTTCTCTATTTTTTCTAGTTCATCTGATTGTGCTCTCTGGAATAAAGAAAAAAAAAAAAGAAAAATTATTGTGACTAGTCAAACAACACAGATAAAGATGCCCTTGTAACAAATCAAATTCATAGATTTTTCTTTTCTTTCTAGAATCTGCTTATGGTAAAACTATAAGAGTCCATGGAGTGATTTTAAGTATAAATAGATCTGATGGAGAATAGAATATCTCGCAAATAATATTTTTGACTACTAGCAGTCTGCAAAATATTTAGTCATTCAATGATGCACTGAGACGATAATCTTCATTCCCAATTCCTTTTCTTTGCTCATTTATGAAGTCTTTGAATTGAAAGACTCAAGAGGAGAGTTGTATTTCTTATCACAGATTTGTTGGGTTACATTTGAATGTCATCTGATCTTTAAATATGTATTTGAATAATAAATTTTTTAAATAGATGAAAACATTTTTGTATTGTTTACTGCATTTTAAATTTTATTTGGGATGTGAAAAAACAGAAAGGAAGAAACATATTTGATTTATAATGGAACTAGCACACATATAATACATGAGAACTACTGCATATTTCTTTGGAGTAAAATTATTTTTATTTTTATCTTAATAAGCCAAAAAAATTTACACATAAACTGCCTAGTTCCTTGAAGGACCCTGTGGCACACTGTGAAGTCTATTCTTCAATACTCCAGTCAATAGAAACTGAGCCTCACTTTCTTCTGTGCTCCAACCTATGGTAAATTTTTTTTCCAAACTGTTGTATTGGAAAATGGAATGGCATGGAAAGGAATAAAAGTGAAAGAAAAATTCCTCCTTCTGACCCTTCTTTTGACAATCACAGCAGTTTTCAAAAGAGATTCAAAACATCAATCTGCCCAAGAGTTAAAAAAAAAGTATATCTACCATTATTCCTTTAAGAAAACATTACACTCATTTTTTAACTTTCTCCACCACAGAACTTGAAGACAACAGTGGAAAATTGTATTCTAAGCACTTAGATAATGGCAAAGCATAAGATACGTTACATCTGCATGCTCTCTTGAATGCTTCTGCAGGGTTAGCAGAAGAGGGATAGAGCTGTTTCAAATCATAGTGCCTGCTCCATCAGGAACCTGAAACCAGAAAGCTGGGTTTGGACACTTTTTCTGAGATTGTTGAACATCTTCTCATGTGAAAAGGGAGAAAATACTGATGTGAAGCAGAAGGATGAAGAGATTGAAGAGGCATTTACCAAAAGCCCTTCAGAGTTTCTCTTATTGATTCAAGAAGTCTGGAATGACTGCAAGGCCACCTGTCTTGAATGTCACATATCCTAATATTTAGCCAGCATTTCTGTGGATGTTCTTCAAAGGTCATCTCTAAAGTTGTCTGATCCTATATATTAAATACTTCAACAGATTGGAAATATTAAAACCTTTCTTTTTCCAGTAATAAACTTTGTTCTCGACACTAAGAAATTATTATGGTGGTAGTACCTGTACCCAAGATTAACAGAATAGCTGAGGTTTGAAGGGACCCCTGGAGACTATATGGGTGAACACTCTGACTCAAAACAGAGGCAGCTAGAGAAGCTTTCTCAGTATCATGTCCAGCCAGGTTTTGAATATCCCCATGGATGGAAACCTGACAACTTCTCTAGGCAGCCTGTTCCAGTGTTTGGACACCTCTGAAGTGTTAAAAAAAAAAAAACCAAAAAACAAAAAAAACCCCACGCATCCCTCTGTCTAGCTCTGTGTTCTTTACTCCCCCTCCCTAGTCAGGTGTTTGTACATACTGATAAGATTCCCCTGAGCTTTCTCTTTTCCAGACCGAGCAGCCCAGCTGTCTCTGAGCCCCTCCAAGCCTTCAACCATTATCGTTGCTCTGCACTAGACTTACTCCAATATGTCACTGTCTCTTGCCCTGG
This sequence comes from Edolisoma coerulescens, assembly GCA_013397115.1. Classification (NCBI taxonomy): domain Eukaryota; kingdom Metazoa; phylum Chordata; class Aves; order Passeriformes; family Campephagidae; genus Edolisoma; species Edolisoma coerulescens. The sequence continues at coordinate 2,324,783 of VWZW01007347.1, read as the reverse complement.
AGGGGCCACACCTGCACACAGCATCCTAAACGTGGTCCCACTAGTGCTGAGCAGGTCACTTCCCTTGACCTGTTTGGTCCTTCCTTTATCTGCTTGTTTATATGGTATCACGCCTCTCTCAGTTAACGAGGGCTAGGCTGAGGTTTATTTACCAGCTTTTAATTTTAAAATACTGGCCCATGCACAAAACTTAGCTTCCTGAATTCCCTACCCCAGTTTCACCTCAGTGTGAGGAAAGGAACCTGGGGATTCATCCTCCAAAAGTGCTTTTCTGCATAAAATCAAGGCAGATATAGGACCTGTGAATATAATTACTGCAGTAATTGTTTCTTGTATAATGCTATCCTGAGAAGAAGAATGTTTCCAAGATACTAGGATCAGAAAATTTAATCCAATCTTAGAAGTCTCGTCCAGAGACAGGATGAGGACTAGAAAAGAGATAACTAACTGCAGAAGTATTAATTTAAATATTACATGTGCTGTTGACGAGAAGGCTTGGGTTTGGTTTTGTGTTAAAAAAGCAGATATAAATAGGAGATGTCCACACTTAATCTAGAACACTCTTACCCAAGTGAGAGTTAAAAGAAAAGAAAGATTCCATCACTTCTCAAATCAGTAAGAACTCCCTTGGCAACAGGTGAAATCTACAGATTTTTGAAATTGGAAGGATGCCAAAAGAGGTAGCATTGTTCCAGTAGTCACGTCATCAGAGCCATGGAGCTCTAGGTGTGCAAATGATATGACTGTGTAGAAAGAGCTATTTTATTTATTCAACCTACATTTCAAAAAATTAATGTATTCCACTTGCACTTGTAAATTTTTGGAAAAAAAAAATTAGCTTTTTTTAAAAGTAAACAAGTTCTCATACTAAAAATTTAAATTAAGTTCCATTATTCCTGGCCAGTCTGTAAAGTATGTTCTCTTCTGTTAAACTGAAGGAAAATCACTTGACATTTTTTTCATAACAGTTAGAGAGAAGTAAATATTTTAGCACGAAGCATAAAACTAAATGGTTATTTGCAAATATTTTAGAATAAATACTGAGAATACTCTCTCCCCTGGCCTTCTACACATAGTGAAATATTAGAGTGCTTATCACAGGAATCTATTATATACATGCATGTTCAAGCTCTTAATGTTTCTCCGCCAAATCCCATGGGCAAAGGTTAGGCAGACTCCCTATTCCTTATTCAAGCCATTATTCTCAGGCTGTATGTGCAAGGAAGTAACAATTGTCAAAGATACAAAGGCTAAGCATGATTCACTCACGGGCAGGCCAGAGCAAAACTCAAGAGAAAAGGTTTATACCCTTCACCAAAATCAAGAAGCTGAAGTATATGGTCCAAGTTCAGAATCAAACCTGAATTTCAAGTCACTAATTTTGGCTCAGGTATCCAGAATTGTGATCTATGGGTACTTTAAATTCTGACAGAAAAGGAATACTGTCTTTCACACAGGTATTACGGAAGATCATTTCTCAGAAGTTTTACCAGCTTCCTTTATTGTTAATGCCTATTTGTTCTCTAATTTACTGATGGATAATTAAAAAAAGCTTTTATTTTGCCCTCCAAATTTGTGTCAAGAGAGAGCACATTCAATAAATACTTCTCATAAAAGTCATTAATCTGATTGCATTAGCACTTCTTTGAATGTCACTGCTCTTTCTTTCCTTGACTTTTAGCTATATATAGCTATACAGCATCCAAATTGGAAAAAATAGTAAAATATACTAGAATTTGATATTAACCATATCTAAAATCAGACAGCATAAATCTGACAGAAATTACTGCAAAAATATTCTGCTTCAGTTTACTTATTTTCCTTTTTTTTTTTTTTTCAGAGTATAAATTTAGCTTGTATTTGGTCTTACCAAAGTGTATAAGGGCCCTTTTTCAATCTCGCAACATAAATCATACATTTCCTGGTTAGCTTTTTTTTCTCTTGCAACAGAACCTTAGCTCTGAGTTTGGATCAGTTTAAATGTATGCAATTTTATTTTTTGCCAAACTTGACTTTCAAAGTTTGTGTTATATACTTCGAAAATATCAAGTGACTTGTCTAAGGAAATTTGTCAACAGTAGCTGAAACAACAAGGATACACAGAGATACCCCAGTTAATAATAAATATCATATTCTTTTGAAGCTGGATCATCAGAACCCAAGAACAATTTATAGGCTTTGCCAAAAAATTTTAAGACATCACACTGTAACTGCTCGTTCAAAATAAAAATCACAAGAAATAATTGAAGAGATGGTTTGAATCTTAGTGCCAGAGTCATGCACTTCAGACTTCTGGACGCCTTTTACTCTTGGAAAAGCATTTTAAGGTTTTTGAAAGCATTGACCTAAGTCTTTTAAAGACAAAGGCAGTATGGACAATTTACTGGGAGCCTAATTATGAATGTATGCATGTTTCTTTTGTGATGTAAAAAGATTTGAAAAGGGCAAATCCACAGATGAAAGATAACAATTTGATAGCATTTTTAATCCATTTTTATACAACTGTTTTCATGATATAGTGAACATGCAAGCAGAAGCAGACATAACTTGTTTCACTGATACTTTAGCTACAACCCCAGCTGCTAAGAGGCAATCTGTTTTCAAAGTAAACATTCACTTATTTGCTGATCAGTACATTTCTCATCACAACCAGTATGTCCTAACTCCATACAGAAACTTGAATGGATTTTACCTGCCTTCTCCCTAATTACAGCTGACACCTGATAGCGTTGTTATTAGAGACTCTGTAAAAGCACATCTAAGTAACAGTTCCACGTGTAGTTTTATCTGTTAAGACTCTCCTATTAAAACTGTCTAGATATTAATACATAGCTAATTATCAACAAGCATTTAAACAACTCTTCACAAACCAAGCTACACAACCATACGTAAGAGCTATTTGACTGTACAGTACAACGCTGCAGTAACACAGTCCTTCTCACTTAATGCAATTCAGCTTAATAATATTAAATACATTATTGAGGACTTGGGTCTTTGGTGGGGTGTGGGCTTCTTCGTTTATAAAAAGTCACTTAGATATATACAATAACTTTGTGGTTTAACAAGAGTTTAACTCCTCAGTAAACAGGAATTGAACCCTTGGGACTGTGGCTTTTGAAATTAGGGTGTGTTTAGGTTTGGAGACTGCCCAAATTTCATTCACATTTAAGAAGGAAAGCACTATGCCAGACACATGCAATCAGAAAAAATGATTACGTTCTGAAGGAAGACTGTAAAACAAATGCTCCCATATGTTCCATACAGATCAAATAGAAAGACTGAGGACTAGTACAGTGGTATTTAAATATCCAGCAAAAAACATCTCAATCCAATAAATAAACCCTAAGAACTAAAAATTATGTTAATGGCTACAAAGTAAATGAACGCTGCAAAATTATTCCCACTTACAACACAGGATGAGATTGAGAAATAAGGGAGGAGTCAAACATGCCAGGCTCTCTGGTACCACCCATTGCTTACAACAGTTATTGAACAATATTGTTATAATTAGTGAAGCTAGCAAGGGAAGAAAATGCAAGGTCTGAAGTGTTTTGGCAAAAGGCTGAAAGGAAGAAAAGAAAACAAAAGTCAACTAAAAAGAAAGCTTCTTTCAAGACACAGTTTTATCCAACAGAAAATCCAGGATTAAAATTCATATAAAACCCTCTCCAAGTAAACAGAAGGCTTTTCTTGCTCTCTGTTTGGTTTTTGGTTGGGTTTTTTGGTTGCGGTTTTGGGGTTTTTTCTGTCTTGTACCCAAGCAAATATAATAAAGTTGGACTGATCTGTTTTCTATTCAAAGCAAAGAAATATATTAGACATTCAAACAACTTGAGTCTTTCCTGAGATTAACATATGGTATTTTCCTCAGTCAGGACATTTCCTAGACATTTTCTGTAATAAGTGAAGGTAATTAAAAAATTAACACAATGACATTTGGTTATTTCAATGAACTACAAATTTGCAAATAATCCATTATATTTACATTCTGAAGTACATTAGTGATGACATTAAGTAAGCATTTGAAAAGTATTGGTACATTATCAACATAAGAGGAGTATTTTTTTAAACAAAAATAATAAAAAAATCTTGTTCACTATAAGACAGGGAGGTATGCAAAAAAGTGATTACGACTGCAGTATCTATTCCATACTTCCCACAAGAAAATATCTCACATTCACACATATGTAACATATAAAATGAATTCAAATTTTTTGCATACTAAAAACTGTATGGAATGGGATATATCTGTACTGTGTAAGGAAGCAGATTAAAATTAATGTCAAATAAAATACTATAGGCCAAAACAGAAATGCTGTGGGACAAAGAAGAAAAGTGTTCATAGATATTTGGAGGTTGTTAGGTTTCTCTTTTGACCATTATCTTCCTGAGCAGTGTTGAGTAATCTAGTTCTTCAGGGATGAATACTAAAAGTCCTTTCTAGCGGTTGTCAGACTTTTGGTTTTTTTGTGTTTTGCCTAGCTCCTCAGTTTTTCTGTAAAGTGGACTAGAGTTTACTATCTCTCTTTTTGCACCCCAAAGTGGATTATTTAGAGGGATTTCATAAATCATCAAATCATTCCAAAGCAGATGACTAATAGCTAGAGTCTAAAAACCAAACACCTGAAAAGTGTAAAATTAATTAACATTATCAAAACTACATGAGGGAAGTAAAGGATCCCAAACAATAGCATACACTGGCCTTCAATGCCATTCTGTGGCTCATGGCTTTATGTCTCATATTTCCAGGTTCTTTTGGAGGGCAAAAGCCTCCTCACTCTTTCCAGAGATGCGCAGCCAGACCTCCACAAACCCAGGCAATGCACTCACAGACAGCGGTACTGTTCACTGGCCTCAGCTGAAGGTATAAACACACTTCTGACATCCACGATTTTGAATTTTTTATGTGACTGGCCTTGTGAAGTTTTAGAACATGCCTGAGCATATTCTGAATCCCTGATTTTACATACCTAGAGGTCAAATCTCTCTGATTATTACTACCAGACATTTATGAAGCCCCTAGAAATTTATGCTACTTTTTATTACATTACCTTAGAGAAATCCTTTTCCTTTCAAAGAGTTAAAATTATTTTGGAGCAATATCTGAAGCAACAATAATTAAATTCTACAGTTCCACAAATAGAATGATTTCTGTTACCAAAACTTCTTTTTCAATTGAAGAGTATTTTTATATCAGTGAAATTACAAAATGAAGTCAAAGATGTGGAGGGTAAGGTTTGATACCTATTGATTTAAGACTGCCCCAGCCAAGAAGAAAAAAAAGGAATCAAAATTGATTTCTGTTTAGTCATTCAGACGTTGATCATGTTACTTATGTAGAAATACATGCACTATGTAAAACACACAATGGCAATTAATGCAATATAAATACTTAGTATTTTCATTGCTTTGGGGAAAATAAAGTCACTTCAAAACAGGACTTTTTCTACAAGCTTTCTGAATATTATTGATGCCAAGCAAAAATACCTTCACATGGGCACACAGTATTCCTACATTTTATGGACTTCCTCTGATTACTCACATTCTCATACAGGGCCTGCAGCGTCTCTAGGTCAACCACAGAGTTGTCCAAGTTCACAACAGCTATAAAAAAAAAAACAAAAGAGAAAAGAGTTAGTTGTTCAGGATGATAATCCAGCTGTGAAAGAAAGACTGGTCACAATACTCAACAACAGTTTTTATGACCTACTGGTCATACAGTTTAAGAGTTTTAACTTTATTAATGCCTTGAACAGTACCATTTCTAAGAGTATGGCTGGAAACCTGGTAGAGCCAGGTGTCAAGTGTTAAAGAATTCATCTCCCTCCCCCCAAACACACAAACATGATCCCACAAGTATGGCCATAGTCAAAGATCAGAGATAAGCTTTACATCAGACTTTCATGGTCCAGCTGAAAGCATTATAAAAATTTGTAAATCTGCACCACAGCCACACACACACACTCACACAACAAAGCTCATTCCTGTCACTGTTTGACTTCAGTCTTAAACTCATTAATCCATAAGTCAGCCAGTTAACTTCAAAACACCTGACAAGGGTCAAGTCTTCTATGCACTAAGCCGACACGTTTAGTATGGATACAAAATATGCCTTTCCTGTTCCCAACCAATTCTGGCGCCACACACATACTGTATTTTTTTCAGCATCAAAAAACCCCCAGTGAAACAGCTCCAAGAGAATGATTTCTATCTACCTAACCTGGGTTTAAAAAAAAAAAAAAAAATCATTAAGAGGGACACACATTTAGAAACGGAACCCTGACTCCCCATTTGTTTTAGAAACATTTCACAAGGCATAGGAAATATTTGTGCAAACTACTGAAAAATTGTTCTCAGTTAATATAAAGATTTATTTTTCAAATAGTGCTTTTCAGTCTTCCTCTTACATATTTTTGCAAGCACTGTGACCATTCATTTAAAAACGATATAAATCCAAATTTCCTCATCCAGATTTTATGTCTTGAAATTTACAATGTTGCATTAGAATATATGTGATGGCAATGAATAAATTTTATCATACTATACCAGTCTTTTCCTACTCTGCACTTCATTAATTTGTACCCTGTTTTGTAATGGGCTCTGTGTGTGTGTGGTGTGTGAGTGCACTTGTACAATAAGCTGAATAAATTCCCTAGGTGAGATTAATCTAGAAATTGCAACATTGATCAGAGCTAGAGACCCAGCACCAGGTAACTTTTTGTCCTATAAATCCATGTCCTTAACTATCACAGAGTAATTCTGTATACACCTAAAGACTACAGAATATAATTCAAACTCATATGTTTCTGATTGCTCTAAAGCATCTAGAGATACCACTCGGAGTCTGGGACTCATCATGTTTCCTCTTTCCAGGCCTGAGACATAGTTTTAGTCGCAGTATAAGTAAATTATAAACAAAAAAGTGTTGATCTTGATTAAACTAAGCAGGCCACACTGTATCTCTAAGCAGGGCACAAAGCTAACTTTTAAGACTAAGCTAAAAAATAATTTAAAAATTCTTAATTTTTTTTTTTAAAAAAGTATTTTTTCTATTTTTCCCTTACCAGAAAGCAATGTAGCAGATAATGCCAATGTAACAGTTAACAGTTCGGGAAGCAACATGGTTTTTGTTTTCTTTTGGGGGATGGGGAACATGCAAAAAGATGCTACTAATTATTTGGGATATTTTTAAACTTCCCTCCCCCATCCAAGTGCAATAATTGTTGCAACAGAGACTTAAAGATGCCCTCTACACAAGGCTCTGTAGTATACATTGTATTTAATAATCCAAGTTGCTCAATAAGACTATCTGTATGCTTAAAAACATTCCAAATCTGCCTTGTAGAACTGGACACTAAAATTAGCATGCAAATAGAAACTGGGTCTAGTCTGGTTTGAGAGCTCTACTTTAAGAAAACACTAACATCAAAGCCTATATACAAACAGCTTTATTAAACCCAGGATATATTATGAAACTCAGTTTATACTATCTAACAGTTCCGCACTTTTATGCTTATGCAATGTTTTCATGTATGGACACACTCACAACCCTTCAACTATTTATTTTGAGTTGTGGCTGTCTTCTCCCTACTCCACCCCCCTTCCTTCCAGAGACCGTCCACTCTGTGCTAAGAAATTTAACATAATTTCCTGCCCTATCTTTTGCTGAATGTTAAGATCACCCACGGATTACTCAGAGAGCAATAGAACACTTTTGTTTGAATGCTTGCAGGAGATAAGAGAACGCCTGGCAAACACAATGGTGCCAGGTCTGTGTACTTTCATCAAAACAGGTATGCAGAAGAGTGTACATACCTCAGAGAGCTGCTTAAAACAAATCAGTCTGAGACAAGGACATGGGGAAGTTAGATCCTAGGATATATCCTTCAAGTCTCCTCCTCCAAAGAGAAAGACATTTCTCTAAGTTTCATTTAAACATGTATATGTTCATAAACAGCACTCCAACATCTCACAAGGATTTTTCCATGGTTATTTTAGGTGTGCTCCCCCTACTCTGAGGAGTCAGGATATGAGCTTCTGCTCTTTGGCAAACCTGCAGCATTGCCATACAGGACAAGATAGTTGGCAAAATAAATCAGAAGTGTTGCATATTTAATTCCATTATCTAGACAATTTGAATTGAAAAAAACAATGATGTTTCCTTATGTAGCCAAGCTTACAAGCTAAACATGCCCCCTACAATCAGCATGACTACACAAACATCTAACCAAAGTATTCCATATGTGGTGGCAATAGAATGATGAAACACAGACAAAGATTAATTTCCTCGTACGAAAATATTTTTAGCCATGCTACAGTTCCAGTACACTTTGATGCAAACGACTGGAGAAGGCTTTGTATTAGTCTTGCAGTCGCTGGATATTTTCAGCCATGTCACTACTTCAGAAAATGATTTTTTCTTGTTTCAAAGTTGACATTGACATTTCCTGGTCTTGACTACTATGAAAGTGAAGAATATCTATTGGCTTTTGCTCTAACAGAAAGAACTTTAATCACATCAGACCCAGGAATTTAGTTCTTACTGTCAAGATCTCATAGTTTTGTTATTTTCTTGCATTCCTATTGCCACTGCTGCCAATAAAACCAGCACCAGGTTCAAGCTAACACTGTAAAATTATTTGATGTATATACATATATATATAAAATTGTGTATATATACAAGTACCTAGATAGGATTAAATTAAAGTTGAACCAAATATGTCCAGATACACACAGAAAAAAATTAAAGGAATTACAAACCAATAATTTATTTTTCTATTTAAGCAAGCCATGGTCAACAGATGACTACAAAAAATCCACCCAGTAAAACGAGGGGTTGGGGATCAAACACAAATGATTACTTGATACTATAGAGGACAGAGAAGAAGAAGAGATTTCAAAGGATTTATAACCAAATTAAAGGGTTCGGGGAACTCTTGCTGGTCCTCAGCTTTCCTAATACTGTCCCTGTTTTTGTCACAATCTACATGGAAATCTAAACTGGTATCTTTGTGGCAGGAATGATATCTTATTATCTAATGGCAGAATATGGAAATTTTAGCAGAACGGAAGAGTTTTGTTTCAATTCTGTATTTCTACAATATAAATTGAATAAAAAAAAATAAACTCACATTAGAAAAGCCAATTTAGATACTAGCTGGAAGCTAGAAAGACAAAAAAAAATGCAATCAGAGAGAAAAATATTCACTACTCTTATTAATATCAATTAATTTACAAGTGTAGAAGATACGTCCCCTGACAGGAGGATATGTTTCTGGTAAAAAAGTGAGATTAGGGCACATCATCATATTCAGAGGCATATTTGAACTGAGAACTGATCAATCATCTTCCATATACATAGAAGGAAATTTAGAACAGAGACAAAAAAACCCCAGAGCAACAACAGAATAAAACACAAAAAATAAACCAAACACAATAAATTATCACCACCCTCAAGTCTTCAGGGGAAGACAGTAACCAAGCCAACAGCAAGATCAAAATTTTGCCAGCAAATGTAATCCTGAAGAGGAAATGTATGAGAAAACACCATCAGCAGGAAGATGCAGGATGCCCAGTGTATTGTCAGGAAGACTATAAAAGGAAGTTGCTGTACTTTTTCCTTTGTTAGACAGATTATTGCTGTTGATATTCATACATCTAGGAGCACATGAACTACCAGCTGCCACTAAACCAAAGCTGACAGGCAATGCAGACACAGCTAACCTACATTTCCCTGTGGCTATGAATCTAAATCCACCAATAGTAACACTTAGATAAACTCTTAGAGAAAAGACAACTTCCTACAGCTACCCAGTCCTCGGAAACTCTATTTTGTTTCAAAGTCCAAAACTTTGGAATTTCCTTTTAAAATGAAAAGGCCAAAATTCAAAGATTTCCACTGAGTAGCATTTCAGAAGGAAGAAAAAGTGTTATAAACCAGACCCTTTGGATCCAAATTTTATGTCATAAAACTCTCATTAGCACAATTGCATATGGAAAACTGGTATTCAGTTGAATTCTTAGTCTTAGCCTTCCACTTTCTCAGGACAGGTTTCAAATCACACTCCATTTCTCTGGCCTTTCCAAGTATGCTTCCTAAGCTTTTCTGTCTCTGGACTCCATCTAAAATTAAATGTCTCCTTGAAACCTCCTGGAAGCACTGCCATCTCCCAAAACACTGACTAAGCATTTTCCAAATCCTACTTGACTGATAACAGATTACAGTTTAAGTCCTCATAAAGAAGCAGTAGCTGAAATAAAACCATGCCTGAACCTGTCCTGCCCTACTCAGGTCCATCCTTCAGAGAGACAAACAAGAAAACCACCCATCTAAGTCCTTCCTGCTGAGTTCCACCTCAACTGACTTCTCCATGACCCTCCAAAAACCAAGCAGCATTGCTTCAAAAGGCCACTCCTTCTGTTCTTTTTTCCTCCTGCACACCTTTGCCTCCGCACTTTCACATCTGCTGTCTTTCTCCAGAAGAGCACCAGGAGTTTCTGCAAGACTTCACAACTTCTCTGACAAAAGGCAGCAGCAGATGGTCACTACAGCAAAATACAAAGGCAGACCTATTCTTCTTCATGGAGTGAAGGACCTCTTGCTTCTGCAGCAACTAACCACAGTACTCTTACCACATAATTCTGTGTGTGGCACAGATTTGGGGGTTTCTCAGCTGTTATGCCCTTCATGAGAGTCTAACATGCAAGCTTACAGGATACTGAGAGGTCAACTTCCATGGTACTTTTTCCAGGCTTTGATCCCCAGATATTTCTGCTCCACTGAAATCATCTATACCCCAGGAATATTACTGTAAGCTGAAGAGTGAAAGAAACTGAAAAGGCATCAAGCAATCTTACAACAAAAAATTGACTCTGTTGTTATTAAGAATCGATATCAATATATATAAACATAGAAACAGCAAGCTTTATATAATTAGAGTCTCAAAATTACTACATAATTTTGAGGCAGAACAGTACCATGAAAATTCATTCAACCAAATTTCATGGGACTCATAATTATTTAAAATTATCTGATAAGGATATTTGCAAGAAAAAAAAGGCACATAAGTAGATGAGTAAGTCCAATGTGTCACTTTGAATGATCTTCCTTGAATTATTATTTCTGAGTTAATTAAAAACAATAGCTTCCTCAAGAATAATGTACAGGCAGTAAATTGAAAGAGGTCAAAATCCAACATCATTAGAAAACTAGCACACTGGCAAATCTTAAAAAATGGAAAACTCTGATACAAGAAAAATAAGTCAGATAATATATAGCTTGATCAACTTATGCTTTTATCAACAAACAGAGAAAAATAATAGATACAGAATGTATACAGAATTGTTCTGTGAATATAGAGCTGAAGTCTTCTCTGACAGGTGTGTTTGGAGGAAAATGTAAGGACACGACACACGCAAACACAAGCAAGCCAGGAAAAAAAGTCTCAATGTAGACAATTTCATCAGGTTCATTGGAATGACTGACAGCTGAACTGCTTAATTCAGAAGCAGAAGAAGAAACACCTGCATCAATGTTCTCATCAACAAAAGAGCCAAGAGAGCCTAAGAAGATGATCAAAGTGCAATGGCTTCTTTTGCTCCTATAAAGATTATGTTCGGATGTAATATCAAGCTACTTGCAAAGTAAACCCAGATTTACGTGCAACTTAGGATTTATATTTAAAAATAAACTAAACTGCAAAACTTTCAGTCTCTTATTGGTTACATAGAAAATCCACAACTTCAAAACTTCATATCCTTTGGTTCAGTCCTCCTTCCCCATCCCCCCTTTTTTTCTTTTTTCCCCATTTGACTTTTGGCATCATTCATCTAACATTTACAAGGTCATGTTTTTAATCTGTAATACTTCCAACAACTTGACAACTATTGCTATTCTCTTGGGATTCTTCTTTATCTTTAGTAACAGAAATGTGAATCTCTCATGCAGAAAGCTAAATCCCAGATGGGCCTCTTTGAAATAAATGTTGTGTTTACACAACAGTGCTAAGACCTCATGTCCCTGTGCTAATGGAAATTGCAGCAAACACACAAGGGCCATAACTGTATAATTTTTAAAGATACTGAGAAAACAAGTGAAAGAATTGTTACACATAACTTGCATAACTTGCAGACACCCCACCCCGCCACAGAAAATGGGTAGGTGGGGTATGGCTGCACTGGGTAGAGTTAGCATAAATGAACAACTTCACATTATTACCTACCTTCTTGCCCTCAGTACATGTGTGATATATTTATCTATTAGGAAATACTCTAACATTGTCAGGATGAAAACTTTAAGTGCACAAAACCCAAGGGAGATTGGAACTTCAACAAAAGTACATACAGCTTGGATCACAGGCAAGACACCACTTAGAACTACTTGCACAGAATTTTACTGTGGCAGTAATTCACCTTGATCTAAAGCTTGTGTAAGAAACCAGAACAGAAAACAAAATTTCTAAGCAGAAGCCATGGATTAAGTTGAGCTGCTGCTTCAGACTGTTTTTGAAGGACTTAAGAATTTTAAATACCTTCAAGAACATGTACTCGCATTTCTAGGAAGCAATAAAATAAAGAATCAATTAAGCATGTTTTGCAAAATGTGAAGTCAAAAAAGCAGGAGACTTCATCGAAAGGAGTGAATCTTTGGCACAATTCTTCTCTTATAAACACAATTCAACTTCTAGACAGTTGTCCTCAGCATTCCTGTTCCCTAATTTGTATCCCTAACATTAAAACTGTATCAATAGGGCTTTTTTACATATGTGTAAATATATATTCACACATGCAACAAAATAAATCACCAGATTTTATATAGCTGTACATAGTTAATATAAACAGTTACATTACATAGATTTCAAACAAGTGCCTACTTTGTTAAGGACAGCAGTTACTGATTATATGAAGTCAAACTTCATACACCTATACAGTTTGTTTACAAAAAGTGTGCAAGTTCAGCTCATAGAGAACAAATATATTTTGTTTGACTCAGTATGTCGCCTTCTTGTCTAGGCAGGAAAAAAAAACGTGGAGAGCAATGCTGTAATCCTTTCAGAATAAAATGTTTAAATACAAACATGATTGCCATTGTAGACTGTTTAATTTAGAGAGATTGTATTTCAGTTCTGGCTTTGAGAGGTTTGCTGATTTGACTATAGAGAGTACTTCAATGCTTATCTTAATTGTTTAGATAAGATTTGTTTGAATTTGGCAGGTGAAAAAAACATGGGTGTGGGATATAGGAAGGTTGAGAAAAGACTGGCATTTTACCAGATTATGCTTATTTTAAACTACAGTGCATAGAGGAGCAAACAGTCTCAATGAACCTGCCAGGGGCTGGTCATAGGGGAGCGAATTTGAAGTGCGAGATGGACTGGCAGGATTCAAGATTTTCAACAAACTGAAAACGATTACTGTGATAACTCCCCAAACACTACTTAAAGCTTAACACAGTGCACAAACGCAGATTATACAAGACACATTTAAATAAGTTTAAAAAAAAAAAGTTGTGCTTTATGATTATAGTAGGGGGTTGTTCTCTAGGTGAACTTCCTGATGCTTAAATGTATTTTTAAAGTGTTTCAAGAACAAGATTTTGACATAAAAATTAATATTGACATATACATATATTTTATATGTAAGAATTTCTGTTACAGAAAATAAAACTGCTGCTATAAAAAAACCCCCAATGCTCTTCACTTTTATTTCAGTATCAGTTTGCACCAAGCTTTTTCACTTTCTGGTTAAGGTAGTACAGCATGCCACAGGCATTTCATTTAGAGGTTCTCAAAAAAAAGCTTGTCATACCTGTCAAGTATATATTTTTTGGGGGCAGACTACCAGAACATGATATCTGAGAAATACATTTTGGGGATGTTTATGTGTCAGTATGTATTTACAGTGCACATTATAAAAACAAACTGTACAAACACATCAGCTGCAAAGGCACATATGCAGTAGGTCTGGCAGTGTGTATCAATCTGTCTGAAGACAGACATGATTTGTAGCTTTAAATTTATGAGTCAGATGACAAAAAATTTGGATTTCCTGTGTGTTAGTGTTTAACTTTTCTTTCAGGTCCACATAGGCTCTAATGCCCTTCAATCTCTGTTTCAATGACATTAAGACCAGGAGTTCCACAGGCTAATTGTGGTACCAGTGATGGTGGAACTGGAAGACATTAGCAAGACTTGTTTGGAATACAAATGAGCCTTCAAGGCTTCAAATTAATTGAGACTTTAAATTACGTGTGGATTTTTTTCAGAATTCAAATTTGCTGGATTTTGGTTTAATCCCACCTAATCAATTTTTATTAGAATAGCTCGCAGTAATCGAAGTCACATCTAACTCTGAGAAGTGCAGTCCATAAGCAAAGAGACAAGCATTTTCTTTCTTGCTTTAGGGAGTTCATTCTAAATTATAAACAAAATGCAGGAGGAGGAGGAAGAAGAATTCTATTTGGAATTATCTGGTAATGCACTACTGTATTTGATTAGTATTTGAAAGTTATCAGGGCAGATACCTAACACATATTTTTTTTCCAAAAAGGAGATTCGCTGCAGTAAGCAGCTAACTTGGGATCTTAGCTTTTTTTCTCTCAATTTACCCACAGTTAGTGCGTAGTTAATGGAGCTCCTGGTGTGTCTGGTTGGCAATTTAGAATACTTACATTAAATTAGTTGTCAACACTAAATGAGCTAATAACTGCCTAGCTCATAGATCTAAAAATATAATTGCTCTTGAAACATCACCACAAGGAGAGGGTATCTTAGGCTTTCATAGGACTCTGCTCTCAGCTTACTGCAAATAGATATATCTTTATCAACACTGAAAAGAAAGATATTAAAAAGAGTGATTAATCCTCAACTAAATCCAGGTGGCAATGCTAATGGGAGAGCTGCTCTTTCCTGAGCAGACTCAAACACACCGAAAGAACTGCTTTGACTGCACTCTGTAATCATGATCAATGACTAATCTAAAACTCTCAAGAAGGGGTTAGAAGTTAAAGCAATTTTTGGACTAGAGCTAGAACCAGTTTAGTATCAAAAAGACCAACAAAGGAGGCAGCAGAATAACCTCAGGAATTTGTCTTCCTATTGAATTGCTTGATCTATTTAACTTACACAAAGAAAGTTAAGAAGCAACATGAATACATACCTGCATGACAAGATACCTGAAAGTAGATGGCTCTGTAAATTCACAGAGCAAAAGCATGAAAGAATGAAGAGTACCTGTAAATTAATCTGGAAAATTCACTATGGAAAGAATACTGTAAGTGCTAAAAGTGAGAGAAATTAACCTTTTGAACAAAGTTTCATAGGATATGTTGACTTCTCCATCACTTAAAGTATTTCTATGAAATCCTAGACTCACCAAAGTCAACTGCAAAACTTTCAGCAACTTCAAAGAAAGCAAAAGGTTGAAGGGTCAGAATTTCAGATGGAACTCAAGATCATTTATACTTCTAAAATGTTCATATTTATACAGACTAATACCTTGAGGCAGAAATTAGCAGGCAATATTACATAACCTGCCTTATTTAGCAGCCAGACTAAAATATTAGAATGCTCTTTCTAAAAACCTAGACTTGAGCTGCATGTTTGCCCTTTGCTAGGTGTCTCTCAAATTCTCTACTAGTCTTCTGTAACACCACCAAGTCTAAATCATTTTACATAGACTACATGGACTGTTGTTACCCTTTGAAGATTTACAACAGAAAGTACTGCAAGCTCTTTTAGCCATGAAGACATATATTATCATTCAGAAACAAGCTTTTCCTGCTTATGGCTCAAGCTAGCCAGTTGTGTATGATACCAGTAACCGTACTAGCAGAATTAGTTAGGAAGCACTGCATGGAAATGTACAGGGTTTCAAACATCATGCAAAGCAGGTCCTCATTTGCCTGTAATTGCTGTACAAGCAACTGTTTTAGTCACAACTCTAAATACAAATTTTCTTGGTCAAGAATTACAAAACCAAAACTTTTGAGAGGTTTCCTCTCAAATCAAATCTCTTTCCTTCTGTCAAATGGTAATAGTATCTCACTGAAATAAAATTACATACTCTCAATTTATTCTCCAAATCAAATTAAATTTTTTTTTTGGCACAGAAAAGAGCATATTAGATGTTGCCTAATATTCTACATGTCTGCCCTGTCTGATGTCTGGATAAACACACCAGGGATTTCATTGAAAGGCACGTTAAGCCTTTCACCAAATATTCTGAAGTTAGAGTACTAAGGAGCTACAGATGCTATGAAAGTGATGTAATGATCTTGTGATCTTGTGACACCATGTCATAAGTGTGGTGGGATTATGAAAATAATGCAAGAAGATTTTTGGCTAGGTACATGACAGATGACACAGCTTTACTAATTCAAATCACAATACTGTGATAGCTGAGTGCAGACCAATGCCTGTATATGGTTTAAGTTCCATCTTTTTCACACTCCAAAGCAATTTTCAAAAGCTGGTATTAATTCAAGGAAATAACGGCTGAAATAACAACAAAACCAAATGCCCATGTACCCAGAAAACCAAAATACACCCATTAGAAGAAAAAAACCCCAAAAGTTATTTGGAACCACCTATGTATATTTATTTCAGTATCGTGACTAGCTTTGGCCTACTGAGGGCTTTAAGGTTATGAGAGGCAGTCGATATTGCTTCAGTTCAATGACACTGAGCTATATTTTGTGTCTAGGTAGCAAAAGCAATTGCAACTTCACTAAAAAACAGAAAATACTTTACTCTGAAACAGAACCTAACACTCATTGCTTGGGGAAGTTTCACGTGAAACAGCAGAACATCAGCAATTATCCTGATTTTTCATTACCTGCGGACAACAACAGAACAAGAGAAAGAAAAGAAAGCAGTAAGTAGGAGAAATCCAGGTACCTCATAAAGTGACAGGTACAGGAACACCAACATACTGACTGCAGCATGAGGAGCAGCGGGCACTCAGGCTAAGCAGAAAACCATAATTTCCCCAGCACTCTTTCTTACCCTCCCCTACCATGGATGATGCATGGACACAGCAAACAAGCCACTCTACCATCTTCGCATAATGCTTTCTCTTCCTTACACTCGGAGCTACTGTTTCAAGGAGCTATTCCCTGCGTGAGGACTGTGCCGAGAGGCAGCGCCTCGCAGAGCCGCAAGGTCGAGCGCCTTGCCCGGCGCAGCCCGGGCGCCGGGGCAGCGACTCCGCTCTGCCGGCAGCCGGGCCGGCGTCTCCCGGGAAGGGCGGCGGAGCTCCCCGGGCGGCGGCGGCAGCGCGGGCCGCTGTTAGCGAGGGAGGCGAGGCAGCACAGCGGCCCAGGTAAGCCGAGCTCAACGGGTAGAGGCCAGGCTGTGTGAATGATGTGTGTCCGTAGAGTTTCCAGGCATCTAACATCTGCAAAGGGGAGCTTTGTGTTTACTGGTGGATGTGATGGCTGTTCCGAATGGAACAGAAGGACGGTGGTCAGTGTGACACCGACAATGTCAGGCTGTGCACGGTGCCATAATGCGTTACAGCAGAAGAGAGGCAGCGAATACCGAAGGGAGCATTGGCCGGGTAAGATTAAGCAGTTGGCCGTAAAAGATCTACCGCGTTCCCTGAGGAGGAAGTTCACGCCTAAATAGGAAAAACACAGTCAGTGCCCTATTACAGATCACTCAACAAGCATCTTAATAATGACTCCTAAATGGTATTTTACCATTTAGGTGTAAGACAATATGCCACATAGAAAGCATACCAGTCTAAGGATTAATCTGTTAACCATATTGTTTGAGCTGTCATTTGGAGTCTAAATTCTAGGTTAGAGTTATTATTAGTTATTACTCAAAGCAACTAAGCAGATTTACCGAAAGAGCTGAAGTAACACTTGATCTGCTTCTGAATAAAGTACAAAACAGCTGGAGACACCAAACCAACCTTTAACGAAATTCCTCTGTCGGACCAGGGAATTAGATTTTTAGGAGTAACACCAAAACTTTAGATTTTACAACCGGAAATTACCTTAAAATGAGAGGATAGTTGAAAGCCGAAAAAGGTTGAAGGTCAGAAGAAAGCTTAAAGGCACTTCATTAGAGACACAGTGAAAAAAAAAGTCAACTGATAAATTTAAATACACCCTTTTTCCTCCCTTGTCTTTTCACATCCCTGATATTCCTAGTCCTCAAAATCACATATATGATGAAGTATAAGAGCATGGGGGACACCTGTAAATAAAAGATACTCTTCCAAAGTGGAAATCGGCCAAAGAAAACAAAAAGCAAAGTCCTGTAAGTCCAATGTAAATTGGACAAGAACAAAAAGGTCTAAACCAAACTTGCCAAATGCATAAAGCTAGTAATAAAACTGCTTTCAAACACATCACATGTATGAAGCCTGACAGGAAACAGCTGGGCATGCAGATAATCTGGCTGTAAAAAGAGCACAAAAGAAAGAGAATCACAAAAGGTTAAACAAAGTATTTGTGTAAAGATTCACAACCACAGAAAAGGTCAACGAGGTTCTCAGACGAGTTCTGTACTTCTCAAGTGATATGTTTTGGGCACTGTCTCAAATTGAACAAGCTTCAGAACATAGAAATGAAAATTTTAAGAGGATTCCTCAGATGGAAACTGAAACTAGTCAATCTGATTTTTATGCCTGGAAAATTCCTATGTATTATACAGAAAAACACGTTTTTTAAACAACATACAGATTAACCAATGTAATGAGAAATCAAGGTAACACAATTTTGTAGCAGGCACTCAACAGGCAACAAATTTAAATAGTACTACTTTGATGGAGTGTCCACAAAGGCCCAGGTAAGAATGATCAGGTTAATACTGAATTTGCAAAAGGCTCCTCACTATCCTTACCTAAAGTTTCAGAAAAATTTATGCTGTCGTGGTATAAGAGGAAATGCCTACTTTGATTAAAAACACCAATAAAAAACAAAAGCTGCTCAAAAAAAAAAAAAAAAAAAAAAAAAGGAAATCAATTACCAAAATGAATGCTTAGTTTTCAAAGTACACATTTGTAGCAAAGAAGCCTTACTAGGACCTCTGCAGGTTACTGTGCTGTTTAATGAACGTGACAGCAAAAAGGCGTCAATGTTCTCAGATAGTAACACCACTTAAAAGCTGACCACAAACACATACGAAAGGATCTCTCAAATATTCAGTGTCAATACATGCAAAGTAGGTGGGAAAAAAAGAAACCAGACTGTAAAAGTCCTGTGATGCATACAGAATTAACTAAACTGCTACCCCAAAAAACCACTCAGTTTTTTTCATAGTTCTCTGAAAACATAAGCTCAAAAATTAGCAGTAGTGAAGGGCAAACAAAACATCAGCAACAATACAAAATAAAACAGAGCCAGATGCTGTGACATCTTGGCACAGCATATGGTGCACACAGATCTTGAAAGCAGCATGCAGAGCTAGTCAGTCACCTCATTGGCAAAGAGAAGAAAGTATCATGGACTGTAGCCTGATGATAAAGAAAAATCAGAAGAACAGGAAACATGTATGAAAGCTGTTCCAAATAAACTTTTCAGTTTGAGGTGAACTACTGCAGGAAGATAAGATGCCTACAAAAATTACATAATGAGAGGTCAGTGCCACTCAGCTTTTTATTTTTATTTTCTGATTATCTACAGAGGAGATCAGGTACAAAGCTAGATAGATCTCCACTCGGCCAAATATAACATATAGTTTTAATTGATTTTTTAAAAAAGTCTGATAAGTGAAATACAGTTATAGGTACGCTGAATGAAAAAAAAAAGTTATTTACCAATTTTTCTTGCAAGTTTTAGTAAATCCAGATTTTAATTACCTTGTATTTAAATTGTCAGCATCTATATATATATAAGTGGCATTAATTTTTGAATACAATTTTTTTTGTATGTATAAATGTATTCAAATCTAAAAAACACGTGACAAATCACAGATTGTTGTGGCAAACATCCTTTTCTTCTAAACATTTTGATTCAGTGAAAAAATATGTAACTGTATTATTGGAATTTCTTAATGAATAGCGGTTTCTTAATTTTAATAATGCTAAAACCTCTATGTAGTTCAGCAATGTAAAAGTATGACCAGTGGAAACTATTTCTGCTATAAAAGAGAGACAAGGTGTTCTTTTTCTCCCTCTCCCCACCCAAATTTTACATGGTAGGAATGCTAATAGTACATATTTTGTAGCTTTTATGCTAAGAATTTTGTAATCATCCCTCTTCTGAGTGAGTAGACAGTATGCAAATGAGAAATAGCAGTACTGATTTTTTTCCTTTTGAAGAAAAGAACTCTCCTGAAACTTTTCTCTCAAATTTTCAAAGTCAGATCAGACTTGCAAGGAAAAAACCCACAGTTTCAACTGAAACAACAGACAGACAATGCAGTTACATTTTCTTACAAAACTTCTCAATTAAATTACATTCATATGTTCTTAACAACTACAAAAATCTTTAATTATCCAAACTATCCCATGTGGCAGTAATTAGTCTCTGCTGATTCAAATATTGTGAAGAAAACTCAGAATTATTTTCCTCATTTAAAACCCTAAACTTATGTTCTTTAAAATGCATTTTTCATTATAGAAAAAAATGGTATAATTCTATAAATTTGTTTATAAGTGTAAATTACAAAGAGATCTATGACAAAGCATTCAGTTCCTTTCTTGATGATATTAGTGTTTCTGTCCTTCATTATCTTGATGTATCGCACATATATTAAAAGAAAATTATTACTGAAGTTGTGTTTTTCCCTTAGCTACTGTTGCTAGTGCTTTATTGACCTCTGGTCACTGTAAACTAAGTTTCAGAAAATCTTAGAATATAGAGAGACAACTTGAAGCATGCTTGAAATACTCAGTACTGGCTTTCAGGACACCTTCACCCATAGCTCAGGGGTTTATGCCACATCCACTGGAAACTCCACCTGTCTCCAAGGACCTTTGTTGTCCTTCTTCCCTGACTGCATCTGACAGGAGTGGCCGGAAAAGGGCTCCAAAATCACTGCTCAATACAGAACACTGTGGGCATAATAACAGCATCAAAGCAATAGAAAGATGTGCAGCAATACATATGTGTGACACTCTAATTTAACTCCAGTCTGTATTCTATAAAAGTCATTTTGTGTATTCCGTTGTTTTCCTTACCAATAATTTCCCAACAGGAGCTTGTAAAGTAATTATAAGCAAATAAAACATATAAGCATACACTCCAACAGCAGGCATAATATAATGAATATGGTAGCATAAAATCAAGAAGAAATAGAGGAATAAGACTCAGAATTATGGTGTGAAGTTTTGAGGAAGTGCTAGTACATAAGACAGAAAAATGCTGAATCAAACCAATCTTTACTTGGGTGTGTCTCCGAAGAATCTAAACAGGTTATGAGGCTGTGAGAGGGGAAAGTTTAAACCGTAATCCTTTAAGGTTTTGGGTGTTTGCATGCACAATATTTGATTAAGAAAAAAAGAGAAACAATTAAACAATTTCAATTCTCTACTGATAAACCAGAAGTAACAGGTAAAGTTTCAAACTTTCTAATTAACCTTCACTGAGTACGATCACTTTATTTATCATTACTTTAATAAAGAAATTCAGACTTGCCACCTAACAGAAAAAAAGGTCTGCATATCTTCCTACAGCCAACATTTTTCCCATAACTTAAATGGACAGAAGTAACAATTTTGGGCAGCAGGTTTACTTATACTTTCTAGTATAACAGTGGCCAAATAACTTGGCCCAATCATGTATTGTTTTGTTCTCGTAACTTGTTTAATCAGTAAGATGTCTTTTAGGAAGGTACTGAAATATTTGTGAAGAATGGGTACTCTAAGTTTCAAATGATTGTGCCTGTGCACACACATTGTTGTTAGGATAAATAATGCTTAGATCACCTCTTGACTTTCTATAAAATAAACTAATCCTGAGTCTTATTTTCCAGATGTTCAGTCATGCTTTCCTGATTGCTTTCCATTTAGAGCATCTCTTGGACCTAGACTACATGATAGTTCAATGCATGAATAATTCCTGCACAGAACATTGAAATAATGCAGTGTAAGAGACATTTTATCATCCCTCTCCAGTGAAATCATTAGGTTAAATCTTGACAAAGTCTCTCCTTGCTCATTATTTCTACATGTCAGTGTGAGTGGTCAAGTAAGAAAACAAACCCAAGATTTTCTCTTGTTCTTTTGTCACTAATAGTCAAATACTAAAGAATAAACATTTGTTTTTCTTGCTAACATTTAAAGTATGTTCACTTCCTGCACATCTGTCTTGAATTCGGGGCAGAAAGATATGTTTGTTATTCAAAGTTGTACTGCTGTTAGCAGAACAAACTTTGCTGCAGATATAACTTCCAGTAAAATAAGCTCAAGTGCAGATTACAAGGTTGGTTTTTAGCAGCTGTTAGGTGACTCTGCCTGCCCTTTCTGTAACTTTTTTTCCTATTTCATTCTTTTTTGACGCCTGTAATAGACAGTGTCTTGGCCTTCCTCCCCACCACCGCAGATATCAGAGTGGGACAGGTAGCTCCATCAAATTCTGCAGACTATCAGTGTCTCGGGGTGGGGGGGGGGAATGACTTACTAAATGAGGATAATGAGAAAAGTCATCAAAAATTCAGAGGCAGAAATCTCCAAACTACTTCCAACAGAGCCAGGGCAACCACAAGGTGCTATGCAAAACCTTACAGAAAAAGAGTTAAGGGTATCGTAGCAACACAGTGCCTGGAGTGACAAACCTTGTTAAGAGAAACTTACTGGATTGGAAAAGAAAACAGACAACTTCAAAAGACAAAGAATTGCATATGCCATTTTTGACAGTCTTTTACTTTCAACATTTACAAGACATGCTTAGAACTAAGGCAATTTTAGTGTGCCAAGGAATACTTTCCATATATGAAATAAATACTAGATAAAATCTCACTGTGTAATAAATGTAGTATTTAGCTGCACGAAATACCAAATTTGCCTTTTTTCCTGGATGACATCTTCAGTTTAATTTTTTCCTTCTATTTTTATACACACACAGAAGAACTTGTTGCTATTCTTACAGCACTTATTACGAGTTGTAAACACAGAGGAAGATACACTCTTTATAAGCAAGAGGACTGGGGAAGGCACTGACAAGCAACATGGCTGCAATTTCAAACAGTTGTTACATTTCAAGTGCTGACAGACAACTTGAACAGAAAGAGATACTTTATTCACAAGACATTGTCCCTAAATGCAGACACAGGCTTAACATGTAATTTTATTTTAATGTATAGGGTGGTCATAATAGGTTACTCTATGCAGTTAAACCAGAATCTTGTATCTCTTATTTGAGCACACTTTGCATCTCTGAAATGTTAAGAATAAGCCCCAAAATATTAATGTTAAACCCCAGGTCTTTTCCTCTAGGAAGAAAATCTCAACTATAAAGGAGAAAGAGGTAAGAAGTGCTTGTTTGGCATTTCTCAAGCATTGGCCATATCATGCAGCCAAATACAGCAATATTTCCAGTGGGAACATAATACTGGATAAAGGATATTTGCGGTACAGTGAAAACACAAAAGCAAGCAAAATGTCTGGATAAAGTGTTTTGCATAGTTGATAGATGATTGCAAAAAAACCAGGCATCAGTAAAACCTTGCGTGAAATCAGAGAAACCACCAGTACTCGTTTTTGTACTAATAACAGAGAAATGGCACTGCAGCTAAGGAGACCAAGATTTCTTACAGTTCTAGCCTTGACTGCTTAAAGTAGATGGGAGTTCTGTTAGCAATTAGAATCTACTCAAAAAAACCCCATAACAACAAAAATTAACCTAGCAAACTTTAAAGCACTACCAGAAAGACACAGTAGAGTTCAGAACAAATGTGCTTTGATTATTACAACTACTCCTTCCACACTGTAAAAATATTTTAAAAGCAGACAGGCTCTGAGACTTTGTCTTACTAAACCTATTTTCAAAGCTGGAAGAAGACATGCAATTCTACAAGCAGACACTTAACAACCATATAATAAAAGAAATCTATTTAAGATGTATTACAATATACTGAGATCTTCTATTAAATGCCACATCGGATCAGATATGCAGACAATATTACATCATTATTTTGTATCTTAAAAAGCAAATAAAAATACTCCAAAAACATCAACCAGAGAACAAAAATTTTACAAGACATTAAATATAAAATTTGACCAGGTCTCAAGCTATTGTGAGGTCTTCATCTAAACACAATACGATTTACAACTTGAAATCCTAAACTTATTAGGTGGATTAGTGCCCAGCATAATTGTTTTCCCTTCTGTTCATGCAGAACTTGAAAATTTTTCTAAAGCACCAGAAAAATACAACACACTAAGTAGCATGCAAAACAAGAAATGGAATATCACACTGCATTGAAAATTTCTCTCTCCTTCTGGGTGCCTTTCTGAGGCCAGTAAAAAAAAATTAAAATTACATTTCTGCAACTTGCATGAACACTGCATCCTAAAAATATGCTTTATGTTTGATACAGAGAAAATTTACAAGAAAGCTGTAAGTTGTCTAGTACCACAAATTGTCAGGAGGGGGGCAGGGGGAAGTTTCATTTGACTGCATTTCTTATTTATGGAAAACCATTGCTTGTATTGCACTGAGTGAGTTATGTGTAAATTTACATGTCAGTTACATCAAACATGGAAAAAACTCAAGACCGCTACTAAAACCCTGGGCCAGGGGACAAGAAACACTGATGACATTTTTTCCTGTAGTCATTGCCATAAAACTTAAATAACAATGTATAAAGATGCAAATACATCAACTGACCATTTTTGTTAATGCAGGCACTCAATGATTATTTGAATTTTTGTTAGTATATTCAAATTGCAGCAGAAAACCCTAAATGTTATAACACTCAAAAATGTGTAAAAACCTTTCTTTTTAATAAGGAATTAAAAACGTTGGATACATAAAGGTAAAGCTAAATACTTGGGGTTGTGATTCTGTAATTTCTGCATGGGCTCTATGACTAGATCACTCAGAGACCTCTGCATGGAGTGACTGATGCCAGAAACACTGCTGGGCGAGATCTCTATTTTCCTTGCCCCCACCATGCAAATTTATTTCCTGCTCCTCACCACTTTTTCTCCATGCCTATTTTATGTTCTTAAAAAAAGGAAAAAAAAAGAAAAGAGAAAAAAAAGACTTCTAGCATCAACCATTTTCACACATTCCCCCACCAGACAAAAGTTTTCTCATGTTTGTTCAATCACTTCTGCACAGCAAGGGAATAAAAGAACTATTAAATTTCCTTTTGCAAAGACTTTTGGTTTTAGAAAACAGCTATTGAAAGAGGAATATACAAAATCTGCACACAGCTTTTAGATGATCATGTGTGCTTAATATTGTAATAGGATAAAGGTTAAGAATAATATTGTTTGACCCCTTCAACTACTGACATTCATGCCATGTTATTGTTAGTGTTGCATGTTAAGCAAGCAAATTTTCAATGAACTTGTGTTGGCTTTACCACAGACACAGATGTTAGGCGGACTCCTTTTTTCATAAGGTTCTCATTATTAACTGAAACCAAGTTGAGTATTTGACTGAAGGAAAGGACCATATCATTGTTTTCAGATTTTGCTCTATGACTTAACTGAACTACATCTGCCAGCTTTGGAAATACCAAGTACTTCTTGGCGCCAGTACTGGCGCCTTGCTCTATGACTACCATCTTCAGCGCTTCATCTTGGGGAAGTCTAGTAACCATCAAAACAGTTTAATAAAACCCTAAAACTGTGATTAAGAGTTACTCACTAGCTGACAGAGTGCTCTCAAATTTGTTCTATTTATGAATAATTTTGCAAAATAAGCAAATCATAGTAAACTGAATGCATGGCCGTAAATATGTAGCCTAGAAAGTTCACAAGATGTTTTTGTGATTTATGAAGTCTGTGTTATACTTGAAACCATATTTATTTAATAGATAGGCTGGCACTTCACAGGATAATTCAATCTGCTTCAAATCTATCCAAAGCCTTTGGGAAACATAAGGGATGCTCTGAATATAAATGCAATTCCACTTTCCACCTTTTTGCACTACTGTCTCTTAGCATAAATGTGAAAAGTATTACACTCCCCTAAAAGATCTGACTTTGTAAAAAATGCTGTTGAAGATGAAAGAACTCCACAGTTTGTGCTAACCCAAATATAGGAACTATTTTATAAAGCAAATAAATTAAACATTATAATTCACTTTTCTGGATATGTTCCAAGGTTATCTGAATTAAAATAAACAACACATCCTTCTTTCTTCCTCAAAAAGACCAAAAATCAAAATGTCTATATTATATACCACTTATACAGCTGATGTTGAAAGGGGAATATAAATGCCAGAACAAGCTATTTTCAGAAAAAATAGTGTAAAAAAGGCCTCATATTAATTTATTTTACATATCAAAAGATATAAATATTTAGCATTTCCAGATCATTAATTATGTGATCTGAGAATAATCAATAGTTATTTCACTTACCATGTTGAATGTCCCTCATGTCTAAATGAAGGCTAGACATTAGTATTCCAACAGCTTGAGATCTTTTGTTACTTAACAACTTGACAACCTGCCAAAAGAAACACAACTATTATCAATCAGCAGGATAATGTACAAGAAAGTTTGCATTACTAACGACATAATTAAGAAATAGGTCTTTGTAGTCTATATATATATATATATCTAAAAATAAGCAAATTTATTATTTTTAAAGTTTGTTTCTGCTGTATAAATCCATTACAAGCATCTGTAACTGTGTCACCTAGCTGAATTTAAACCTAAAAGAGTCACTATAAAGGTTCCCCTAGTCTTCCATTTTCGTTAGAATGCACACTTTACTTCACACTGATGTGACTAAGTGTATGAAACATGCTGTCAAATAAAAAAAATTCCAACTGTGTCTATCTTGGAATTGCATGGGTTTCCAAAACCACACAATGATTTCCATCTTTGATGTAAGTTAAAACTGTGAGAATTTGTACTTTATTTGAATGTTTGACGTAGTAGGCGCCAATATGAATTTTATTTTAAAATCAAAATAACCACGTACACATTGGGATTTTCTTTGATCACTTTAAAGAATACAAAAGGACACAAAGCTTTTTTTTTTTTTTTTTCAAAATAGAAAAAAAACCCCCAAAATCAAGCCATCAAAATGTCTTGCTTTAGGGGTTAAAATCAGTGATTAAAACAGACTTTCATACATGTTGGTTTTGCAAGCATAAAAGCAGCATATAATTCAAAGACTGTCTTCCATAGGGCTCTAAGTTGTTTGAAGTCAACTTGATGTACCTTTTATATCATTGTTAGGGGAAACAAGTAATGCCAGAAAAGGATCTTATCTGTAGAACTGCATGATTCTAGATTAAATGCTTTTCAAGGCGGAGATACAACCATTGCATAGAAGGAAGAGGTTAATATTTAATCTACTTAGGGCTGCTGAGTTTTACACTGTACTAAGCACACCGATCAAAACTTTTGTGAGTCACTTGGAGGAAAAAAGAAAAGCCAGATAATTAGAACTGTAAGATCAAGTCAGGAAGCAGATACGTATTTTTTCAAGTTACACAGCTCCTGCTGTAGCACCAAGAGGCTGTATTATCTACAGCCACACTAGCAAAATTATTTAAAAATTAATTAATAAAAAAGAGATTAGAAAAAGTAGAATTAATTTAGCCAGAGTAAAGAATTTCATGATCCAATTCATATCTTAAAAATTCATAAAAGTACCCAGAAGATGTTTGCCCTGTGATTCACTGATTCATTGCCAACTTTGATTCACTTACATTTTCAGACAGAGGTTTGTACACTGATGTTTGAACAGTGGAAGAGAAGGAAAATCCTGACCCAGGACTCTGCCACTGGAACTACTTAGGAAAGGAAACTTGAGAAACAGTACTTACAGTATAGATTTTCTGAGGATGTGGTTGGCTGGCCAATTGTTTAATTTTACTTTTTCCCTTTTTAAGCCTTCATAACCATTGATTATGAAGATATTTCATCCCCCTTTCCTCACAGATGCCAAACTAGCTTCCGTGGAGTGAAAATACAGCAGTAGAAGCCCTGAAGATAAGGGGCTAATGTCTATGCCTCAAACATGAATAGCCAGATCGCTGTGCGGCCAGCCAAGGATCGTTGGTAATAACATGCTGTGAGAAGTAACAGGATGTGGCTGGAGAAGGGGGCCATGCGGGGGCAGGGCAGCAATTTTCTGGGACAGAAGTCTTGTTCTGGCTCCTGGAGATAAGCACAACTTGGTAGAGTGCACATGCAGGAATGAGGTCGAGAAAAGGGCATGGATTGTTGACCAAAAGCCAACCCAGTAGTGGGGGATGAGGACACCAGAGACCCCCCCAAAGCCCTCCAACCCATTTCCAGAAAGGTCTAGAGGAATGAACTGTGCATGATAACTGTTTTGCATAGAAAGCAAGAAACTTATCTCCAGGGCAGGGAAAACTTATCTATAAATAGGTACCCCCATGAAGCTCAGGTATGCATGCTCCAGGACTCTGGACACCCCATTAGCTGGATCGACACTGGAGCAAGGACTGGTGATCTTCCTCCCTCCCTCTCTCCAATTTCACTCTCTCTCACTCTACCTCTTTATTCAAAACCCACCACAGTGTGCTTATACTGGAAAATAAGGGAATAACATATCAATTTCCATGACAAGTGTAGTATTTGCTAATAAAACTTTGTAAGCTTTTACAGACCTTCTGACTTTTGTCATTCCTTTTTGAGCATGAGCATCAGCACACCTGCATGTTCCCTTCCCTTTTGGGGTGGGATGCCTCAACAGCAAACCATTAACCAAAAATTTTAACATTGGAAAACAAGTATGTCACAACTGATGTTCACAAGGTTAAAGACCTAAATTCAAGGCATGGCTACTGATATCACTTCTCAAAAATTAGCAAGAAATTCCTATGCAAATGTCACATAATATTAGGAATTTAAAACTGAAGTCAAATGGACTGAAATAGGATAGGATAGTCAGATTTTTCCGAATTCAAAGGGAAAACTAATGTAATTCAGAGAAATATAATTAGGAAAACCTGCTCTAGTCTTTTAATAGGCTATAATCACTCTAAATATTTTTTTAATGGAATGTAAATTTCATTTAAGCCTGGAACTTGAGACAAAGCTCGGCCAATATGAGATTTTCTTCTTGTAAAGAGAAGCTGTTATTGATTTACTTCTTTGCAGCTAAAAAAGGATTACAAAATAAAGTAGATCTTGGGTAGCAAGGTCTAGATCAAATCTTTCTAACAATTAAGTTGCAATCTCTAATAGCAACCAAACAAGTACCTTTCATTCTATCAAATAAAAACCAAAACAAGGGGTTCAAAATTTCAAAAAGAACAGAACAGAATTTCTTCAACTGATGTTGCTACCAAACCATACTTGCAGAAAAGGCAGAGCAACACAAAGAAACAATGCGGTATGTTACATAACAAAAGTTCAGAAACTTTACCTTAAAGTTGTGTATTCCAACAACATCAAAAAGACTGAATTTGGTATGGTAGATGTTGGGGGAACTGTTGATTTCAGCTCCCATCGTTATTGCTCAAGTCTGAAACATCTCATATTAATAGCATAACTTTAACTTGCTGGTGCCAGCATATAGTGGGAGCCCTTTGTTGCCTTTATTTTGAACAAGAGAACTATCCCAAAGCTGACAAATAAAGCAAATTAAAAATCAAATGCAAACTCATCACAAAAGTGCTATTAGAAAACACCAATAGCCACACAAAGTGGCAAGAGCTCATCTGAAGTAAGCTTGTGCTTTTCCTCTCATTCAGATTCTGCAAAAATAACGTAGAACTAGAACTGATGCTGGATATTATGTTGTCCAGGAGTAAAACAAAATAAAAGGAGAAAACTGAGAGTAAAATAGCTTTGTTAAGTGGTCTTCCACAGAAGAAAATTACAACTGCATTCAGGTGTGAACCTACCTAGAACCAACTTGACCTTTCCAAAGGAAGCAGAACTACACTGTTCCCTCTTGGAGGCCGAAAGAGCAGGGATGAGTTGGAGTCTGTTCTTGGGAATCTCCCACTTCTAATTCATGACTCCTGTAATATTATATTTGCTTCAAATTGTGAAATCACAGTTTCTATCTTCCATCAGCATTCTAAAGCTCAGTGAGCTACTAAGATCAGGCTTACAAACACAACAAGGGGATCAACACTAAGAAAAAAGAACTAAATAAATTAACTATGTTGTTTTCAGGCTAGAGCATGATTGCTGTCACTGCTGTAGGACTGGACTTAGGGACCTAGTAGATCCTTTCAAGTCCTGGCTTAAAAGTTAACAGGAAAAATAAGTTGCTTTTTCTGAAACTGAGCTGATAGACAGGAGAATTATTATTTGCTGAGTGCCACATCATGACAGTGATTGGAAGAAAAACAAAACAAAACAAAAAAACCACTGTCCACATGAAGAATAAGTTATCTTTGCTGCCAGAATTCTGAACCATGATGATACCAAAAGAGTGACAAAGAGCATGACTGTCAGGTGAATGGGAGCAGAACAGCAATAGATAAAGCAGTTTCACATAGCAGCTACCAATTTTGTCTGGTTTTATTTAAAATGTAGGGTTTATGTCAACTTTTATACTAATCTCTATTATGCAGTTCATTCCCATTTCAGTCAATTGCATGAATACTAGAGTTTCCTCCAATAGAATAGCTGTAACAATACAACACTAATTCAGAAAATATGAATATTAGCATAAATGCCTAAAGCAACTCCCACATTTAAAAGTAAAACAATAAAATAAATCAGCTGCATAGTCTGGGCCTACAGGCTACAGACGAGTGACGCCATTTAAAGGCAGAACAACAAAAGTTCGATAAATCCAATCTCTACAAGATCTAAAGCCTCAGACACAATACACAGCTACTTTTTAGTCTGGATTCTGGAACTCTGCTTTAAACAAATTTAAGAAAAATAAATAAAAAGGAAGCTAGAGATACTATCTGCAGCCTGAAGTCTAGGACAAACTTTCTAATTGTTGAGTGGTCCTCATTGTTGAGCAGTAAACAAACTACATGCCAAATTTGTTCGTGATTGTTTATCACAAGCAAAAGCAGTCAAAGAGATATTTAGTGAAAGGTAATGCAAGACACATGTTTGATGAGAACGCTGAAGCAAAAAATATCAAGATTCCCTTTCCCCAGAATAATATTTAGTTAATGCATGGAATTTTTCAATGATTCTTGCTTTCTGTTTCTTAGAAAAATTATCCCAAAGTTCTCACTAGTTAAGAAAAACTACTGTACATTACATGAAGTCACATGCAGGAAACTCCACTTTACAAAGGCCTATCACTCATACATGTGGCAGGGAAGAGGAAGAAACAACAAAGTTCCAATAAAATGTTAAGAGACAGGATCAGGGCAGTAATGCAGTCACCTTCTCACTAGGCATTGTGACAAGAAGTCTTTTCTGCAGATTCAGGTGTATCCCAAGTGTAAAATGGGCAATCACAGAAGTGGACCCATCATATCTTTCCCATGTATATCCTTCTTATAGGTATCACAGAATAATATACTCTTCCAGGAGGGGGTTTTTGTGTGTGTTGTTGGTTTTAGTTACTCTTTTGTTTGCATTTTTTTAAAGGTAAATCCAGAAGTAACTTCTGGCTAGTAACGGCAATTGTGAGAGTGGAAACAGGGACTACTTCAAGTAGTGAGGTCACTTTGGTATAATAAGAGATCAAAAACTTTTCCTTAATACCTATAAAAAAATGCTTAACCCCCCAAAACCAACACCCAGTCCTGGCTGTCTAACAGTATATCCATGCTGATGGCACATAATGATTTAACTGAACTCACAGAGCATCAATAACAAAGCACAATTTTCAGCATCACTCTGTCTCCTATCCCAACCAAAACTGAAAATCCTTTCTGGAAACTAGCTGGTTTCTTCCCCCACTGAAGATTTTCATAATCTGTATCTTTCTCTTTCCCATGCAATTTTAGATGCAAGTTGTTGGCATGTTATGCAAATTAGTGAAGCCAAGCAGCCATGTCTGAAACTTTATGCTTGAGGGTAGCGATAAAACATAATATTTACTTTTCATACATTTTCTCTATTACCTGTTGTGTTATTTCATACATAAAGCTTTTACCAGTATGGATGAGAAACAGTTCATGCCCTTTTGTGCTGTTTTATCACTAAAATAGCCCTGCTTGAAATTAACATCGTAAAACTATTACTGTAGGAGTAATCTTTTACCAAGATATTGCTGCCCTGGTAATAGTCATCATTTATATCATTAGGTGAAAAAAATACCTAGATTGCTTAAATTCAGTTAGAAACTAGTTAAGTTAGATAAGCATTATGTTCCTCAACAGGAGGCTGAGAAATAGTAAAATGTTCCTCACTAAAAAATAAGAATAATGTTCTAACTCTAAGGACTGGAGTGGCATTTTATTTCTCAAAGTATTCTCTTACCACAGCTTCTTTACATCCAGCTTAAAAATTCAAATATCCTGAAATCATTATCTAAACTGTTTTATTGATACATCTTTTCTGCACCTAAGGCTTTTGAAACCAAATGAAATTGTTGTAACCTACTATTTATATTCTGGGGTGGAAACAGTGTTTAAAATTTTAACGTCAATAGATTAATGGGGGAATTTCCACATGAGAAAATCTTTAACTTTTTTTTTCATTTACATGATAGATTATAAACACATGGTCTGTGATTGAAAAGTTCATTGCAGTTACTTGTATAATATTTTCCAAAAGCAGAGTTAGAGGATTATCAGTAAAGTTTCTAAAATGACTATTCAAAAGTTAGGAAAATAATCTATGCAAGTCAGCTCAGTCCATTCTATATCCTATTATGCTGACAGTGATATCACGATTTTCTGATTACGTACCGTTTTTCCACTGAACCCATTCAATGTACACTGTCCAATGTTTGCCATGAAGTATGTTCTTAATATTGCATTTACCATCATTCTTGAGTATGTGTATCCTTAATCATGAGATCATTTTCTTCCTGCTTTACTAATTACATGCATTTTAAGTGCTGCAACAACTACTATAAAGCAATTTTTGACAGATAACAGCTTAATTTAATAAGTAATCATTATGGACTGTGCTCATTCCACACAGTGCACACTAGCTATGGAAAGGGCTCTATAAAAAGAGACTACACAGCCATGTAATCAAAACTAGTATTTTAACTACATGGCACAGCTGAACAAGACACAAGAGTGTGTTTTACCTTCTGCTTGGGTCAAACACCACAGGTTTGATGAGATTGACAACTTGGTGAAAGGATGATCCTAGTCAAGGACACTCCAGTCTCACAAAAAGTTTCCGAGTGAAATTACTTGAGACAGAATAGGAGGTGACCCAGAATCCCAGCTAATATACTCTATCTTTTCAGCTGTCAGATCTCCTCAGTTCTTCACTCCTTCCCCAGTTACTTTTCTTAATCTTCCTTTGCCTCACTCCTCTTGGCTCCTGTTTTCCAAACTACCAGTAAAAAGTCAGAAAAAATTCTTCAGGATTATACCTGAAGTCCCTCCTAAGCAACAGGAACAGACCTATAACCTGTAGAATGTCGAAATTTAAGAAACCCTTTACACAACTGAATCTATATATATATAGATTAAAATTTTTCCATAATTCAAGTCTGTGAAACTATGTGGACATGAGGAAAACCAAACTTTTTTTCCTTTCTTAACATTGTCAAAACACAATTGGGGGAAAAAAACCAACCCAAAAAAAATTTGCAGTCTATAGAGCTAAATTTTGGCAAAGTTATAACAGGGACTTATAATGAAAGTCAGACCACTTTAATAGGTAGCAATGGCAGCCCCACCTACGATATAGCCTATAAAGGACTTTCTTTGAAGATTTAGTCGGCATTCTCATTGAGTGAGCCTGCACACATTTACAGCAGCTGAGAATTTGATGTATATGCATTAACAGAGCAAAACAAATGACAGTTTTTGCCATAGCACCAAATACGAGATGGTAAGACAAAAATCAGCTGCATTCAAATAAATAAATATTAACACTTCATTCTTTCTCTTTCTTTAAAGTTCTGGAATGGATTTTAATACAGCCTTCATTCAATTCTAGGTGTGATATTGATTTTTTTGAAAAGTGTTATAGATTTATATTGTATTACTTGCAGATGATCATGCTGAGAAAACAATTACAACCAATAGTTGGGTAGGGTGAAATTAACTCACTCATTAACAAAAAGCCCTAAAACCCCCAGAATGATAAGAATAATTTTACCACTTAAAAAGGGCTCACTATTCAGAAATAATTATATCATGCATATCTATATAAATACACAACAAACATATGCATATGCTCTACGGTTTAGAGAATAAAAAGTCTTGTGTGCAGAACAGCAATTTACTTCAAATTCATTAATCTTTCACACACTAAAGCATCGCAAAACTATCAAATCTTTCTACAGATTAGCTAGAATTCTCTCTCCTGCCATGTGGCCTTCTCTGTAAATACATTTTTATTACAGCTTACAATAAAAACAGTTTTATTAAAATCATATGTTTATACAGAGTACCAAATACTTTATACACTTGAAAGTTATCGGTACATTTTTTCATGACTGCTATTTCCAGTGTAGCCAGTACTTTACATCCAATCCATCTAAGCAATACTTTCACTCAGCAGACCCTGCACATCAACGCAAGGAGCAAAACCAATTGCCAGACAAGAGCATTTCTGAAAAGCACCAGAGTGAGGGTCCTCATTCTGTGCTCTACAGTGCTTCTTCATAGCTCAACAGGTGACAAAACACATCTGCTTTGCATAACACGTCCCTGTAAAAATCACTACAGAAACACCATTTGTAAGATCTTTACAACACCCGTAACTATCATAGAAGCCATGTAAGTCCGTAACCACTTAAACAGCACTTGGTGCTCCCTGTAAAAGATATACTTGTGGAATTACAGCCATGCTTTCCCCAAATAACTGTTTCTTCTCCTAAACATGGATGGACTTCATTATCCAAGTGTTTACTGCAGTATAAATGAAGAGAATTCTAAAAATGAAGTCCTGCATTCCAAATTGCTGAGAGGGTGTACATGGAATATATTTATGAAGCTGTTCTATTTCAGTTGTCTCATGGCAGCATTCTGAAAAGCCCTACCTGGATTCTCACACGAGTATTTAACTTTGACATCTGCAATAAATGATAGCTCTAACCATAGTTCTAACAAAAGCCTGTGATTACCTGTTTGGTCAGTCTTTTCTCCCCAGATGCTACAATTCAACAACCAAGACTTCTCTATTAGGCAATTTCTTTCTGTTTTGGACAGCAGTACATTTGTTTGATTATCAAAGGAAGAGAAACAGAGGATTCTCTTCTGTGAATTAAAGTGGCCCACAGCATGTCCTAAATGATGGCAACTACTGTGATTGCCTTAAACTCCTGTGTGGAAATTTCTGTCAGAAAAAACTTGCTCTCTTCAAAGAAGTTAAGAACCATCAGTCATTTTAATTTAGCTTTACCTACATTTTTTTAATTTACTGACCATATATCTAGATTTTTTTCATTGCAAGAAAAATAAATATTTTGTATTAAAATCCACATCTAATGTTTATTCATAATCACCGTCTGTCTTTAAGCTCTCTTTATGTTACAGAAGTAAACAGTCATGCTTTCTACTCTGTTGAGAGATTTTCATCACCAAATCTTATGAAATGTGCAGGGACCAACAGCATCACTTTGCATTCCTTTTTTTACTTAAACAACTACGATAGTAATTAAGCTAAGAATTGCCATTAGAAAGGGCTTTTTCTAGAAGGAGGAAAGAGGAGCAAAAATCTTGCACTTTGGACATTTACTGCAGGACAGCAAGACAGCAGCAGAACCTTACATTTCCTCCCATCTCAGTTAGTACAGCCTAGTGCAGCGCAGTGGCCTGTGTGTTTGCACTATCCTTCCCATCCATCTAGAGAAAGGTTTTATCCAACACCTTGGGAAAATCATCCTAACTTTTTACCAGTTCTGTTGCCGGCAGCAGATTGTCTTCACAGTAAAGAACCTGTGCATTTATATTGCCGACCAAAACGTGTCTATGGGGGCAAGATCTCCAGAACTAGGGTGGAGTACTAATAGGTCATATTCAGATATAAGGTCTAGTGAATAGAGATTTTAAAGAGTTCCACTGCGTATCCAATGTGGAAAGAAGTCTTGTACAGCATTAACCTGCATGTTAAAAGATGATGGAAAGAACTGCCTAGCTTTGAATTGAGTACAGGAATATGAAACCAAGATAAAACAAGAATTTTAACTGCTTTTTAGGATCCTACATAAGACCATCCCCTCTGTGACCTGAAAGTTTAATTGAAAATTACTTAACATACCAGCACAATTTGATTTTTACACAGATACCAAGAAGATTACAGCCAAATAGTCATGTAAACATTCAGATTCAATTCTTTTACTCCCAGGTTTAAACTTCTACATTTTAAAAGTATGCTTCCCATTTTTATTATATTGAACACCATTCTGTCTCAAGAAACTGGTTTGATTAATGTTGGATTTTTCCCAGCTGTGCGTGTCATTTATTGTCTGTATAAACTTCATATTCTTTATATACATAAACACTACAAAAACTTAGAACCACTCTGATTGGTATAACACTAGGACTTAGATTTGAAGCATAATTTTTCTCTGAAGTCATGGTACTTCATATGCAACTCATTATTTAATGTATAAAATTAATCAGAATAATATATATACTACTCCTTGCACATCTGCAGTCAATTACAAAGCGTCATATATGCACCTAATTATTTTGGTATTATTTTTGTTAAAGTGGATAAAGCAAAGATATTTTTAAGAAAATACAGAGTTGAGAAGTAATTTATGAAAAAAGAAATCTTC
This sequence comes from Edolisoma coerulescens, assembly GCA_013397115.1. Classification (NCBI taxonomy): domain Eukaryota; kingdom Metazoa; phylum Chordata; class Aves; order Passeriformes; family Campephagidae; genus Edolisoma; species Edolisoma coerulescens. Next base: position 2,287,879 of record VWZW01007347.1, on the reverse strand, counting down.
AGTCTTTAACATGTACAACTTTGAAATCCATCCTACATTCTCTCCTTTTCTTATTTTTCTATAGTGTGTATATATATATATGGTAACAATTCCACATCAGGCATAATTCATCTCAGCTGCATGCAAAAGTCTGTCTTTATGTAAAAAACAGCCTAGAAAAGATCTGAAATTAAATGAGTACTCACTTGTTTAGTCTTTGTTTTTGTAATGGTGTCCGAAATGGGTTTCTTCCTCTCTTTAACAGCTGTTTTAGAAAACAGTTCTTCAAACTCATGATAATCTATGGAAGGCTCTTCAATTTTTTCCCACACAAGTGAAGCACTAGAATCTCTAAAGTTAAGCAAAAGACCTATGTAGGGCAATGTCAAACTAAATAAGGTCATAAATGGAGGAATTAAAAAAGTAAAATAGCAGCAATTTAAAAGTTGTTGCCTAAATTCTACTAGCAGCATTTTGAAAAGAACTACTGTTGATTCTCCCTCATACTTCTGGGTTTTCTTCTTTGTTCACACATGATATGGTCAGGCTTATTTATGTTCATTCACTCTGCATGCATAGGAACAAAAATAGGCTGCAGAGAGGCTATAAAACATACAGACATGGACAGGAAGAGAAGTAGAAATAGTTATTTACAGACCACCTGTGTGACAGTGGCAAGAACTTGAAAAGAAAGAATAAATTCATCATTAAATAACAGCAGACAAGTTTTATAATTACTACTCAGAGACATAAAGAAAAATATTTATAAGGAAACTTCTTTTCATGACCAGTAATGATCTTTTACAAACAAAAACCCCCAAAACCATCAACAACTGAAACCCAGTCATGTCAAAGTAAGGGCTATCAGAATCGCTTTATGCAAATAAATTGCAGATTGAAACTGAGTCTGCTGAGTGTACAAGGTGAAAAAAAAAAAAAAAAAAGTGTTTGTAGGTCACTGAAGAAAGGAAAGAGAAGGATAGAATGCGTTCAGCATACCTTCGTCTAGAGGGACGACACTACCAAAACTTGCAAGCTGCTCCAGAGAGAGACCAATGCTACTTTGAAATTCGAGGGGAATCACAAATATGACATTTTGAAAAACATTTCACAGAACACATGGTGGCACACAGTCACCGCCGGATCTCTGATCAACACGTGATATGTAACCCCAAAGAACACCAAGAATGCTACCATCAAAGAGCTTCCATGTGCAAATAACTTTCGCGCACTTTAAAGAAAACAGGTACCCTATTTACATATACAAATAAATGTAAAATCCTGTTTGCATTGATGTTCTCTCAAACACGCAACCTAGCAGTAAAGACTTTTGCGAGTAACAAACAATACTGTCAAGACAGCGACAAAGCAAAACCACCACTCCCTGCACAACTCAATGACTTACCTTTTACTGTGGAGCTGAATTCTTGTCCAGTAAAGAGGCTTCATTGGCCGAGAAGGTTCTATCACGTGTTTCCTGCTCCCTTTCTCCTGATTCATCCCCATTGCAAATAAACCAGATGGTAATGGAGGAGGAAGAAAACCACAGACCTGTGGGACTGCTGGGTAGGTGCTGCCCTGGACTGGTACTGGGAGGGGTGGTGCACTTCCAGGCAATGGTGGTGGGGCCGGAGGAGGCATCCCCAACCCAGGCAAAGGAGGGGGTGGTGGAGGGACACCTACACCGGGCAGAGGTGGTGGAGGGGGCACACCTGCACCAGGCAGAGGTGGTGGAGGAGGAACACCTGCGCCAGGCAGAGGTGGTGGCGGAGGAGGAGTGGGCGGAACGCCCACTCCGGGCAGAGGTGGGGGAGGTGGTGGCAGTCCTGCTCCAGGAAGTGGTGGTGCTGGGGGTGGCAATCCCAGGCCAGGCAGAGGAGGAGGTGGAGGAGGGACACCAGCCCCAGGTAAAGGTGGTGGTGGAGGGGGAGGCGGGATACCCCAACCAGGCAGAGGAGATGGGACTCCTGCACCAGGCAAAGGTGGTGGTAGAGGTGGTGGAGGGAATCCAGGACATGGGAGAGGAGGAGCTGGAGGCAGCATTGGTATCTCCCCACTCGGCAAATGTGGAGGAGGAGGGAGAGCTGACATCATGGCACCTGGAAAAGAGTGGTCCAGGTGTGGCACTGCTGGGACAGCAGAAGAAGGGAGTCCTGAGCCAGGTAGAGGTGGTGGCGGTGGTACTCCGGCCATAGACATTGGAGTAACAAAGGAATGGCCATGTGCTCCAGACAGGGGGACAGCCTGTTCGGTTGCTGGCAGTGTTGGGGGAATGCTACATGTGGGCTCTGGGGGCAAAGAAGGGGCATGTTCACTACAAGTTACATCTACAGTACTTAGAGGCTGATGGGAAGCTGACATTTCAGTCTCTCCTTCAAATGCAAGGGATGAAGCAACTTTGGGTCCTGGAAGAGGTGACTGTGGTACACTTGGTACTGATTGGCTTGCATCCAATGGCACTGAGATTAGCTTCGGTGACAGAATTAAGGAGACTTCAGAACAAAATGTGGGCTGTAGTTCTAGAGCTGGCCCTTCACTTTTGCCCCCTTCTAAGTGCGGTGGTGGGGGTGGCTGTGGCAGTGCACTGGCTGAAGGCATTGTATGTGTTAAATAATCCTCTGTTGGTGACGTTTGTACAGATCTCGCCTGTGACACAGTCCTGGGTGTGGTCTCCTCTTCATTCCTTTGAAGAGTCACACTGCTGAGTTCCCCAGAGTCTGCGTGTGTGTGCTCATTTTCCTGCTCCCTCCCAGCAGTCTGTACCTCTGTGGCAGGGAACTGTTTCTCTAGTTCTGCAATTTTTGTCCTCAGATCCTCAATAGTTTGCTCAAGTTGTTGGATGACACTGGCACGCTCCTCAGATTTCACCTCAAAATCATCCTTTCAAAGAAAACAAATAATAAGCACAAAAGAGAATTACATGTATCACTATATAAAAAATTAAATTTAGATCAGGAATATTAGATCAAGAATACTGGTATTCAAGAGGTTCAAAACCAAGCTAGTTATGTTTAGGCTTTAAAAAGTGAGGAATCATTTTGGCTAGCTACATTTTAAGTGGAAGAAGACAGTTTAGGAAAATTACTTGCTTCAGTATGACACTACCTTCATCAGTACAAGCATATTTTAGACTGTGATTATACTTGTCAAAACCAAAAATCAATAGCAACCCCTCCCTCCCTGCAAATATCCTGGCCAAGAAAACAACGAATCACCGAGCACAAGTACTGCAAGCATTTGCCTACACACGGAGATGCGGACATGGTGGTGGGAGGGCTCAGCATTACCTTAATTCTGTTAATTGAAAAAATGTTAAGTGTTTCTTCAAAGGGATGCACCACGCATAACAGACTCAACATAGTATTTCAATGTACACCTTAATGATACCACACAGATCAGGAATGCAGAACACTACAAATGCTCTCTTTTGGAAAACAGCTAAATCTCAGAACAGAATAATTATGCTTTTCTCCAGACAGCATGACTTGGGAACAAAAGAAGCAAGACAAAACTAAGGGAGAACTTTCCTCCTACCCAAAATGTATAACTCCTCTGCCAAGTGACAGACTGTGATAGGAAAGATTCCTACCCGGAATGGTTGTTCTGTGTTTGACAGGTTTCACATTTTTTATCTCTTTCTCTAAAGCATCTGATCCTGCTCACTGTTGACTGAGTAGAGGAACCATTAACCTTAAAGGCACAGTAATTCCTATATTTTTAAAGAAATACCAGTAATAAACTGTACTAAATGTAATGGATATGTGCTTTCATCCAAACCTACCAACAGAAACAACCTTGTCCAAATATAGCCATTTGTGCTTATTCAGGATTGATGAACAGGAGATAGACACGACTTTACAACAAAAAATCTTCTAATAAAGAAATTATTTTCTATCTGCATACATTTACTTTTTAGTACTTTTGTTTTCTCTTTCAATTTGAAATATTGGCCAGCACTTCAAGTATTTAGTTGAATTAAGTTGTTCATGCAAGAGGTTTCACAAGTGGTTACAGTAAAACATGTTTAGTGGCTTTTTATTCCCTTTTGTAAAATCATGTGCACCTCAGATGAGACCATAGGCTTACCTAATGGGAAATATTTCAAATATTCAAATTACAGATTTTGTAAAGAAGCCTACAAATAAACATAAAATACTTCATTGCCAAATCAATTGCCTTGATTTGTTTCAGGAAAATGTTTTTCTCATCTTTTGACACATGAAGCATTTAAAAGTAATTTTTTTTCTGGAAAATTAAAACTTCCCTAGCTGTGGATTATTAATAAAATATAATATTCATTAATACTTAAAAAAAGTTTCTGCACAGAATTGGTTTTCAGACACAAAAATTCAATTTCTTATTTATCTTAGAATTTCTTAGTTGTCCTCAAGCAATCCCAGAAGTTAAACAGCAACTACTACATTTAAACCAATTATTGCTTGATTTTCAAGTACCATTATCAAAAAACTTACAATTTCTTAGATTGATTGAACTTTTTGGAACAGCAGTTTGAACCAAAAGTTATGTATTACAACTAGGTCTCCCTACCACAGGATGAAGAAAAATGTAAAACAGAGAAAGGAACATGAAAAAATGAATAGTGAAGGAATTAACACAGGCATATTAACAAAGAGTATAATAAGAAGGAAAAAAGGCTGAGAAAGACATTTACATTACAAATTACTCATGGTGCTTCAGTTTCCTTTAATAACTCAATACTTCATAGCAGCAACAGTTTTGTTGAAGAATTTCTTAACAAAAGAGGAATACAATATTGTTTATCCCTTTGTTTCATCTGCTCTTATCCCCCTACCAGTCACCTGCAAATACAATAAGGCCTATCAGTTCTTCAAAAGGCAGTACTACCCAAGGAAATGTGTTGCTAGGATTATTAAGGCCACACACCAGTTTTCAGCTGAGATCAAATCCAGTTTCCCCAGACTGTAATTCTCCTAAGATTACATTTTACACTGTAAGAACACTCCAGAAAGGATTTTATAAGAGATACAGCAAATTCATTTCTGCCATAAACAAACTGCAGCCAACAGGATTAAGCACAATATTCAATGGCTCTGAAGAGATTTGCCTTAATGATGGCTGATCTCAGAACAGTTGCCTGTTTTAAAAACTCTTTTACTCTGGAAACTGGATTCAACTTTTAACAAGAAAAAGAAGTAATTCTTGAATACTGAAATTCTATATTAGCTGCAGGAAAAACCTGGAATTCACTGTTCTACAAGACAATTTACCCTGAGGATAATGAAATTTCTTTCAAGCGAAGAACTGTTTTTTAAAGTTTTTTAAAAATGGGCAGTCCAGTGAGATGAATTAGCAATTCAGACAAGAAATGAAAATATACTGATGAATTAAAGGGACTGTTTAGCCCATGCCTTAAGAAGCAGTTTTTCTGCTGTCCTTGAGATAAGGCATTTCAAACAAGCTGGTGATTTCCTATCGTGTTTTACCTAACAATCACCAACATACTCAGGTTTTCATAGAAATGGATTAGTATGAATGAACAAGACCTTGATGTGAATGAAGAGATACTTATCCAGAGGATATGATGTACTTAAATTAATTTGGTCTAAAAAACAAAGAAACCAAAAGCAAAACAAAACACAGCCCCAGTATTTATGTGTTTCAGTAATTATTTTAGACAGAGACATTTTTCATTTAGACTTTTAAGATGCCCTCAGAGTAGTTTAATTGGATTTTTGCCTTTGCCCTAGTTTAAAGTCTACCTCTAGATCTGAAAGGACTTATCTAACAAACGTAAGTCACAGAACGCTTCCACTATCCTCAGCGAAGAAGAAAATCAAAACTATATAAATCCAATCAGAAATTAAAATTCTACAATTTTCTTAGAGAATAAGCAAGAGAATACTTAATTTTTTGTACATGTAAAAGATGGTCAAAAGCTGTTGACAAGGACCAGAAGACTGAGATTAAAAAACCCACACATAATGAAAAGAAGTTTCATTTTCAATCCAGGGGACAATTCCACAGCAGAAACCTACAGGGTTTAAAAGAGATATGAGGAAACTCTGTCTTTCCTAGAGTTCTTACCCAGGACCCAGGTACTGTGGAACAGTCTTCTTTCTGTAAAGAAAGAAAGAAAGGTGGAAGCTTAACCCTTGCTTTATCCTGGTGGCTTGAGTATGAAAGAGTGAGCAGGAAAAAACATTTCAGAGGTGTATGGCTATAGAACAGTGCCCAGCATTTCTCAAACAGGCTGTACATGTTCCATGTGCAATGAGTTCGATGCTCAGTCTGGGACTGATGTCCTCTTTGGGTTGCACTGCTAGGATTGTTTGTACACAGATCTAGGAATATTTGCTTTACTGGCTAAAGGCTGTACACTTGGATCTGTATGTACATTACATACAATTCATTCCAATCTTGTCATGTTTTCCACATGTGCACATCAGATGTCCAGCATAAAGCTGATCTATATGGATAGAACATGTCCAGGATCTTCAAACATGTAAAAGATCAGATAGCAGCTACCTCCTGCGACAGAGCTGTCAGCCTAGTTTCTCATATGAGTGACTGAAACCTATAGACCCTTCTATAACTAAATTTTCAGGCAGAAAAAACCCACATCTGCAAAAGTTAGCCCTAGTCTATATGTATACATAGACACATATATATGTGTCTGTATTATATATTTGTCTATATCTATCTCAGCTTTCATTCACTTATATGCTTTATGAACAGCCATAATGTATTTTTTTTTTAAATAAACATAATGACAGTTATTAATGGTGATTTTGGGATATTTGAAAAATAAAGACATATTACTGTTTAGTTTTAGAAGTTAATACCTTATACTCTTGCAAGTCAAAAAGTTGCATCAGCAGTTTGATAATTTTCAGCAACTTATCACGTAGTGTAATGAAATTTCCTCTCTGGATGGAATTTATGTTTAGATGATAGGATTATATTTGCTTTGATTTTTTTTTTTTTTGCCAAAAATCCTGACCTTTTAGTTTCTCTATATCACAATTCGTGAATCAGAGTCTAATGCTGCTACCTGGTTGCAAGAACACACAGGAAATAGAAGCATACAGTGAAACAGGATTAAGATGGCAAAATAAGACCCCTCAGGTCTTCTAGTAAGTGTGCCTGGGAGCACTTGGTGGTACTAGCAGTGCACAGTTGCTTGGAAGGATGCTCTTTCCAACTGCTCTGTTAATAAATGCCTCTTTTCTACGCGAAGTGAAACATTTTTGAACGCGCACGCTCACCGAATGGCACAAAGTAGAGCCACAGTAAGAATTTAATTCAGTCAGAGAAATGTGATCTCTATTCAGGTTTCTCTCTTTAAAGCTGTCTCATTTTCAAAGCTACTTCTTGCAACTGCAGATCAACCTTAAGAAAAGGAGACACAACATTTAACAGGCATTTTTAGTGCTACAATAATTGGCAAATGAGAAGTATTGGTGGAGACTTGATTTGCATTCAAACAAAATAGCATCTATCTGATTAATTCTCACATTTCACTTAATCTCAGGGCCCATTGCAGCATGTTATTTTTACAGCAGTAGAAGTTGAGTCAAAATTTGGCAAACTTGCCAATGGCATCAGGGATAACTGCTAAAGGAGTAGAATTAGTACTGGATACTAGTTTCTTCCTCAGACTACCTGATTAAATCTTTTTGAGAGAAGCTTTTGCTATTCTGGAGTTGCACATATGGGGACAAGGTACACATTTTCACAGTAGTCCATGTTTCTTCCTACAACCACTAGGAAACGTGATGCAGAGCTCCCCAGTATAGCAATGCATGAACAAGCCCTGAAACAAAAACAGTGGAGTGCATTGCCCTGCCTGAAGTCATAAAACTCATTCAGTGAGTGTGAGCTCCTCTCTCCCACTCTGTGACACATTGCAACAGATGGATTACACCAGCCTGCACTATGCTGGCAAAGGACTAGTAGCTCTTCCTGTCCTAAAGAGCTGAGACAACCAAGTGGTTTTGTAATAACCTATCACGTGTGACGAAAAACCCCAAACCATTACATGCAGAAATCAATAATTATTGAAATTCAAATATTTCAAATAAACAAACACAGAATCAACAGAGAACATACAACTTTGAAGAAAGATGCATGCATTGCAAATGCCAACTTGGAAAACTGGAAGCCAGAGGAAAAAGAGCTTAGTTTCTTGAAGTTTCTGTTCCTGAACAGCTTGAATTCCTTATCCCTGAGCTAAGCGTATTTCAGAGGATAAGATCTCAGTTCTTTACAGTACCCATTTTAATAAATAATCAACTTGAGATACATCAAAGATTGAAAGAGTTTTCTATTTTTAACGTGTAACTCTGAACTTAGTTGGAAAATAACCTTAGGTTATCCCGAAGTTTTACTACAATAGAAACCTCAAAAGAATTTTTGTAGACTACAGACAAAACAAGGTAAAATAAAATCTCATCGAACGACTGACCACCCTAGGAGATGCGCAAGAGTCAAGTTTAATTACTGTAGTCTTACATAATATTACTTTAAACCTTCACAAATAATGCTTGTGGAAGCGTAACCCTTGCTTCATCCTGGTGGCTTGAGCATGAAAGAGTGAGCAGGAAAAAAATACACTGAGGGTGTATGGCTATAGAAAAGTGTCCAGCATTTCTCAAAAAGGCTGTACATGTTCCATGTGCAATGAGCAACATCCTGACTGTCCAGGCTGAAAAACCAACCAGAAAGTCCCTCTCAAGTCTTGAAGGTTTCTGTCCTGGCCTAGATGAAATTCATTATTAGAGAGGCATGAAACAATACAGCAATAAATAAGATTTCAAAAAGGATTTACCCATCCACATAGCTTAATTTAGCTCAGAAATTTGTTTAACTGTTCTGTCACTTATCCAGTGTAAAACAAGTATGTAAATGAGACTGGGTATTGAAAGAAAAGAAAAGTTGAACTTTATTAATTTTAATATAACCTTATTTTACCTGTTTCTGGCATCTTTTATTTATTGTGCTGTGGATTGCAAAGAGACTGCTAGTGCAGATGAAGAGATAACTAAAACCCAGCCACTTATGTCAGCTGTCCATAAGCAACAGGTACCTTAGAAGTCACAGATTTCCTTAAAAGCAGAGATAAAAACTGTCTGGATTTATTTTCTCCTCAGTATTTAGATTGCTTATTGAAATGCCTATCACATGATGAATAGGTTCTTTTCTTCTATCACCCGTGCTTGTTCTAAAGTATTTCAACTATGAATCTAAAGTATTTGGTTAGTTTTCCTGTGTATCCAGGCCAAGGCAACAATTCATCTCATTCTGCTAAAACACAAAATCTGGCATACCATGAATATTACGGCACTGACATATTAGAGAAAGGTGTTAAACTTTTTCACACCAGACCTTTCCCTGATCTTCAATTCACCTTGAAACTGACCAGCAACCTGTAAAGCAGTCACTGTGCAAACTAATTCTGTTATTATATCTGTGCTATTTAAATGCAAAAATTGTAAGCTTTAATGCTAGAAATAACAATAAGGATTCTATGAGCCAAAATGTGAACATTAATAGTTTAAATTTGAAGGGCTTGGAACATCTTTAATCTCTAGTAGGGGAGATCAAAAAAGCTAATGATTTTCCAGGTGAACTTTGCCACATCCTGATAAGCGACTGTCCAGAGTATGATACTTCTACACAGTACTTGCCCTTTTTATCCAAGAGTTCAGCCAGACCACAAAATGGGAGGTTCACATGTTGCTTTTGTTTTAGGCTTCCAGCAGGGAATAAGCAGCAAAAAAATATCCACAGTAAGAATAAATCTTTGTAGATACCCTGAAGCATGAGCCTACTACTCACAACAGAAAAGGTCTGGGGAAATGGAATGAGAGCCTTCACAAATGTATCCATGAACATGCTGAAGGCAGGAGCCTGAAAGTCTCTCATCTTCTTTAAGAGTGTGAAAGCTATATTAAAAATAAAGCTGTATCACTTTGAGTCAAAGAACATTAAAAAAAGTCAATCAAAATCAAGTAATCAAAAATGAACTTTAGGTACTGAGAGGTTAAGTAAAATTTTTTTGGTATCATGAACATTAGAAAAAACCAATTTGTATCTTTAGGAAAAGTTGAACAATCATAACAAAGAGCAATTACACATTCCAGAATATGTGAGTTAGTTTTTATGAACAGTTTTGGGTTTGTTCTCAAAAGAATAAATACAAAGAAAAACAGGTATTCAAAATACAGAAAAGGAAAAAAAAAAGTGATTTTACTGCTTTTAGTTATACCAACTTAAGATGGAAAACCTAGTGATAACTCTTTGAATCTAAATGTAAGTAGAAGATAAACTGGATACTCTGTCTTGTATGCAAAGAGTAGAAATTATTCTCAGCCTTACTTTTAAGTTCTCATTCAGGTTTGGCAGTATATCATGGTTATTTATTTTGTTTTGTTTTTAAATTATTTAGGTTATTTCTAAGTTAAATTAATATTTATTTTTACTACGAAAAGAATTTCTTATCTCCCTTCTACACAGAGGGTCTTGTGGAAAATCTCAGGACCTACACCATTAAAAGGTAGCACCTGATATTTAATGCCAAGAGAAATATAAGAAGAACTTGAAACAGTTCTCGCTTTTGACTGGAGGAGGTCTCTCAAACAGATAAAGTCCACTTGCCAAATGAGATGTCCTGCTAGGAATGTCACAAGATGTTTTTTCTTTCACATACTCATGTGTGCACACATATACACAGACTTACATGTGCACACTTTTTCAAACTGCTTTCCTGTATTTCATGTAATTTCTTCATCTGTTCTCTTCAATTTCTGTGGAATTCTTTTTAAAACAGCTTGAAAAGTAAAAACTATCGTACAAAAAATATTCTATATGATCCAAGTATAGGATGCTACCATTGAACATGCATGAATGTGTTTTCACTGCTCTCCAAAAGATTAGAGAAATTTCATACGTAAATAATGGAACTTCCAGTATAAATCATATTTTGGTATGAAGGGAGATCACAGATATTCATCTGAAATAGGATTTCTGATTTAGAGAATTTAAGAAAAAAATTGTATTTTAACAATTAATGAATACAGCTCATATATTTCACTCTAACCAGAAATGCATAGATGGCATGAGTACTACCTCAATTTATCTATTTTCATGAGCAAAACCAGTGAGGAGTCAGAGGAGGAAAGAGTAAACAATTTGAACAGAATTTTCAGTTAGTATATATCCTACATTTCTATTCACTGCTCCCTCAGGGAAATTACAGTACTCTGCTATTATTTTACAAGAAACTCACTGTAAAAGGCAAGAGAAGAAACATATTAATGCTTAGAATCACACACAGACAGAAAAGAGGTAATTTTTCTATACAGTCCCCATCCCATAGCTCTCCTTTTTCAAGAAGTGGAAGTCTCTCCCATTATAGCCAAGGGTTTAAAGTATTGCCAAGTAATTCTTGTTAAATTATTTCCTCAGTTTTACTCTCATTCTCCTTTTCCCCCCCCCCATCAATTATTGCCCAAATGCTAAGGTTGGTGCTACATTTCCAAGAATTTGTAACTAAAATAACCAAAATCCCTGTCTGTTTTTGTCTAAGTGTAGAGCATAGTCAAAATGGAAAAAGGAGAATGCCCATTATAATTAAAGGATGCAAAATCTATATTATTATTACTATTGTTGTTATTATTAATATTAATATACTTTCTTATAAAATCGATGATGAAGAAGCTGTGAAACAAGATGAATCACAACTTGACCCACAGTTTCTTGAGAATTCTAATCAATGACTGAAAGGACACAGTATTTGAATTAAAAGTAACTCACAGGAAATATGGGCTTTTAGAGCACATTTTCATCTCTTTTAGCTGTTATCAAAACAATGCATCAGAAACAGAGCAAAACTGGCCATTATACTACCGACTAGGCAAAGCAGGAAATACATATTACCATTACCTCATACCCATACTCAGAGCTGAGCAAAGTCCTGAGAAAAACCACCAAACATCTAAGCTAACCAGGCATGGAGGACAGTGTTGGTGGAAAAGGGTTTGTGCATCATGACCTCCTAATGTCTACTTAGCCCTGAACTGTGCTGTGATTCTTATGTGTTTCAGATCTATGACATATGGCTGTCTCAAGAAAAGTGGAAAAACAGAATAAAGAGCCTTTGAAACTAAAATGAGCACAGAAGTAAAACTTCATCTTGACGTTAACATGAAGAACACAGATTAGAAAAAACAAATTTTAGTCTCACCACGACCAGGAGGAAGAGTGCAAAAACGTGTTATTGTCACTCCACTGAAAATAATAAAACATATTGTTTCTTTTAAGGAGGCAAACACTGCCTTCAAGCAAAATAAGAGAAGTCAATCCAAGTATTGTGAAGTCTGGATATAATACAAAATACTAACATTTGTTCTGAGAATGAACTGCTTTCATTTTTCTACCACACAGGCATAACATTCTATACTCCTTTATTTTCATTTAAATATGTAGTCTGTGATTTATGTTCTATATGTATGTCAATTAATTATGTCTGACACACTTTTATCCTTTTTATTTTTCTAAACTTCTGCCTCGCCAGAACTAAATAAAAAATGGATTCAAGATTATGGTTGAAGAAACAAATTTCATTTTCAACAGAAAATTGACCTCTTTATTTAAATGATGGTAATTCAGCAGTAAAATTTTTTAATTATCACTTCAAAGACAGTCATCCAGAAGGCTGGTAGACCAAACCAAATGTTTTCCTTTCACTGGTTTAAAAACAAACAAGCAAACAAAACAACTTAACTGTGACAGAACAGAGCTTTCTAAATATTTAAAGTTTCAGGGGCTGGGAGGGTGAAGGGTCTGCTTAGAGAGATGCTCAGATTACTAAATCTTGGTTAGGTTAAACAGAGCAAGTGTATGTACATTTCAAACGCTAACTTATTAATTAGTAGAAAGCCACTCCTTTGACTGCGAAAAAAAAAAAATTAAAATGCCGCTGTAGGGTGTCTGCAGGACCGCCCTGGAATGACTTACAAGTGCCTCGCAGTCCGTTCAAAAATGCTTAACTGCCATCTAGTGGCTCAGTGGGCAGACTTCTTTAGGATGTCCTTCAGACTCTCTAAATAAGTACTTCTTCCCTCGTTTCTAATGTTCCTGTTTGCGTTCTCATCCTTCCTTCACGGCCTAAGAAACCCCAGCATGATCAGATGACAGTATTTAGTTACAAAGTTTGGCTACTAGCCGTGTAGGAAGCACCACAGACTGGAGCGGACAGTCTCTGTTTGAGCTATATTAAGGTCTCAGCTCAGAGAATCTCACTTCATATTTCAAAAAGTCTAGTTAATTTAGACTATGGTTTTAGAAAATAAAACTGCTACAGTTTTAAGAAGTAAAAAAATCTAATTGTGCTTGTTGGGCTTTCTGAAAACAAACCAAAAAGTAAACCTGAAAATGGCAGCACTTTTGAACTGAAAAGTAAATTCTAATATTAAGAAACTAAGATTACCATCAATAGAACTTGAAACTTCTCCATAAAAACTATGTTTCATGAACATGAACATAAAAGACTTGATTTGCACTTAACTTGTCGTGGAGTGAAGTTCCACAAAATTAGATTCCCCTTTACTGCCCGAGCAAAATGCTCTGCATTTCAGCAGTTCCTATGACCCTGGCAGTAAAGTCTTCTGCCAGGTTTGTATCACCTCGTTTCATATAAACATTGTTTCCTTTCTGTACGTTTCTGATAAAGCATCATTTACTCTGAATGCTAAGAAGAAAACACTATTTGTCTACATGTACTTCCTGATATTCTTCTGCCTAAAGCCAACATATCCCAACTCTAACATTGGACCTAGAATTAGAATATAAGTTCCTCCACATCACATATTACAAATCTGGGTTTATATTTTGCAGGATTAAAAAAACCCAGATACATACATCTGAATTTTTTTAACTTTTATTTTCTGAAATTCGGGTGTGCTGGCATAATTTTGCCGAAAGTTTACATTGTTACAGTTCTTAAAAGAAGATATACAATTCTATTCACTATCATTTGATTCATATGGAAAATTCCAAAAATATTTGCTTCTTTCATAATTCTTTATTTCCTCAATGAGACAGCTGTGTACAGTAGATCCTTTTGAATATGTCACACATTTTTGTTGGTTGTCTTTTTTTTTACCCGAGTATGTAACTTATTTTTCCCTGCTGAAATCTAAGACTTTGGCAGTCATATCTCTGTAGGAAAAGAATTGTTTTAGAGTAACTGTTCATTGCTGCTGCAAGCCTTCTCTTTCCCCTTACAAGAAGTAACCCATCGAATAGCAAAGGGGTGGAAGGGGAGTGACACTTCTTCAAAGGTTTTTTCTTAATAAATATCTCAAGAAAGAACATGCAAAATCAAGCAGTGTTGAAAGAGCCACAGAACAGTTTGTGAGCCAATAGAGGTAGAGTTCCCAGTTCTCCTCAAGTTCCTGTTGAAGCCAGACGTTCACTCGTCTTGTCTACAGTTGGTCTATGTGTTTATGAAAACCACGTAATACCAGAATAAAACAGGTTTTATACCAGACTACAAATGTCATAACAATCTAAAGCAGGTTTATAAAATCTCCCTTCCTTAAAAATTCTTTTTTGTATTTTACCATTTCAGACTAATCTTTCATCTACCTTCTTTATCTTACCTTCACCTATAAAGAATAATCTCTGAAATTTCTTTTAAGAGAGAGTTTTGGGCAGCATGCATGTTTCTGAGACAATTTCTAGTGGTGACATTTCATAATAATGAAAAGTAAATTCCAGTCCCACCAATGTTTTATACTTTCTAAATAGACTGGTTATGTATTTATCTTAAAGGATTTCACAACCTTTTTTCTTGTATTACTAAGTGTCAAAATTGGAACATTTCCAATATCACTAAGATATTACCCTAAGGAATTATAATAATTCATAGTTAAAGACAAGAGTAAGAAGGAAGGTCCCTGCTGAGAGGCTGAGAAAAGAGTTACCTGTAAAGTGTGCTGGTTAGGAATACACTAAAGATGCACTCCATGAGTCTGTTTTTACAAAGCAGAAAGTATCTTCGAGATGGGAAAACCTGCCTTGTAATTTAAGTTTTTTAAGATTAGCATTGTTTCCCTATGATATTGCTGCAAAGTGCACCAATAGATTATGCAGTAGAAATCTGTCTTCAGCACCTCAGAACTGCCAACATTTTGTCTGGCTTTTAGTCTCAGTGGAAGTACTTGGAATTCCAAAAAGGAGTATAATTTTGGTTGAGGATTTATTTGTTGGGTAAAATGTGGTGAACCAAACCTAACTAAGATGGAAACATTATGAGCACAAGAATTTTTTGATGACAAGCCTTTCTGACGTAAATATAGTCTAAATAGTCAGTGTAAACTATCTCATAACCAAACTTCTAGAGACTGCAACAGTCTGGCAAAAACTCCTCTCCCAAGATGGGATTACAGGGACCAGGCATGAAGTATTCATTATATCTGGATGTTGACAGTTGAACAAATGTAATAAGGGCTTTGTTTTTAAAATTGTGTGGTACACAGAACATACTCTCATCACAAATGATCAAAAATAGAAAATTAAAATAATTTTATAATATGGTATATAAGACAATGCTTTAAGTGCCTTTCAAACAACTTTAAGTTTCTGGCTTTGTGATGTCCCACTACTAACCAAAGCCTAGTTTTCATGTAATCATTTTACAATTAAAGAATGGTGTTTTTTCTTCTTCTTTTTGCTAAGAGTCTATTTTTGCCTACCATGTAAATAAAATCAAGCTACTCTGAAAAGTGAGTTAAAATGTAAGGAAAATTGCTAGGATAGTACAAAAGATATGGGGTACAAACACAATGGAAACTGGCTCTTGCACTAAGTACTGCTGTCAAATTTAAAGATCAGGTTTGAAGGTAGAGTTTCTAAATTAGGACATTCAATTTTTCTCTTCTTCTTTCACTAAAGGAGTTAAGCCTAACAAAACTTTCTCTGTTCGGACTGGGAAGCAGACATAGTTGCTATTTGGCATTTCAAAACCAGGACTTGAAATGGCTGCCAATTTTTCTTATTTTTCCACCGCTTAACAATTCCTGTACTAAAAGCAAGCGCACCCCCACATCCTCATTTTTTTTTTAGCTGTAATTTTGAAAAATTAGGTATTTTGGACTCAAAAAACCACTCTTACAAAACTTCCAGAAATTTTGCTGCAAAACATGCCGATTATATCTAACACTGTAAAGATAAGGAAATGGAGAGGATATATATAAAGAAGCCCCTTTAAGTGACAAGAAAGAATAGAATCCAGGCTGTACTACTTGTGCCTTTAATTTAAAATTATTCTGAATCATTTAGTTAACTGTTTATCATAAGATAATTTATCAGCACATCGAGTTACAATTGTGTTCTGGCCAATAATCTTCAATTATATTAGTAGTATGTGGGAAATGTCTTTTCCCAGAGAAAGGAGAGGGAAGAAGTCTGTAAGTAGACTTAGTTGATAAATTTCAAATTTTACACTAGAGCACTCTTTCATTTATGTATGAAAAGAAAAAGTGAAAATTCACCTGCTGAGCTAACCTCAGCCATTGCTTGCTTTTTTCAGAAATTAAAACTGTAGACAAATAACAAAAGAGGGTTGATCTCTAATAGAAACACATCATAGTATTTAATCACTTAAAAAATGTACAAATAACACCAAGAATGATCTGATTGCAGTAACGGATTTACCTACAAACATGATGGCCATTCTACTTTCTGGATGTTTTCGTAGATTGATATAGTTAAACACTGATGGATAGGTGGAATATGCTCAACTGCTTGGGACACTACGGAAATAATTTAAACATATGACAACATTATATCCACATACAGTTCCTCAAATTAAAAAGCTTCCACTCTGATTTTCAAAATAAACCAGAATGATGATGACATAACAGAGCAAAAACTTGAGATGACTTTCTGCAAGTGAGGTGATCCTGTTAGCTCTGCAGGTCATTGATGAATAATAGTATAGAATGGAAGAAGTTCACGTTACTGTCACAAGAAATCACCACTGAGCAAGAGGGATGGGGGTCTCCTAAACACTAGCAGGTGGAATTCAGTAATTGGACAACATAATAGGCTAGTTTTAAAAACACAGAAAAGCTCCCAACCAGAAGCAAATGCCACTCGTTCAAGTGATCACACAGTGCTCCAGAACTGCTGGTTAAACATCACTCTCACAGTAATTCTCATGATACTTTCCTTCCATAGTAAAATACCTAAGTATTCATAAACCTATTTCAATTAATTACATTTCCAATAAGAAAACCATTTATATAGGTTGTTTCTTGCAATGAATTAAAATACTAGAGACTGATTAAATATCCTCCTTACATGCAATAACTTTCTGTAAGTATAGGGAAAAAATACTTTTCCACAATAAATACTAGAAGCCATTGCTACTGAAACCTGGGTGACTGAAATATAAAAATATCACGGGACAAATATATGTTAGGTTAAACTTCAAATACTGTAATATAGAATTATTTTGTAATACTATTTTAATTAATGAGCTGTAGTTTTAAAACGTTCCATATTATGAAAGCAGCAGAACTTAGGTAACCAACTACAAGAACTCTTTTAGTTGTTTGGCAAGACAGAAGTAATGAAGGTAATACATGTACTCTCCCCACCCATGGCTCACAAAATACGTGATCAAGCCCCAATTAAATTTGCAAGTCTAATGATCAGTAGTATGTATTTAGCTAGGCATTCCTTATTTTTCCCTGAAAAGCAAATCACTGACCATTTTCACAAATGCTGCTTGATGCAGTGATACTTGTCTTATCACTAACACAAAAAGGCCCACAATACAAAAAAAAACCCCCTAAACCCCACAATGAAAACCCCCCAAAACCAAAAGAAACAAAAAGATACCCCACAGAAAATCCAAAAAACAAACAAACAAAAAAAAGCAAACAAAAAGCCAAACCCAAACCAAACCAAACAAACTGAAAGTGGGAAACAAGAAGGGAAGCAAGCTGGGAAACAGAGGAGGAAGAGAAGAGATTCCAAGAGCTTTTGGTCACTGCTTTTTTCAAAACAAGATTTCAGAAATTAGCCTTCCTTCTGAAGACTTCCAGAACAACTGAATAGTCTTATTCACTAGTAAGATAAGTCTGATTCCTTTTGAGGAAACAGAATTTGAAGTTCCTCAGCCCCATCAAACTGCACCATCTTTAATGAAGTATAGAACATGTATGGTGACACGCTGGAAAAATAAGATAGACTGTGTTTCGGTGGCACAAGTCCAACCCAGACTGTCTCCATTGTCCCAGTATTAGACTATCTCCTTTTTAAGTCCAGCATAGCCCTCTAAACCTGTTCACTTACTACTACTGCCAGAAGCTTGAGGAGAGAGTCAGAAAAAAATCCCTGCCACTATGTCTTACACGAACTTTTGTAGATTAGCTCTTACAACCAGATCTTTCGTAACTATTCCTTAGTAATGCCATCAGAGGGTTAACTTACTTTTGAGTGAACAGTAACATTTTGTAAGAATCACCTTAGGCAGGCAGGAACCTTCAATCCTTATACCTAGATAATCTATGGAGCATATAAAACGCCCTCACTTCGGAATTTTTTTCATACAGAACATTCAGTACACAAAACTATTTCAAAAATGTCTGAAAAGAAATACTGCTTTTTGCACTCTTTTTAAAAAATGAAAAAATATTTCTGTTAGAATCTTACCTGTGCCCGCTGAACACCATCTATTTGTTGTTTCTCTGTTTCTAGGACTGTAGATTTCAACTCTGAATTTGAAAAGAAGATACAGATTTTAAAATTCTATATTGAAAAAACAATCATTGATCTGTTGAAATACGCATTAAGAAACTCATGAAAGGAGTGTAGAGTTAAAAAGAAAACAATGTTAACTGTCCCACTTTCCAAATTGTTTCTAAAATTAACCGTCCTTAAAACTGATCACTCTTGCTAACTGTTTTCGTTTCCTCCACTAACACAGAAATTTGAAAACTCAACAATGACATAGGTAGTAATACAGATCTAAAAAAGGGCAGCAAAACATAACATACTCCACAACTAGATCCTCTTTCTTATTTTAAAACTTTACTGACCCTAAAGAACCTCACTGCACCTCAGTTTCCTTGCCCAAAAGGAAATAATGAGAAAAACGAAAACAAACAAGCAAACAACTCCACAGCAATTACACAGTGCAAAGATTTTTAATCAGTTTAGGAGATACTGCTAATGATGCCTCTTTACTGATCATAGCCTAATTATTTACACATGACAAGAATAGAAGTATTTTTCTTACACCTGCCCAGAGAATGTATGTGTGGCATCCTTCCTGTGTGTTTAAATGTACCACTATTCAACAGGGAAATCTTTTGACCTTTGCAGAAAGAGTGAAGCAGCTGTGAACCAGAGCCTCTGGATTCATAATTCCTAGACATTTGGCCTCCTCACAGCTTTCTGACAATCCCAGCTGTTGGGAAGCAACATATACAAGGAATAATCATTGCAAGTGTGAGTTATGCTGCACGGCTTGAATATTAAAAATCCACAACCTTTAAACCTGGGTGTGGATAAGATGCACCTAACAAAAAATAACTCACCATTTAGATTTTAGATTTCTCTGTGAGAGAAATGTTAATATCTATTTGATGTTTGCTCACAACAGGTTTATTGTATGCTGATTTTCTAGTATTAGACATGTACCCACACCACTTAATGTTTTTTACCATGCAAATAAGCACAACTACCTCCCTTATCTAAAAATACTTTAAAAAATAGGAACAGACTGCTCCTATGTATTGGTCAATATTTAACAATTTGACAGAATTGTCCAGCTTATTTTTACCTCAGAAATGTTATACTTCTAAAAAGGATAGTAAATATAAGTTGAAGTCAGGGTGATCTGAGCAGTTAACTTTAAGGTTAGTTTGACCAAATTTGGCAAATAAAATCTATTCCCAGCAAACCAACAATTTTTCTTAAGCAAAAGGGAAAAAAAAACCCAAAAAACCAACACTACCACCACAGTTAAAAAAAAAGAGTTGAGGAAAGGAAAAAAGTGCTACATGAGAAATGAATCTTTCCTTTAAACCAAACCAAACATTCATTTTTTTGGTGTTTTGTTTTGGTTTTTTGTTTTTAGAGACTAACTTAGATTTCAGGTTGTAAACCTACAGTGATATTTAGTGGGCTGAGACTGTTTCATTTTGCAGAAATTGCATAATCTTTGAGTGTCTTCACAAGTGGTTAAACAGTCACATGGGAGACAGGATGACTGGGCTCTACTGCCCTGTTTACTTGCCTTTTCCTATATGTTAAGTAGAAAAGTGTCATCAGCAAAGTATTGAAGCAATTGAATTTCAAATACTCTGTTGAGTTTAGATTCAGGCAATGTGCTGAGATGTGATAATGGTAGAATGAAATGCCGTAGGAAGAGATGGGAACAGATTTTGGGTATTCAAATAGAAAATTAGTCCCATACATGTTGATTTTACTGGTGATGTTGGCTCATTTTGTCCAAAACATTAACTGAATCCAGAATTGAAAAACGTTTTTAGTGTATTTGATGACTTGAACCCAAATTCATATTAGGCATTTCCAAATGTCCATTTTAAAATAAATAGCTAACCTAAAAAATCCCCAAACAACAACAATCAACCTGACCATACCCACTGCCCCAAACCCCCAAAAACTCCTGGCCACTCTAATAGCCCTTTGCACACATCCAGCAATGCTTCACATGATACAGAGCATACAGAAAGACTATTAAATACATACTATACTAAATACATGATGAACTATGCTAATTTAGGATGAATTACCTAAAACCTTGAAGAGTTTTGTCTTATCTTACTTAAACTTGAAGGTCTCCTATTGTTCTAATGCTAATGTATATAAAAAACCAAAGGCTCTATAAAAATATCCTTCTGCATTCCTCTCTCAATCAATGCTTTTCTCTAAAATGCATGTTTTTGTTTATGAACTATGGTTTCTAATGTTAATATATCTCTTTAATCCAGACAGCAATAATTATATATAATACAAAATACAGCTACCCTGCACAAAATGATTTAAATCTTTAAAAAAATATTTGTTCCCTACACATTGCAAAGGTGTAAATACATAAAATAATTTAGTTGCAAATTTTGAGGAAGGTATTTATCCTCAGGTTTCACATCACTCACCTCCAGGTTCTTCCAAATGGCAAGCATGTGAACAATTAAAGAAAGTTAAATTATTCATCTGCTTGTGTTGTATTCAAAAAAACTTAAAACTTTTCCTTTTTCCTCCATGCCCTACACTGAAAAATCACACTAGAATTTCAATAAATATATTTTAAGAAGTACTTATATTAAACTTAGAAAAAGTCAAAATACACAATTTTCCACTTTATTTCTAACTCTATTTCTTAATATTTTTGCTTTTTTTTTTTGAGGGCAGTGGCTGAGATAAGGAACAGACAAGTCCTGTATGCATTACATCCATGTAGTAGGCATAATAAATAAAACAACATAGGATAGAAACAAACCACTTGTAAAATGAATACATTTAAAAATTATTAGTATTGTCCTTTTGGTAGAAATACACTTCTAAGTGTCTCTTTACATGTCAAAATATTTTATGTTATCAACATTCTTCTAGATTTCAAAGCACAAAACTGTTGTTAACTTGCACCAACCTCTGCTGGGCTAAAACCTCAAAATACTTTAATTTGGAATTCACCCTTTTGTTTTTGCAGTGCAGAGTATGTTCAAAAATACTGTGATCGCACATCCATTAGCTAAGTCCCCAAGCTGAGAAATACAACTCTCAGAGTACGACAGCGAATTCTACCACCATGTATGGCAGCACTTTCATTGAATACAGCATAAAAGAGTAGGTCATTGGTTAAAAACTGGACTAGCTCAACAATCCCATACTGCAGCGTTCTGCACTCGGAATTGCATCAGTGAGCTGGATGCAGAAATGTTTTCTCAATCTCCAATAGAACTCCTTTGGTAAAAGCCACAGCATGAACAGAATAATACAGCAGTATTGCATTTTTGTTGGTTTCACTTGTTTTGCTTGTGAACACTGAAGTAGGTGATACCAGTAAAAGTAAATTGTTGCCATGGTAAAAGGTGTCCATGCAAGAACTACTTTGCTCATGTTCCAGAGGAAGTGGCAGAGAAGTCACAAAGAGAAGCAAATCTGAAATTAAATCCACCCAAAGCCTACAAGCAGTACAAAGAGATCTGTTGGAATAATGACTTAACTCTTCAAATCTGAGCAATGAAAAGGAGGAGTGGAAAGGAATGGAAAATCTGAGAATACCCAGTGGGTCTCCATGGAGGGCATGGGGATGAATGCAGTCTGAAAGTGTTGAGAGCTGCTGAATACTAACTAATGGAATGAAAAGCCTTAAAGAACCTGTGGTATTTATGGATCAACACTACTAACAGAAAACAGGTTTGAAATTATTTTCTAAATTTGTCAGCTACAAGGAAGTTTTTTTCTTGCTTGGTTTTGTTTTAATTCTCAGCTTAAACAAAGATCTTAAAGAGCATGAAGAAGATTGCAGAAATTTGGCTGGTAGCATAACCTTACAAATTTCAAGATAAACTGACTTTGTAAACAAGACCTCAATTTATTTTTTCAGATACACCTTTCTTACCCCTCTGTCAGCATGGGACTGCTGAATCTACAAAGGAATACCTTACACCACTCTAATAACTTTCAGTATACCACCAGTGGGCTTCTGAAGTTTTCCATATTTTTAAGAAGAGAAAAGAACCCATGTCTCATAGCTCTGAAGGTATGTAAACTGGAAAAGAATAAAGATCACAGCACCTGGCAAAATCCGTTACTCAACAGATGCCAGGTACATCTTGGTTGCTAACAAAAAGAATGCATTTTTGGTGAATATTTTTTATTAGATTAATACTAGCTAACATTATTTCTGATGCTAATCCAAGATTCTCAAAACCAGGTGTTTGTTAGTAGCTAAGATACCAAGTTTATGTCTCAGATTCTAAAACACAGCAGCTTCCCCTCTGTTATACATTTATCTTCTCTGTGTTCAAGAACTGTACCTTCTTCTGAAATTTTGAGTCTTTGTTCTTCATCTGGAGGTTTGGGTGGGGGCCACGCAGATGGAATTCTCCTTGGAAAGCTTCCTTCAATGTAATCCGAATGTGTAGGTTGGCTAACTGCAGCCCAAGTATAAAGCTGGTCTTGCTGTGATTTAAAAAAAAAAAAAAAAAAGTTGAAAAGTTCATACAGAAAGACAAGGTCAAAATATCTAAGCTTTTGTTTTCAGCACAAATAACTCAATATCCCCTATACCAAGACAGGCTTGGTATTACGTTCTTCAGTCTGATAAAGACTTAAGATAAATCTATAATAAAATAGTTATGTTCATTAACAACAGACAATTAAGCTTTTTAGCTTTTTCTACAACACAAAAACATGCTAGGATACAGTTCAGCACTTTTTTGAGCAAGGAACTCTTTGACATTTCTTTTCTTAGAGCGATAACACATTCTGTCCATCATGACTGCACTTTGTCACATATGGCCAGTTTTATGGGTTGGAGCGAAATATTTCAGTCCACACTGTACATAATCTTTCTACACCAAACACACAAGCAAGGAAAATGAACAGGATTATTTCAGCATAAATTAAACTGATATATGCACTCTTTGCAGCCCTGTTTTTATCCTTCCATTTTAATATTTTTAGAAAAGCATTTAAGAAGTTGGGTTTTCTTTTGGAGTAAAAGGAAAAAAAAAACAAACCAACAGCTAAAGGTATTCTCTGTCCTCTGGGCTCAAATCAGATTACATCCTTACCGCTCAATAGCTTTGAGTTTGAGTCTATGATTAAAAGTAGGACACATAAAGACTTCCTTATGAAAAATAGGGCAAACTTATGCTTTAAGCTAACAGCAAGATTTTAGATGACCACAAGAGTTATTCTTGTGACTCCTAGTCTGCATCAACATGCACACCTTGTGATTAACTGTTGAGAATACCGTAAATTCTATAGAGATCACTTATAGCAATTGCATGAGTAACCTAGTAAATGATCTGGAAAGATGCAAATATTTTAGTACAAAACTAGAAAAAAACGTCACAGTAATACCTTCTTACAAAGATGGTGTTCATTAGACGTCATTCATGCTATTGCTCGAGTAAAAACTGGTACATGTTTCATTTTTAGATTAAAACTTTTTTTTAATTTGACAGATAATAAACGTTGAAGAGATATGCAGAGGGAAGAAGAAAATGATTCTTGTTTTTGGGATAATCACTATTCTATGTGACTAAGTTTCTACTTGCCTAAAAAAATTTGTTGTAAGAGTGAAAATGTTCTATAGAGAGCAATTTACTTGGAACAGACAAATGCTGGTTATGAAGTAAAAAGCTTTGTTTTACAGAGGGTGCCTCAGTCAGGGTCAAAGGAAGCTCATTAGACCTTCCCAGCATGAAAAACAGGGCAAAAATCCAGACACGTACATTGACTTTAGATAAAGGTAAAAATAAATGGATAAAAAGCTTAATAAAAAATAACATCAGGTTTTTACATAGCCCTGAACTCTATGTTCCTTGAAAAGCCTGTTGTTTTCCAGTTACCATGCTACTCTATTTGAACATCCAAAAAAGCTGGATTAATTCAGTCCTTTGAGTCACTTAGTTCTCTCCCTTTGTCTGTTTCCAGCTTTTTAGAGGATATGTATTTCTGCATTTCTGCCCAATTTCCAATACTATTTGAGTAAAAGGGAGAATCCTACCTGTACACACTGTGGATTTTGCTATTTGTCTTGTTTCTGCAGCATTTAAATCTCAAAAACACAGAGGAAAATAAGACTTGAAAAAGTCATTGAGACAAACCAGAACAATTTTTTTCTACCACCTTATACAGTCCAGAAAACACAGGGAAGAACATGCTCTGTACAGGGTTAACTGGCTAAGCACAGATGACTTCAATAGGATTGCATGTAGGGTTACAGGGCAGTAAAACAAAAGACAACCGACTGTAGATAATATTGACGTAGCATAAATGAGGAAGACAAACAGTTAAACAGTTCCTGGACATGATATTTCACCATGCTTGTTCTTGAAAGATATGATACAATAATTTAGCAACAGATCCTTGCAGTCTACATGAATCAAGATGTATTTAAAAAAAACCCTCACAATTATTGTACAGGTGGTATGCATTACGAAGGTAAGAAAATATGAAGTACCTATATTCTTGCTGATATAATTTACAGCATATTTTATACGAGCAGTTATAAATTAAAACATCACACAACTCGATAAAAAACTCTTAACTCAGCATGGGAGCTTTGTTTTTCAGTATAAAAGACAGTATTTTTTGTTTGTATTGCATTTGGGGGGGATTTTTTTATTCGCTATTCAATACAGAGAAGGCCAATGGAATAGACTCCTCATGTAATGGAAATTTACAGATGTAAACGTAGGCTTTCAAAAATGCCTCCAAGGGACTTACACTACAATGAAAACACATCAATTTTCAACGTATGAACAAGGTATTTAACAACAACTGCTTTCAGATTACTTGCAAACGTGTAAATGTAACTTAAATATGAAAAACCCTCATGACAGAAAGGTAGTCTGAAGCTCTGGAGGCAAGTTGATAGTCCATAAATTACACTTTAAAAGGGAAAAGATTAACCCTGTCTCTACTTTCATGCCCTTCAAAAGATACAAATCATTTGAATGTCCTAATTCCTATGCACTGAAGCTATGGTCCAAAACCTAATCCTCTTTATGTTTTGTCTTTAGCTCCTTGTCAGTTAATATACTAAGCCATCTCATTTCTTGTTTCTCAAACCTGCTACTGCCATAAATGTGCATGATTATTAGAACAGTTTGAAGAAAGATATATCCAGCCAGTTCTGTGTTGCTGAAGTCCTGTCCAAGCAAAAGAAACAAAATAATCCAAATTAAAAAACACGGATTTTTTTTTTTAGTATTAATAATTGCAAAGCAATCATCCATGAACCTAGATTTCCACATTCAACTTTTTCTCCTTTAATCTTTTCATTTCAGAGGCAATTTTTACTAAATATCATTGTACATACAGTCAGTGAATACGCTTACCGTGATCAAGTTTCGGATACATCTGGAATTTCCACTTCATCCTGCTCAAACTCCACTATTTAGTCTTTAAAGCTTCTCTTTAAATGGAAAAAAATTACATATATATCCCTGTAATGAACGATCCCAGTCTTATTTATTCAGACTCATTTCTGGGCAGACACTGGAAGCTTCAAGCTGTCCGAGTCCAGCACACTAAACATGATGTCAAGAAGAGTTCTCATTTCCACACATCCTTACACAGCACTTTCCACTGGTTTTTAAAAGTGCAGAGCATCTGCACATGGGCGAGGCAAACTGCCTGCAGGATCTGATGGTACCTAATCAATATACATTTTACCACTTATAGACGCTAGCATTTAGAATCACAGTCAGGTCTGTAGTTTAACTCACTCTCTTCCCAGACAGCTCTCAGTATGCACGGAGAATGGCTTTTTGTTACAACTTTTCATTCTCTGATACCACAGTGTTACACTTTAAGTACATAATAAATTAAATATTAAATATGTTCCATCACTGCTTGAGCTGTAGATTCTCTCCAGCTCACCTTTAAAGATGGAAATGAATGTTGGAAGCTACTCAAAGAAAGGCCTCTAGAAAATGACATGTGGCTGGTGAGCCCTAAACTAGGGCCATGAGCTAGACCTGCAGGAAACATCAGAAGTTATTCTGGTGGGCCTGGAGCTTTCAGACAAGGGGTCACAAGTTTTTCATGCAGAGAGACCAGTTTTGTTCCCTGGGCCACAGACTGAGTTACAGATTAGTATATTCCTCACTGCAGGAATATAATATGCAACCTTGAATGTATGCTGCATTGCTCCTGGAGATATACGGGTGATACAACCTTCTACTCAATGTCATTTATGTTTTTAATCAGCAGTTTATCTGCTTCCAGTTCAAAGAATGAAAATAGCCATTGTGAGAAAGGCTTAAAAGAGGTATAGGAGATGGAGTTGAAATAGCAATAGGTGTATACACATTTGCCTCAAATGGCTGCAAAAGCATGAATTAGCAATGTGAGAATCAAGGGGGAAAAATATCTGACCAGAAGTATTTTGATAATTCTCAAGGAAAAATCCAAAGCACAGTCAGATGGGAAAGGGGAGGCAGTACAGCAGCACAATGCTCTACAGCAGTAGAGGGAGGAAGTACATTAGCAGTACCTCTAAACTTTCTTACTTGAGAGTGCATTTGTACTAACTTGCCTGATGGTTCCTGTGTTGAGCTGTGATGCAATAGGGCTCTATTTTGCAGAAGATTTTATTTTCTAAATAGTAAACATGAAAATTTTTTCACTAGAACCATAAACATTCAAAGTCATCCTGAAAAGGGAGAACAGAAGTGCTGGCGTGTTCACAGGAGAGTATAAATGGGCCAGGAGTAAACAAAGAGCAGTAGTTACAAGAAGGTTCCTACTCATCAAATGAGTCTGGATGACATTTTTTCAGTGGGAAGAGGTTGAAGAATGGGGAGATGAAAAAGTGTAACTGCATTTAAGATGGAACAAGATAAACTCATAGAGAAATTACATTTTATGTTACTTGGGATAAGAAGGGACGAGACTCCATGTCTCAGAGGTGTTTTCCAGGCTAAGAGCTCCAAAGAGCTTGTCCCCATTTGTATATCATTTCTTGGCATTTAGTCTGTTTCAAGTGCATGGAAGGAATTAATTTTTTTCCATTCAGGAGGTTTAATCATTCTATTATACTAAGTATAGAGCCTCTAAAATGAAAGAAAGCCAACTACATGCTCTCCACTGCACACAAAGAGTTAATTGGAGAACCAAGGTTTTAGTTTGAGAAACTAGAGCCAGACTACCTAAAAATGCTCTTATCAGCAGGAGGCTGCTTTATTTTAAGCAGCTTTTAAAATAAAGAAATCAATACTTTTAAGAATGGGGAAAGTGGTTTACTTTTTGAGGACAGGTTCAGTAACAAAGCTCTGTCTTGCCACTGACAGAACCAGAGCAGTGATTAAACATGGCCCTCGACTTGTGCTAGCTTTGGCTGTACTAGTGAGCACAGATGCTTTCCAAGGTTGAAAAACAGCAAGTCCTTCATAATACTGTAATATATAGCTGAAGCAGCATTTTATCCTCATGAACTAAATTTCTTACATAAGCATTTTACTTTAGTCAAGGGGTTTTTTTTTATTTCAGGGAACCAATGTGCCTCAACAATGAATTTAAAAACACTTCAAGTGTCAAAAATCATGAAGCATTTATTTCCATGAAATAACTTCAACCTCCTCAACCAGAGAGAAAAAATACGTTTGATCCCATCAAACTTTGCTCAGGATTCAACACAATATCCCAGGAGAGGCAAAGAGAGCCAATAGCCCTGCAGTTAGAGCTCTCATGAGGAAAGGAAATCAGGCAACTAAATTTCAGATTTCCATATCTATTCTCATTCTGTTCCAGAGTTGTTGTCTTGGTTTTCCTATTCCCCAGCGACTTTTACATTTAATATACCTGAACAGGTTCAACTGGTAAGCTTACAGCAAACTTTCCTTGGAAGAGGGAAGAGTGGCTAGCCTTCAAGAAAAGAGATCAAGACCTAGCCTCTCTACACATCCCACAAGAACACCCACTTGGAAGGTCACGTCCCAAGACCACCAGGTTATTAGCTGTTACTGACGTGACCTGGCGGTTTGTCCTCTCATTGACTCATAAGGAAATAAAAGCCGAGACAAGAAGCTTCTTCATCAGGAGTTGTTTTCATTTACACTGGCACAGTTCTTCCATAAGTTTGGATTCTGATAAATTTGAATTACCCAAATCAAACTGCTTCCTTAGAAGATTCATTTCACCTCTATGCAATTTGACTATGTGATTTTTACTACTGTAAAACTCTATTTGAAAGAGAGCTATACAATGCATATGCAAATTAAACCCTCAATTTATTCACAATTCAAAGCAAGAAGAAACATCTTTTTATGAATGAAATTCTGAAGAAAGAGAACTAACTTACAGAAAGTCATAAAATATAAAGATCTCTTGAGGTGACAGGCTGATGTCCACAGTCACCATATGCACAATGATACTAAAAAATTTAAACAGGTGGTATAAACTTAGCATTCAGTATATGGCTCTTGAAACAGTTCTTCAGAATAACACGCAGGTAAAAAATGTTCATTGCAAAAAGGAACCTGAAAACCTAGCAACATCCTACACATAAAGCATCTCAGATGAAAGTATATACAGTAGCATCACCACAAGTAAGCAGACAGAAGAAAGAGAAGGAAAAAAGAAAATGAGTTAAAAGAGTAGAAGGCTGCAGGGCCTGAGCTAACAACTGTAAAATAAATATGCAATTAAAATTGGAAAAAAAAAAAATAGAAGCAGGGAAGGAGCATAAAAGCAATACTTCAGCCCAGTGATCAACCAACTGTTTCCATTTTACTACACTCAAGAATATTCAGAGTTGCTTACCACAAAAGACAAAGTGTCGCAAAGTGTGACTGGACAATGGAAGAGGAGACATGGGGGCTTTGGTTTAGTCAAAATGAACTGCCATGGTAACCTACACTACAAACAAAGATTAAGACAGCAGATTGTTAATCTGTTTTCTCTGCTCTAGTCCACAGTTTTCACTTGTTCACTTTTCAAGTTTTATTCACTGTTGACTCCAAGGTACTGCTCTGATGAATTTCCTAAGATGGGACTACATTCGGTCTTACACATCATATACCCAAGCATTGAAAGTATGCTTGAAGAAATGCTGCATGCATTGTTACCAGCTCCGTGCTGCAGTTTAGAATTGAAGTTCTCCTAGGTGATGTCAGTACTTGGGAAAGTTCTTTGGAAAATGAACACTGGTATTTCAGTTCTCTGTCTTCTGAGAAAGGAGTCTATCTACAATCGGTTTACCCACTAATTTTCAGACTGATATAAGCAGTGCAAATAAGTTCAAATTAAGCCAAACCTTCATGTCACTAATTTCTCTTCCTTCCGGCTTGCAAAGTCCTACCATCTGCTACTACTCAGCAGAAAGAAAGCAGCGTCTTTGTTTCCTTAGAAAGCATTTGCATCACCACAGGTGGCCAGGAGATAATGGGAAAACAGCCATTTTTTGTAGCGTTTTCCATTCATGCTGTCTGTCTCTCTGCTTCCTAGGGGAAGCATTATTTCAGAAACAGATGACAGCTTAGTCAGGCATCATAACTAAAAATGGCACAAGGGGCAGTGCCTATCCCAGACTGTCAAACATGACTCCATAAAATCACATCATAACACGGCACAGAAAGATACCATCCAGAAGACGTTATTTAGCGCTTTCTTTATAGAATGTGTTGAAATTGTTCATACATTGAGAAGGCCTTAACAGCTGTACTCAACACAGTAAGAGGATTAAATTGAAGCACTGAAAAGAGATGTAGAGAGACAGCCCCGTCAAAATCAAACCAGAAACAAAGCAGGATGAAAGAAGACAATATTTCTGGTTAGTGCCGCTTGAAAAGAAGTCATTATTGGACCTTTCAGTGTGAAATATAGATTATGTTCCTCAAACAAGAAATACAGTACGGATACTAAAGTATGCTTGGTTTTCTTCTCAAAAGCACTTACGAAATTATAAAAAAAAACCCCTATCACAAAATAATTTAAGTTTTCATCCAGAATTTAAGTGTTTTAAACCTAATGCTCAGAAACAACACAAAGTTACTTGAAAAGCTTGTCAGAAATAAAAGTAGAAACTTGCTATGAAATAAAAAACTGCCCATAGGTTAAGACTATACAACATGAACTGGAAAATCTGAAATGGGAAGTCATAATTAGGGACTACGCATCCACAGTGTATGCTAATTGAAACTACTGCATTAAATGCAAACACCAAGTCCTATCAATATTTCTTAGCACTGAGATGTTAAAGAAGGTTGACTCACATTGATAGAACATGCCAGCTTCTTTCATTGGTGTATGAACAGCTGAAATTCTAATGCAAATATGTATAATCTATACACATTACTGATGGCTCTCTGAAGATAGCTATCTCATTCCTTCTGTGAATATTAAGAGAGGACCTAAGCAGATGAGATCTCTACTTATTAAAAACTGTGATCCTCCAACAGGTGAAAGCAAAACTTGCCTGTTGTTACATTCTTGCCAAAGATGCACCATTTAGCCAAGCGGATTTTGTGTTTGTTTTACTCTAATAGGATAACATAATGAGCTAACATACTAAAAAGCTTAAGACTACAGCTGCAGTACATGTAAGAAGATAGGTAGCTCTCACAGCTAACAAGAGACAAGAAAAGGGGAGAAGGCCTCAAGCTGCACCAAGGGAGGTTTAGATTGGATATTAGGAAAAATTTCTTCACTGAAAGGGTAGTCAGGCATTGGAACAGGCTACCCAGGGAAGTGGTAGAATCACCATCCCTGGAAATGCTCAAAAGGAATGTGGATGTGGCACTTGGGAATATGCTTTAATGGTGAACATGGTGGTGCTGGGTTAATGGTTGGATTTGATGATATTAGCGGTCTTTACCAATCTTAATGATTCCATGATTCTATGGTTTACTAATGGAAGAGTTTTTCACAAGGCATTAATTTCTTTCATATCATTCACTCAGAAGATATTTAATTTGAATTTGAATCTTTAGAAACCCTCTTGAATAACTCACAACTGCTAAAAAGGGAAAAATTTAAAAGGCAAGCAGTCAATAGCTATTCAAAAGACAAGCAGTTTTTTCAGAGAACATGCTTTGTGTAGGCTTTTGCTAATCTATCTTTCTATAAGTTGCCCATTTAATTGCTTGATTTTATTTATTTTTTAGTTAAATCCTCTGGTTTTCTTTTATAAAATACCAGCAGAAGCATGGGAGACTAAAGATAGCCTGATGAGTAAGTCACCATGACATACATGAAGCAATAATTAGCAGCCTCTCCAGCAAATGGGAAACTAGCAGTAAGAGCAACATATTTCTAGACAGAGAAGCTGCCACTGAACATTTACTTACTCTTTACACTGTAAGAGTAGGTCGGAAGAGCTATAACAAAAGCTTCCACTGTTAATCAACAGCAAACATCTTAAAAACCCCAACCCTGTCTATTTCTGTTACTTTTAAAGCTCTGTTCAACCTTTGTTTTTTAGACTAATCTTTTATTCTGGGCAACTGCCATCGTCTGTTTCAAAAGAAATGATAAAACAAGCCAAGATCAAACAGGCAAGTTTTCTCATAAGGTCTTAAAACAGTTCCAAAATTTCTTTCCTTTGGGCTAATTTGACAAAAAGTTCAGAGATACTTCATGAACATGCCACCTCCAATCATCATTAAAATCTATCCAAAGACCTGACTAATATATAAACCTCTGGAAACTAGGCACTGTCCTCAGCATAAATGTGATGACAGCTGCTAGTTCTCTGAAGATTTGTGCTCTTATTCGGCATTTGTTGATCCTTCATGTTTGCCATACATGAAAAAGGAGCAAGCATCACATCCTCAAAGCACAGCGTACACCAGAGACACAAGTGCCAAGAATTTAAATTACACTGACTTCTAGAAGCCATTACAATACTAGCCCGAGAAACTGTGAAAGAGCTGTGAAAGTTGTCTTTACTTTTAAGGCACTGCTTAATTGCAGTCAGACAGAGGGGAAGAGAAAGAAATAGGATACAAAAAGAAATCAAAAAGAGGGCGTGTACCATACTTAAATGGCCTACACTGAAGCCTAGAATATCTTGGGAGAGGAAAAACAAACCAGATCTCTTGCATTACTGAGAAAACAGACACAAGATTTGGATAAACATTTCTAAGACAGGGAAAAATAGAGGTGACCAGCCGGCATGAATAATAAAGAAAATGAGAATATAATCAGAAAGTGCAATTCCAAACATTTAAAGAGATTTCAGCATTAGCCATGTTAAATTAAATTCACTAGAGGCCATCCAGAAAAGGGGATCAAAGTGAGACAGTAGGACTTTTAAAATAATCTGTTCATATTCTTCTCAAGCCAGGAGCAATAGATCATAGAGTAAACAAAACTTACTGAATTGTTTTCATAAACTGTAACCTAGAATCTTCAAAAAATAAGGTCAGTGGGACCACGCTTAAGCAAGAAGGGAATCATGGATTTTATTCAATGTAAAAAAAAAGAGTACTTTAAAGTTCAGAAATACAAGGGATAAGTCACAAAAGGAGAAAAGGCAGGATTCAAAGAAGGTTTTCAGTGGAAGAAGTGTTGGAAATTCTGCAAAAATATATGTATTCTGAAGGAGTGACCTAAGAGACTTTACAATCACCAGACTAAGACAAAAATCAAAACAGCCAAAGAAGTAACATTAAGGAACAGGCAAGCACCATAGCTGGATGAAGAAGGGAGGAAGGAAAACAAGGTGGCAGGGACCAGCACAGGGCTACAGGAGCTTTGCTGATGGCAGTTCCACCTAAGTGAAAAGGACATCAGACAAACTGTAGGCAATCCAAAACTGAACTGAGGGTCTGATGAACTCGGAGATGAAGGAAGAATATGGGTCTGGCTCTGCTCCCAATTTTGGAGTAAGGTCAAAAAAATGTACCTCTTATTTCCAGATGGATGCAATTTAGGTATTACTTAAAGCTAGTCTGATTCCTCTGTCTTTGAAATAAACTGTTAGATCAACATTTAAGTCTTGCTCTAATGAATTTTAAAAAATGCAAATGAACAAACAAGAAAAACATGAATAAGAAAAAAAAACCAAGGAAAAGACATGCAGAGAGGTGCAAGAGAGGACATGACTCGCCAACCTTACGTGTCCCTCGCCAACCTTACGTGTCCTTTTTAAAGTAATATTCAGCATCACCATAATTTTTGGTGCTAATTTTTAATTGTTTCATTCCCTTACATAACAATTACCACTTATTTCCTGTAAAATATTTTATTTTCTCTAAGAAGCTAGGAGATGCACAATTTTCAGCTTTTCAGCCATTAGAATTTATACTGCAAGGTCTAAATATTTTCATTTCAGGGAATATGTAATGAATAAACTGAGTGATGTTCCTGTACAGTGGTCACCAAGGCTGGAGCAGAAACATATTCCAAAACTCAATATCAGCAGCTCTCAGCTCTGCACCTTGTGGAATTCAGTAACTGAGATCCCAGTGTTCAAGAGAGCTGCTTGCTCCCTTGAAGGAGAATGAACTACTGGTTACATAACAGGGCCATACACCACTTCTGACACTGTTTCACCAGGAGTGTGATCTATTTAGGGGATTTATACAGAAAAATAGTCACAGAAGCTGTGACATTTGTGGCTTACTGATAGACCAAGTCACATTAAGATCACCGCTAATCCAGCAACATCTTAAATTCCTGACCCCGACAGATGGTTGACACGGCACTAGGCTACTACTATGTCCCTCCTGTTGGATATCTTAAACAAAAGATAACTAAAATACCTGTTACTCACACAAAGCATCGTATATCAGTTAAAAAAAGAGCCATTTCTGCTTCTTTGAAAACTCTGAATTTGGTAAAAAATCTATTTATAACAGAGAAGCTTTTTAAGAATATGGTATTCAAAACTCTAAAGGACGTTGCTGAATATATGGTAACAGCAGTAGAACTGAAAATGTTACTAGACTCTTTTAAACAACCTGAAAAAAAAGAAATTTGTCTTTTCCAGTAACTTTTAGGAGTACATTTAACCCTAAGAACTTTCAAATACTGTGTGATTTTAAGTTGCCTGAGTAACCTCAGTTTCATAGTTAAACTGCTTTTTTCAATTCATTTCAAACACCAGTTAAAAACGTTTCAAATATTACATCTTAAAAAAACCAAATAGTAACACCTAACCCAAGACATAAACATATAATATTGTTAGAGGCACTATGGGATGATTTTGTAGATAAACTGGGTTATTTAGGAAAGCTTGTATAAGAATTCGTTGGAAAAATTTATTCTCTCAGTTTTCTGTTCACCAACGGAAGAAGTTGTGTTAAACTATTCTTCAGGAAAGTTGAGAAAGATTTAGAGTTAAGAAGAAATCATGGTCTCTCATATCTATGCCAATCCTTTTTTGAGTGTGTCTAACCAAGCTTCAGCTTAATGTGTAGAACAGGGATGATCTTAACTTTACCAGCAAGGTACTAAGTAGATTAGTTAATATTTGCATACCATTTTGAAGCTAATTAGTGAAGAGAAAATCCCTGATTATCTTCAGCCACATAAAACAATACAAAGTGCCACAGGTTACAACAAGAAGACATCCTAATGTTGAATTAATTACCCAAGAGAAAGGAAAAGCATGTAAGGTTATGTCTACACCCCAGGTTTGTAACAGTATGCAAACACCTGGCCAGATAGCCCACAGGCACAGATAACACTAGAGCTGGAATAGCAGCGAGCATAGACATCCAGTCTGTATTCTGTAAAATTTTGTGACATGCTGTTTTCTGTTTTTACTTTAGTTTATATTTTTTGGTGAAGCAGCTATCGATGGAAATCTAGGTAGTCAAATAGAATGCTCTGATTCAAAGAAGATACCTTAATGAAAAGTGCAAATGAAGAACAGTGCGGCAGGCTAAGATATGAGCTAAAAAGAAATCAAATTATAGGAGAACGTTCTTATGCTTACATGGATACAAAAGTGTACATACCTGAGCACAGAAAAATAGCTGGACACTCGAAGGGCAATTTTCATTAAAATAGCAAACAGAATTCTATCAGGAGGGATAAACCATTAGCAAAAGTGACTGCTTCCAAAAAGAGAAAAAAGATAACTTTTTCAGTACTTACATCAAACGTGGGCGTGCTTTGCTGGGCACTCTGATTACATGGCTCTCTGAAGCAGTCAGTGAATGGAAGCAAAAGACCCATTGCAATAATGCGAGAACACAGTTTTTCTGCTTCTTCTTGTGGTGCATTTTCCTGCTGGCTGAAGAGCTTTTCCAGCAGAGTTCGTCCTGCCAAGGTGATGAGAGATCAATAAGAATTTGTAGCTATATGCAGGACACAAGTATTTAGGCATTACAATGTGTATTGAAAATCTGCACTATTAGAAGTAAAAAATATTAAATTAAAAAAAAGAATTCTTAAGAAATGCATCTGATAGTAAGCCTTTAATATAAAATATTTCTACATAATGATTGTAAATGATCTGGAGCCTGACTAATTAGGATATTCAAGAAGATATATATACATATTATATGTATACATATATATGTGCTGGCTGCACTGTGAAGTACAAACAAAACCCATGAGTTATTATTGTAGCATCAATTTCCTATACAATTGTTAGGAAGGGAAAACCAAGATACTACCAAGAGAGATGAAACAACTTCTTCAAAGACATAACACAAAGTTAGTATAGAGTTTAGTCTCTCAACTGCTGGAATGGGCCTTTGTTTTTTGAATCGTAAAATGATTGTAGTCTTTGAGAAATTGTGTTCTGTTTCTTTGGAGACACTCTCAATGAAAGAATAGTAACAAAAAACCCTCATACCTATTCTGTATAAAATTGTATTGTATACATCTCCAGAGTGGCAGAGTGCTCCAAACTAAAATGCAGTGTCACAAGCAGCAATTCAGAGAAGTAAAGCCTTTAAAGAGCAAGAAGATAC
The DNA here is from genome assembly GCA_013397115.1 of Edolisoma coerulescens. Taxonomy (NCBI): domain Eukaryota; kingdom Metazoa; phylum Chordata; class Aves; order Passeriformes; family Campephagidae; genus Edolisoma; species Edolisoma coerulescens. The sequence goes on along the minus strand of VWZW01007347.1, from coordinate 2,251,265 downwards.
TTATTCCTCTTACAGGGCCAGATTTTATGATCAAAGCATTTTCTTTTGTTATCCAACCAGAACATGAAAGGAAAGCATATGTTATAAAATATATTAGAGGAGAAAATGTTAGTGGTTTGAAAGATGACAATGCTTTGTGAAGTTAGTCAGAAATAGACTATAAAAATTAGTTACTTACGCAGGTTGCAGTAAAATCTATATTGTAAGAATTGTAAGTTACTTAAGCTCTAAAATGTCAAATGCAAAAAGATGCCAAAGTTCAGATTTATGTGATATTGATAAAGAGATGAAATAGATCTACTGGAAGAGAAAAGAAAAAATGGAGTCATAAAGTTAATTTCATGTTTGAGTATGAACTAGCTGGGAATAGAGTTTGTACCTAAATAAGTTCCTATTGCCTGTTTTTTCCATCCACTCATTCAAAGCCAAAGGTATTCCCCAAAAAAAAAAAAATCCAAAACAAACCCAAACTGTGTTAGGAAAGCATTTTAGTGTAATTNTTATTATTATTCTGGTTTTTACACATGAGATTTCTGATTGAACATTGACTTTATTCAAAAGGTAAAATTTCCCAGGCTTTCTGAACATACTAAAAAGATTTTTCTTTCAAACATCTGGAAGCAATTTTAAAAGGATATTGTAAGTGATATTTGGCCAGAAGCTTCTGTATTATTTTAACTTCACGTGGCAATACACCCTAAAATAAACAATTCATCAAAATATTGGAAATTATTTCTAAGATTTTTATTCTCCACATCTAAAGACCTGATAATTGTCTGATTATTAGTCCAAGTTTCCTAGCCCTTCATTAGGCAAAATACAATACATTCAAGGGAATAAGATAGGAGATAAGCTATGAGATAAACTTATAAGAGACATAAATTTTGTTACATTTGCCAATTAGTTTGCCTCTGTTCCTCGGTTACACCATGTATAACGCAATGCTAACAAAACTACTTGTTCATTGTATCTATCTATCTATCACAGCTCAGTTGTTAACTTTTCAAAATAATTTATTAGTTAAAGACAGTCTTTCTTGCTGACCACAGATCACTTTGCTCACACCCAAAAAGAAAGGATTATGCAAGAAAAAGACACATCTCTGCATGACATAGTATATATTAAAATGCTATCCATGACTTCTGAATGTCAGACTTGATAGATTTTTTTTTTGTTTTTTCCCCCAGACATTTCAACGTTTAATAATCTTGTCATGTTTAGAGAGTCTTTTCCTGCATATTCAGAACCAGAATAACTCCTCCCTTTTGCTTTGACCTAATTAGCAGGCACAATATCTGTAAATTCCAAAACAGGAAATGAGGCGCTTTTTTTCCCTTAATCCACCCATTCATTTGCTAATTTTTATAGCATTTAACTGTCTTGCTCAAGTTCAAATACATTGTTCAGAATCTTAGTTGCTATTCAGTTGGAGTTTATTTTTATAGTTGTTTTTCACTGCTGTCTAAAAATACTTTAGTATTCAAACAACATAAAGTAAGTATATGTGTAAAAAAGTCATTAATGAATTTAAGTAATGCAGATTATGGTAAGAGAAATTATATCATTTTATGCAGCTGAGCATGAAGTAGTCTTGGAATAAATAGGTTGGTAAAAATTATTTAATTATATTAGCAAGTACTTTTTAACCTAGAAGAATCAATAACTTGATTTAATCTGATTTTAATACTATTAAGGTGTTCTTTTCATCAAATATATGTTGCGTCAAAAAATAAGCGTTCTCAACACAAAGGTAGCGATGTTCATGTAGAACTGTGCTCTAACGCAGCTCGTGTGTTCCTTACAATTGCTACGGAGATCCGAGGACAGAGAGAAATTTAAATTACGGAAATATGTTTTGTTCATTCAGTTAACACATTTTACTAACTGCAAGCTGGAAAATATTCAGTTTTCAAAGCACAGAGAAATAGTTTCACTGCAAGAAGCTATGAAAAAATCTCTGTATCAACATTGAATGGGTTGTATGTTTAAAGTACTTAACATATACAGTATAGACAGAACATAGTGTCAAGCCACTGAAGTTTTGTACCTAACCAGGGAGGGCTTATAATCAAATTGAATGGACAATACAAGTGCAAGAACTGCACATCCCCCATCAAACATAAAAACAAACCAAAGTTATAGAAAGGACAACACATGTTTTACTTAAAGGGATATGAACAGGTAAACCCTACCAAAAGAAAGTGTGTTGATACTTGAGAATGTGGCTCATTCCCTCAAGATAGCACCATGCCATGCACCAGGGCCTGGTGGATGGAGTTGCTGTGCCACTATAGTTCCTGACAGGGTTGAAGTTATTTCACAAGGGACAATTAAATTTGAAAGCCACCATTAACCAAGAAGTAGTTCCTCCCTAGTTAAGGGCATCTGATATTTCCCTTTCACCTCATTTCAGGTGAAAAGAGACTTGTCATTTTAGCAGAAGCATTTCAGCTCCCAAGTCCTCATCAGCCTGGGGAGGTGGGTGCTGAATCTGCTGCAGCCTCACTGTCCTCTGACCCCACCGATGCCTGCACTGAGGTTGATGTAAGAGACATTTGTGAAGCAGCAGGAATCACATTTATAATTCAGGGCACAATGGAAGTTGTATTTCTGTTTAGGTTTACCAAAAACTCTTTTTAGCACTTGACCCCACAGGCTTTTAACAGCTGCTGTTTTGAACCATAAATAGATTGCCAGTACCCCATCTATCTGCACTACACACTGGAATTAATTCAAGCTAAAATTACTTTGTATCTATATTGATGGTACAATCTTAATCCCTGCATCTATATGCTAAATGGCAAAACCAAAATCATAGCCATATTTAATGCATAGACTACAAGATTTTGAGCTACAATTTTACACTGTTAGTTTATAAAAAAAATGCAGCAGCAACAGCTTTTGGCCTCAGACTTAATCACCTCTTATTCATAACTTACATGAGGTAACACCTTCAAGAAGTGAAGATATTTGCAAATAAACTGGAATAATTGAATGATTAATTCCATAATTATTAAATGATCGGCTGATTTCTGCTATGGGATTAAATGAAATGGTAAAGAATTTCTCTTGACTGCCTCTACCCACCATGGAAACAGTAAAAACTAAAACCAAGGTCTCTGAGATCTCTTTTTTCCCTGAGAGGTTAAATTACCACTTTGCATATTTAAAATAACATTTCTTCCTAGAAATCCCAGGTCATGAAGTCCCTGAACCCTATTCTTACCTTTCCCCTAATTAGTTTGGCAAGGGACGGGAAGCATACAAAATTTTGAATTAGACAAGAACTTCAGCTTTAGATCAAATCAGTATTCTGAGGATCCTGCCAAACATCTTCAGCGAGTAAGATGACTATAAACTCAGAAGATATTTTTTAGGAGCTTAAAATGGCTTATTAAATGCCAGTAAGGGATAAAAAGACTTTTATTTTTTTCTTCTCTTGCAAAGGATTACACAGTTAATCAACTAAAAGAATGACAACATGAAATTAAGTTTGGAAGTATCAGGTATTCTGGCCTTCTGTGGATATTTTGTTATAATTTTGCTACTCTGACTCAGCCTGAATTTCTGGCTCAGCTTCCAAATTCCATGTTCTGTACCTCTATATGATCTGCCTCTTTCTCCCATTCCCATGAAGATGAAGCACTGTTTATCTTGTCACCTCCAATATGACATAACCGGTCCTCATCCAATCCCTATGATTAAGAATTGAACACCACTGTTCATGAAAGCCGTCTCTGTAGAACATGTAAGGTACTCACTACTGAATGGAAATTCACAGGTTCCAGTATGGTTTCCATTTATGCTTGTTCCCTGTATGAAAAATTTGGGTAAAAGTGTGTTCAGTATTGCCCACAGGGAAATACAAGCAAATCCTGACTCAATGAATTCACCTTATAGATCTGTGATATGCTCAGAAGACAAGCCTTTCAAAGAGATACAAGGTGAACAAGAAAATCATTAAGAAGCAGCAATACCATAAAAATGTTAGCTTTTCATTTGCTTAATTTTTGAGGGGAGGAAGAGATGTGAATGGAAGAGAGAGTTGGAAGAAATCTAGAGTAGTCATAGTCATACTGAAAACACACGCACATGCACTGAGGCACCGTGCTACAGCAGAGCTTGCAATAATGTTTCCCTGAGGATCTTGCTGTTACAGCCTCACATTTATCTTTAAAGATGTGTCTTCCATCCTCCTTACACTGGATTTGCAAAAGCCCGGGAGCACAGCTGTCACTGAGCACCAGTTGAGACTAATGATCAAAATGAGTTATACTCCAAAAGCTCCCCCTTCTGCCGGTCTCGGTGATTCTCTCTCCAAGAAACCAGAGCACTGCACCACACTTTCACCATCAGCACAGCAGTGGCATCAGTACATCTTAATCTACACACATTGGAAATCGACTTTCCATTTTAAATCTCCCTAATGCAGAGTGAATGGCTTCAGTGTAACACCAGTTCTGAACACCCTATTCAGTCACCTCAAGAGTTAACTTGACTTATGCACGTATTGCTTACATCTTCAAAAGCTGAAATCTGCTTGCTTCCTTTTCCCTAGTTTACTCCTTTTTTTTGTCCATTTTAGTAAGATCAGAAATGCTCACACAGCAAAGTGATTTCATAAGCCAAATGTACCATAGGCCTTGCTCTATTTTTGGGAGACAGTATAGGAAATAAAGGAAAAGGGAGAAGAAAGAGAAAAAATGGTGAATTTCCATTTATAATATTTTCTACTATTCTTGCAAAATGTAAGAAGACAATTGTAGTCTTAAGGTTTCTCATTTAGAAAGGATTTCAATTATGTAGTTTTATAAACAACAACAACAAAAGAAACCAACCAAAAAAACCCCTAAACTAAAAAACAGAGAGAAAATAAGAGGAAAAAAAAAAGAATTGCATTAAAAAGTAAGAATACGCTGTACTTCAGCTATCTCCTGTCCCATATTAGTCTAAATAATTCCTTCCTTTCAGTTTTTTTTTTTCTATCTCCTTTTCTACATATGCTACCAGCAAGGTGGCAGCTAACTCAGGCCTCAGGGAGTGCAGCACCAAACATGCCCCAGAATGCCAGAAGAGCACCAATGTGTGAGAGAGACAGAAATACTGCAAAGACATTCGTATTTTTAGCTGAGATAGCAATTGCAACTACATGAAATTTCTTAAATAATTTTCAGTATAAATTTACACATTCATTGTGTTCTCTCAAACTATAGAGCAAAAGCTTAATGAACAATTTTTCAGGGGCAAATCCATCACACTCCATTTTCAGTTTTTTGCTGTTCAATGTACTTTACCAAGTCTCAAATATAACAAGCACACTAATATTTTACATATCAACTTAATACCTCAGTGACCAAAATTATTAAAGTTCTTTAATGTTTTCCTTGCATTTCACAAGCTTTTCAAATTTCCAGTTTATCAGCTAACCTGTACCACTCAGCCTAGATATAACGTGCAACACGTGGCTGCTGAGAATGGTTTTCCAAAATGCACACGTAACTTGGGGAATGAAACAGAAATTGGTATTCTAGACATCTTTTCTTCAAAGCTCAAATACTGCTTAAGTGCATTATTTTTTACTGCATTTGCAGTAAAAAAGTAACAATTTAATTTTGTCTGGTTTTTGCCTGAAGACTGACCTGGGAGATTATGCCCAGTATTCCAGGATTAGAAACGTCATTTATTGTTCTTTTTCACTGCAGAGTTTCTAATAATCTTCTGATCTAGACTGGTAAACCATTCTAGATTTCTCATCCTATGAGATTGCTTTAGCTGGTTTTTTTTTTGGTTGGTTGGTTTTTTTTTTTTTGGGGGGGGGGGGGGGGGGTGTTTGTTTTTATTTTTTTAAGGGATTGAATTTTTATTGACATTTTCTTTCCTAAAATCATGTGACAGTTTTCTCACATCCTCATTACATAAAACATGGAAAACCTAGTAAGGAACAGGCCTCCACACAACATAGTTTCATAACAAAAAGAAAAAAAAAAGCCTTCTGCTTTGAATAAACACAAAATAAAATATGTTTTAAGTCTAATTTCCAGGCAACATAAGCCTTAAATATAACAAAATTGGTCAAGGTCTAGGGTAAGGGAACAANTAAAATATATTTTATATTTATATAAAATATATATTATATTTTTATATTTTAGTATTTAGAACATTAATAAAATTAGGGGTGTGTGGAAATTCCCAAGAAAATTTTCCTTTCTTCTCTGATGTTCTGCCTCCAGATTTCCTGTCTCTCTTCGTATGGATGGTATGAACTAAACCCACACACCATCTTAAATTCAGAAGTCAAAGCAGAAAGCCTGTCTAAGCAAGAGAATTAGGGAAAAGACATGTATCAACACTACCTTCCTCATTCCCACTGTTTTCCATGTCTGCCTACACACAGTTCAATGTAATTTCAAAGTCAGAAATATATATTTATTAAATTACAGTGAATAATGTATTGATTGAATACGCTCGTAGACTATTCAAACAACTAGAATAAAACTATCAATTATTAATTTCACATTTGCCAGTCCTGTACTTGATTGTCAAAGTAAACACTATGCTTTATTTTTGCCAAGCTGTCTGAGTTTCTTGGCATCTCAATCTTCCTCCTTTTACACTGTCCTATCTCTCATAGTACTCTTGTTTAGTGTTAAAAGTTTTCTGTGTAGCTGTTCATTAGCTCTACGGATAGGACCAGAGTACATCAACCCCTGTGCAGCTCAAGAAAGTATTTTTTTCCCTTATTTTAGCGCCACGATTATCGCAAAAAATTTAAATGGATTCTGGGTTGTGCAAGACAACTTTGATAAGCATATCACTGAGACTTCAACTCAGCTAAGAACAAGCAACGCATTACACAGCAAAAGAAAGAGCATCACATAACGCTAACAGCTTCAAGTGCTTGAGAAATCCCAAAGAGACCTGGGGAACACATGTGTGTGCTCTCTTTTGGAAGCAAGGGCATTAGCTGCCACTGGAAGAGAATCCTGCCTCTGCCCCCAGGGCCACCTCAGTGCATGCAGGGCAAAAGTAGCACCTCACTCAAATGGCCCTGAAATTCCTCCAGAAATGCCGTGATGCAAAAAGCGGAGGCCTGACAAAAATTGAAAACAGGATTCTCCAAAAGTAAAGGTAAAAAAGAGAGATCACTGAATTAAGGTTGTAAAAATCCACCCCAGAAAGGATGTTAGAAACAATTTTTAAAAAAACCGCACCTCCTACTTTATCCATAGTGTTCCTTGATTGAACCAAGTGGCTGTACTTTAAAACAACCTGTTCATTTGTGCTGGCTATGACACACGACAACACCACCAATTTCAGAATATACCCCAGTGGTCTGTTACAAGATTACTTACACATACACCATAGTTCCACAAATCATGGTAGAAAGAAGAGGAATACATGAAAATCTAATTAACGCAGACCTTCATCCTGAGGAATGAAATCCTAAGGACAGCTCAGTTCCTAATTCTGAAATTTGTGCTGTAATATAGAAAGACAGAAGTTTGATGAAAATTTTACTTGGTAATGAAAATATCAAGTCCTGCAAGTGCTATGGCCGGGACAAAGGTCAGGACACAGGTCTACTCTTGTTTTAATTATATAATAAACTTCCACAGCCTGACCGAGCCCATTGATCACAACACTGGGGGGGGGGCAGGCCAAAATGATGCTGTTCCTCTGGTGGCAGTGAAGTAACGTGACAGAGTCCCTTATCTAAAACCACCAGGAATTTTCTTCTTTGGATGAATGATTTGCAGTGTTACCATTTTGTACGGAAATGCAGATGAATGCCTTCTTACCACTCTTGTGTTGTCTAGAAAGCAGCTGTAAATAAAATGTTATCGATGTAGTCTTATTGATCTTTGCTAAAACCATGCTGCATTTTGTTGTTTTTCTTTACCCTTTTGTCATATACTCAATAGTTAATTATATCTTATCATTTCCTCCCTCAAGATTTGTTCCAAAGGCTCACTTGGTGCTGCAGTCAAAAACATGATGAAAATTGCCTTGATTATTTGCAATAACAATATTTTACTTTTTATAAAAAATAAGTATTGTAGCTTTGCCATCACCAGAGCTTCAAAATATATTTTAATATTTGTGAAAGGCTGTGAAAGTGCTTTCAGCATTCTTCCAGATTAGCAAGTCTGAGAAGCACTTTCTCCCTAACTTGAACATAAGCTCCTTGAAATTTTGCTTTCATGGTGACTAAGATTTTACACCTTTCCCCCACAGTGAATTTTCTTACATATGACATATGTATAACAGGATAAGCTGAGACAGAATATTAAACTATTCTTTTATCCCTTCCTTTCGCTACATGTCATTTATATATGTCATTTAGTGACAAATATATATGTGACGTATACAGTAAAAGGTAAGAATACATCTTTCAGAAGCTTTCATATATTAACTTTCAGAAGCTGAAGACTTTAAAATTATTTTTAAATACCAGACATTTCTGCAACTATGATATAGCAGTGGCACAGAGTACAAAATATATTTCTAAAAATATAAACAAGATGCACCCTCCCACAACATTAAGTGGCATGTGTCCTTCTACATTGATTTCTCCTCAGGTTCTAATGCAGTATCATTACAGATTACGGAGGTACATTTATAAAGCTACCCTAATTACAGCAGTTTATTATGAAGGAGAATCTATATGTGTCTGTCTACCAAATCTTTTAGGCACCATATGCATCTTTGGCAAATTTTGTATTGTGTTTTCCAGGTACTTAGCTTCCCCTCAGCAAGTATTTAATTCTGTCCATCTTTACCCTTTTAGCTTCTGTAGTGATTTGTGATGTGAAGGCAGCAGTCTGTGCCAGATTCTCACAGACTTCTGGAAAGCCACAATTCTTTCTGTCTAGCTCTTTAAAGTAAGAAGCTCCTCAGATGTCTTTTTGGGCATCTATTACTAACAGCATCTTTCGTCAGTTCAAACTGATACACACTATTCCTTACAACCCAGTTTTATAAAACTTCTTTATTCCCAATGGGTCAACATTTTATTCCGCATTCAATGCAGTCTGGTGTATCTCTGCCTTAGAAGTAAATTCAAGTGTGTACTCAAGCTGCCAAAAGTCACGAGACACAACTGAACTGACCCAAACTAGGAAGTCTTTAAAGTGGGGCACAAATAACACATTTCCTTCAACGTACTCATTAGCTCCCAGGCATGCCTTAACTTTCTTTCCCCTCCAGGACCTGTGTTCCCAAGGTTTGGTAATCTCCAACTTTAATAACTGCTTTTTAATATTTATCAGGATTTACAAAAGCTTTTCTTTGTATCCATAAACAAACAACAGTAAGATGAAGAAAGGGGAAAAGCAAAAAGTTAGAAATACATTCCACAAAAACTACACATGCACATCTATGTATTTGTGCAGATATGTTCTTCTAGACTTCATTTGAATAAAACCTAGAAATACAACTCCCTTGGTATAACTGGGCCTTTATGTTCTTTCACCAATGTAATCAAGTATTTCCCTCAAAAATTTCCCAGCATAAATTATTTCTTGACTCTTTGCATGACAAAATAGCACTTGGATACACAACCTCTTTTATGAAGTATTATGAAGGCAATGTTTCAGATTTGTTTCTTTCTCCTTTTTTTTTTTTTTTTTTAATGAAAACCACCTTTTCTTCCATGACTTTTAAGAGATGTTAATTTAGTTAACCATCGTGGTACTGCAGCACAGATTTCGTTTTTGCGGTGATATTTTTCCTTATCAGTGCAAGGAAGAGAAAAGGATGGGAGCTATCTCTGCATCTTTTAGGTACATCTGTGCCAGATCTTGGCATCAAATAAACTCTCGAATGAAAGGTGCCTTCTGTAATTAGTTCCACAGTAAAGTTATCTGTGTTTTCTCTTGATTCAAATTCACACCAGGTTCAGAGCTCTGGCACTCCTGATAACTGTTACGTAGATCCCGAGACCAAAAAATTCATACTTATACTGACAAATAGGAATGTCTCAATAAATCTGATTTGTGACTAGGCTTTCCTGCCACTGCTTAGCTATATATGTCAAGACATCAAAAAGATTAAATTCTCAAGATTTATGTACTTCTTCTATATTAATGTATTTACATTTAGCTTTACATATATTAGGGTTTGTTTTACAACTTGTGATGTTTACACACATAATCTCAAAACCACTGCTTCTTACTGTTGCAAAAGTGCTAACTTACTCAATGGTTCCACTGCTGTGCAACTACAGATGAAAGAAGTAATGGTCTGTATTTATCTGAGAATAAAACAAGGTTTAGCATCAGAAAACATAACCCACTTCTCGGTCAGAAGGCCTAGCTATTTCCATCAGTGTGAAGAAAACATTCTGGACAGCAGCAACATGGAAATAAAAGCAGGAACAGTCATTTTTATACTCAAGGTAACACAGACCACCTTGTTGTCCCTAATTGTCTTTACATGAATTGCAATGTAGGTATGCAGAAAGCTGCTGTTGCTTAGAGAAAATAATAGCACAACACAGCTCCTGAACCCACTTTGCTGCCTTTTCTAAAGCATTTAATGAAATGCAACTGGACTTCTATTATCATGTGAAGAGGCAGGAATGAAGTGACACAATGTAAAGTCCTCACATCTGTCCATCACCTTCCTTTCACAGCTTCTTTCTCCTTCTGTCCTGTTCCCCTTGTACCAACTCACCCCATTCCCAAAAAGGATGAACTGCCTGCATAAAAGTAAGTTTCTGGAAACTTGCAGTCCACCTAACCACTACAGAATGATGTTTTTAAGTGTATCTAAAAATAACCAAAGCTGCAGTCACCCACACCTACACATACATGGTTCATCACCGCTACTCCTTATGTAAGCTCAAATTTTGGCAGAAGTAGTTCATGAGGAATACACTTGGCCATATCCTGAGCTTGATTAAAACACTAAACAAATAAAATGTCTTGGGTAATTAGTATTTTTGCATTTTCTATCACCATGGTTCACATCAGAACTTAATCCCTCATATACAGTCAGCCTAAAATATCCCTAGAATTGCTTTTCAATTCCTTTTTTTAGACAGAACAGTGCAGAGAAAAAAAGACCTGTTTCAAGAAACAGCTTTTTTTTCTGCAAGTAAGTCCTACACACAGTCGGGTTTTTTTTTTTTTTAAATAGACCAACCATGCCCCAAGCTATTAAAAAATACATGCATATTTTAAAAAATAATAAAGCACAATTAGATCCAAGAAATATAATCAAACTTAAACTCCCCATAATTATTCCCACTGGAATAACCCACTGCTCATTTCACAGAAGTGAAGTCACTGAAGGATACAACGTCCTTTAATGGTCAGTTCCAGACAGATTCCTTGTGGGATGGGTATTCTAGTGGGACTGTGTCTCAGAACCAAGTAGAGCTGCATAGACCCCACCTATAAACTGTCTGTTTTCCTTTCCCCCTTTGCACCCCAAAAAAGACCATCAGGCAACCAAGACCACACATTCCTACTCCAGACGTGTCAGGCTGCCAGTCATACCTCAGAACGTAGTTGCTGCTCAGAATGTGGTTGCCCAATAGACAGAGCCACTCAATCCCATGACCAAAACCTGCTATTCCCAATGAAGTTCTAGATAAAGATCAAAGTATTAATCATGAGATCCCATCAAAACAAGCTTGTGGCAGCACTGAATTCCAGTGAAATTACTCACATTGCTCCAAATCCCATATTGCAGTGCTGGCACAGTAACATTAAAGCAACTTATCAGCACTCAGCCATCTTTCAGTAACACATTGCAGCCCAGTTTCAAACACATTTTAGTACAGTTGAAGTGCAGTATTGGACTTTCCCCCAGGTTTTGTGTGTACTAGGCAAAAAGAGGAGGATCTCTTCCTTCAGATGCGTGCTAGCAACACTCAGTGTGGCATGTGATCACATACCACATGTAGGGTTGCTGTTGGGCAACTCCCTTAGTTAGAGGAGGCTACACCCCATCTGTTAAAAGAATCATTTGTATTATTGCTAACAAACATCATCAGTGAAACAGAAAACCATAAGTAATCTTAAATAACAGCTGCATAATAAACAGTCTACTCAGGATGCCAAAAGGTACAAATCCATATTGTGTGCATCATCACATGAATCAGAAAGAAAAAAAAGCCTTGAAAAAGCATTTTAAAAGCTTTATGTCTCAGAAACAAACTTTGATCCAACTTTTTCAAGTTTTCACATACTTATCTATACTAAGACCTCTGTATATGCCCGTAGACACTGCACTGGAACTGCAAGGGGAAAGATGACATTAGCACAGTACGGAAGTGAAATAAAGTGGCAGAAATCAGAAAGCAGACATGAGTACACAAGCACAGTACTGGCCTCAGGTTTTGTTTTACGGTAATCAGGACTTTTTGTTTGTCTCCTCTTTATGGATAGAGCAGAACAAATATAAATCTCTGAAGAGAAATTTAAAGATAAATGATCTGTTTGAAAGAGCTTCATTCAGCAAGTGTGTTAAAACCAGTCAACAGAGATAAGAAAGGGCATGGGTTTGTCTGGTTCAAGTTTAATTACCATCTGGGACAGCCGATGAGACTCATTCAATTTATGTAAAAGACACCCTTATTAGCTCCTCTGCAATCACTGCACCTCAAATTAATGCAAGAATGAAATCCTTCTTACTAAATCTGTCTATCGGCTCTTTCATTTCAGTTATGGTAATGTTTGGAAATAGCAGTTTCGTTTTCCCACCAAAATACTCTCTTCACATTAGTTCAAATCATTCACTGCCACACACCAAAGTGAGAGAACCAGCTCTTGTTGAGGTCTTGTCCTCCTGGGACCATGATATAAGAGCCATGGCCCCACTGTGCATTGGGTAATCTAGAACTCGTAATTACTGTCACTGCAAATTCAAATACAGCTGTCCACATAAAAAATGAAATAGCTCCAATGCCTGAGTTACCAAATGCCCATAAGTTTGTCAACACCACATTCCTACGAAATGCATGAAATTCAAAATACTGTACTTTCCTTCTTATATAAAGTAAAATTAAAATACGTGAAGTCTCTGCCATTCAAGTCCTTGGCTTCCATCTACATTTTACATTAAAGCAGTCTTAAAGAGTTCATATGGATCACTGTGAAAACCAAAGGGCACACAGCCAAACCACAACATGGTTCAAAAGTAGGCCAATCATCTGCATAGAACCTGCTGTCATTGAAATCAATGATAAAGCATTGTGGAATATTTTACTTGATTCCAGTTAGAAATGCAGAACAACACTGCAGCCACTGCACAGCAAAATGGGATTTAATGCTGTAGGCAAGAAGCTGTTTGGGTTTGGCTTTGCTTTGTTTTGTTTGTTTTTTTTTTTTTAAGCTAGAAATATCTCACTACAGAGAATGTTATTTCTGAAAGCCTGATGCTAATCCCTAAATAAATGTATCTCATGCATGCAAGTAAAATACAACGTTTTTCAAAAGTAATATCAAATTACAAGGAAATTATTTCTGTAATCGTTGCTGTGCAGAATGGTTTATTTAGAGGCTTTTCTGCTCTTGCAGCAATGGCAGTTTATGGGAATAATAATGCGAAGTTAAATTCCCCTTTTTTATGTACACCACTTGTTATTTTTAAATTCTTGATAAATTTTAGCTTGTAAATATATTTTTTAAAACTGTGAATGGCCAAACAGAGATGAGTCATTTCCAGTTCCCCTCACTTTAAGCTTTTCTGCATGAACTGAAAGATATAATTGTCCTCTGCCTGTAAAGACAGCTGGTATGTACATGCAAATGAGGGTCACTGCGATTTCCATAAGAGATAGAACTACTGTTGCATTGGACACTGGTCTCTTCACAATAACAGTCTAAAGCATTGGTGGGAAAAAACAAAACAAAACAAAAATTATTAGTAAGTAAATCAAAACCTTGTGAGGAAATGTGAAATAGTCTGTTTCTCAGAAAACAAGTATCTAAAAAGAAATACCATGTTCTTGAAGTTTGCCACATAAAATTTATTTAGTGGTGCTAGTCATAGCACCACTATAAAGTCTAATTACTGATGTGGCAATTAAACATTTTCTGAGCTGTTTATAAGCTGCCAAATGTAGATAGCTAAAAAAACCTGTGATTTTTATATGCTATAAATCTGAAATTAGTGAACACCTTAAATTGGAAAAGTTTAGGTAGTATAGCTGAAATAAAGTCTAAGAAAAAGGTGAAAGGGATTAAAACCCAAAAAAAGATTCATCTCACTTCACAGAGGGCTAGTCTCAGAGGGGACTGGCTTTTTCTGTGTTAAAAATTTCGAATTCTAATTTTCTAGACTGAAATGGGGAATTTTTGTTCAATGACTACTGAAGAATGAAAGCATTTTGATTTGAACCTAGAAAATAATGTTAGTTATTTATTTCAAAAATCATACTCTTCTGTTTACTTTTCATAAAACCACAAAAAAAATCTCACTCCATTTTTTGGAAAGAGCTTGTGCACAGGTATGGTTACTGGGCTCATGCCTCTAGAACTGACTTAATTCAAAACTGATTTTATCTTACAACAGATGCTCTTAGAGTATGTTCTCTGTATTCTCTTAGTTCTACAGGTTCCTTACGCAGAAAATATACAGAATATGTTGCTGAGTTTTCTCTGTACAGATACCTCCTATGTGGCAGAAGTGTTCCTATTTATGAATATATTACCTTTATAAAGAAACTTCAAGTGGGGGGAAGAGAAAGAGGACATAACTTCAGAGTGAAGGAAAATACAACCATCTACTCAAAGTACTTCATTTGTGAACTCTCTATTCCCATGTCATTGTGACAGGATGCAGGCTGCCTAACAGGCAAGGTAAAGAATACTTTACTGAATGAGTCACCTTATGTAGCCTGAGCAGCAGCCTGCCACAGCTACCAAATTGTACAACCCCTGGGTTCCCTTCTCCTCTCCTGTTTTTGCTGCCTTTCAATATATTTACATTTTTTTCTTCTCCTTCTTCCCCCTTCTGAAGAGGAAATTGGTTCCTTTCTGAAGTGCTGTCCATCTGTGCTCGCATGGCTTTTTCCTTTTTGTACTAAGCAAATCCTCATCATTGTCACAGTCTAACACCAGGTGCAGCTCTAATGTGTTTACAGTACATTAGAACAGCACCTAGCACAAGAAAACCCCAAACAGGATCCTGGTTACAGAAAGCTTCGCATTTGAAAGATCTATTTATGCAGAGAGCTGGTCTGCCTACAACAGTGTAGCTTTTAGCAAGAATAATTTAAGGCATTCAGCCTTTTCCTACAGGATATAGACAAAGGAGACAAGTAGAAAGAAAAACTTCAAAGAGTTATGCACTTCCTTTACTGGCAGTACTGCCAGACTGATGAAATGTGACTGTGTTTGTAAGATCAGGCCTTGTGTTTTAAAGCTGTCAGCACAAGTAAAGATAATGCATGCAAAGTATTGCATGCAATGAATTAAAGTATATAAAAAATACTTTCAAAGCTGTTGTGGGAAAAAAACAAAAAAAACCAAAAAAACAACTCTTAATAGATATCACTCACCTGAAAAGACATTGGGAAATGTCTCTGTAGAAGCCTGGACCCCTGAGGACTTTCTTGAATGAGTCAAAGGCACTCTTTCCGTTTGTAATTTCTCTCTAAACCCCTTGTGTTCCAAATAGTCTGCAGAGCTCACCTTCTCTGTTATCTCGCCTTTGTGATTAGATACCTCTTCTGTCCAGTCTGCAGAACGACTAAACAAACCTGCCAAACTAGCAGACCTCTTCTTCTTGATTGAGACTTTTTCTTTTTTGTGGAAGGACTCCTGCCTCCTTGTGAAAAGCGGGCTCTGGGATGGGGAGGGAGAAGGTGAATGGTTGGGAGAACTCAGTTGCCTAGTTGTGGTTTTGATGTAACAGGGATTAATTAGATAGGGCTTAAAACATCGGGAACCAAGCATTGGACTGTCTGCTGTTCCTTCAGAGGACAAACTGCCATTTTTCATTTCCGTGGATAAACCATTACGCAGCTCCTCTTGACTGGCTGACAGACTGTGTTTCTCTTCCTGAGTCTCAGCAGCATGATCACGGCCTGCATCTGAAATACTACCCTCTGTTACTGAGCCCTGAAAATCAACAGCCTGCACTTCAGCAATTTTAGCCTCAGCATCTGCCACTGAAGTTGGAAAAGGTTGCGAGGAGCTGGGTGTCTCAGACCCGTTTTCTACTGCAGTTCTATCCAAACCATCTTGTAGTTCACTGGCTACAGCATCCACTCCGGCAACGAGCTGTTCCTCAATCAATAGCTGACGTTCTTGTGTTTCAAATGAGCCGTTACCAGGAGAGCCTGTGCCATTTACCGCTTCTTTCGGTTCGCGTTCAGTTGCACAGGAGACAGGAATGTTTTCCACAATTTCTGATACCGCTGGAAAAGCCCCCTCTGTGTCTGGGCTCCTCTCTTTGTCAGTGGTAGTTACTGAAAAAAACCGTTCAAAATCTAAGGGGGTTACTTGCGAATTAGCCATGTGTCGGCCCATTGTTTTGGCGACAAGGTCCTCAGTTCCAATGTTAATTGCCCCCTGCTGCTGCTGCTGCTGCAGTCTAATAGCTTGCTGGATATCAGAAAGCAAATCCTCTTGTTCTGCGGCTGAATGGAAACTGTATATATCCGTATCAGAGCCAGAGCTGGTCCTTTGTCCATCCTGTGTCTCTGCAGCAGCTGGAACAGTTTCATTTCTGATTTCAAAATGTTCAACATCTGTGTCTGAGAGAGCCCCTTCATCTGCAGAGATGCTTATATCGGGAGTTTTGGTTACAATTGAATGAGTACTGTCCAGCTCCCCAGGCTGCAAGGCCTGGCTGTCCAAAACATCCTCCCGTGAACTGCTATTCCCATCTTTAGCCTTGGACAGATTTTTTCTGATCCTTAGATTTGAAAACACAGAGGGCCTGGAGTCCGACTTACCCTTCTTCTTACCCGATTCGCTTCCTTTTGCATGCTTCCCCAGTCCCCTCTTGCCTCCCGATACCTTCTTTGTGCCGTCCGTATCCTTGGGCCCAGAGGCATCTTCTCCTCCTTCTTGCACATCACCTGTATTTTTCTTTAGCTTCCCATCCTGATTCCCCATGATTTTTCGCAGTGCAACACCTTTGGCAATCAAGCCATCCTCCCGGATTTCATTCCTTTGGCCTGCTGGCGAGATCCCCTCTAGCGATCCAGGTTTGTTTTCAAGCGGTGGTGATGCAAGTGAAGCAAATGCTTGCTGTGCCTCTCTCCCATCTGCTAGAGCTGCCTTTTTGCATAATGTGCTGCTTGCACTGGGCTCTGCTGGGACATGCTCAGTACAGCACTGAGAGCTGCAGACAGCTCCTTCCAATGGCTGCTGCTCTTGGAGCTGCCTGCTCTCCCGGTTTCTGCTGCTCTCTTGTTGCTTTAGGAAGGATTCTGTGAAAAGTGTTTCCTTTATGAAAGTCACTTCTTTTTCCACGGTTTTTATTGCCTGCATTGCAAGCTCAGCTCGTCAGCAAATCATTTATGATTTCAGTACTTCAAGTTCCTGAAGGGAAAAAGGGAGGGAAAAAAAGTTAAAGCAAGGTACTTTAATTACTCTGCAATTGCTCTGTAATTGCTTAAACAAATAAACTAACAAACTTGGAAAGAGAAATATTATGATTATGTAATAGTTTATAAGGTGCTTAAGCATATGCTGCTTTGTCAGATTACACAGTACCACTGATGATTTATATGCTTGCTTTTTAAAGGCCACCAAAACAACACATAATTTTAAAAGAAGACTCATTCTCTTTTTAAAGTAGGTAAAATAAAGATAACGAACAGAAAGTTCTTTCCACAGTTTTAAATAGTTGCACTTATAATTACCACAATGCATTGAATTTTGTTATAAAAAGCCTCCCACAATTTGTATTCTGAGAAGGTAGATATACTACTATTCCCAGGAGAATCAACTCATCAATATTAAAACATGTCATTGTTGTTTCCCTTGATAACAACAGCTGGCACAAAACAAGATAAAACAAACAAGAAAAATAGCAGTATTCAAATGCTTCTAAGGAAAAAGATAAAGTAAAGTACTCATCTATTTCACCCTACATATTTAATAACTGATTTAGATGCTGACACTTCCTAACTATTTTGGAAGCTTGTGCAAAAGTTTTAATCCATTGTTGCTTCTACATTTTTGCTTTAGATGTATAATCATCAATAGCTCATAAATACATTTCCTAAACTTCCAGACAGATATTTCCTTCCACTTTTAAAATTTAGACTTAAAATAACTGGAATAGAAAGAAAAGGGCTTGAGAATGCCCAATTGACAAGTTGGATCAGTTTAGTGGTCCAATACTTTGGTTCAACACCAAACAAGTAGTAATTAGATAGATTTTCTGTTTATAATTTACCATCTCTAAACTGCCTGGTCTATTATGTTCAGCTTCTGTGAAAGACTTTATGTATTCCTCACAGCTGTGAACTTCCCCACTTGCAATTTCCCTTCCATCAGGGATTGCTTAAACCAATACATCATTCCAGGGAAACACATTCTACTGGTTTATCTAATTCCTCCTTTTGGTGTAATTCCTAATAGAGACCTCACTTCTTTCCTCTGCCTTAATATGCATTAAAGAAGTAGGAGTTTCATTAATATTTTAAAAACTATACAGGCATATCCCACCCCGCTCCCTGCCACCCCCACCAAGACACACACTATTTTTTTTTCCAAAGATTTCTAAATATATTTACAAATCTCCAGTTATATAAACAGCAAATAATTTCTGTTTATTCGGTTTGGAAATAATAGCACTGTCAATAACACAAGCAAATTAATTATTTTGAACTAGCATTTCTTCCTTGTGCTTCTTGGTCACTTACTGCTCTGATGTAAGCCCTGTCCTGTGGGGCCTGTGGCTCAGGCATGAGAAATCTTTTGTCTAAAAATCTCGAGTGTTTTCTGTGGATCAGATGACTTTGTATACTCAGTAGGATGATTTGGTTTAGGGGGTTTTTTGGGGTTTTTTTTAGTTTTCTCTTATCTAACCAAGTCAAACATCTACTTTTTTCCACTTTTAACACTTAACAATTATAAATATACTAACAGGATCTAGTATAGCAAAACCTGCAAGAGCATGTTAAGTGATTTTTCTTTATTACTCCATTCCTGCTTTTGCATTCTGCTATCCTACTCAGTTTCTACTTTGTTTCAGTATTTTACCTCTTGCATCATTATTACGTATTTGCAAAAGGCTTTTGAAAGAGCATGTAATTTCAGTCCAACTGAAGGTAGACAGAAAGAATTACTTAAGGCACAGTTTGAGAGAACCATAGTAGTAGAATAATACCTTGATGGGTATTTTCGCTGACTAGAACTGACAAGGATCTAAGCCTTGATTATAGCTGGAGTACTTGTATCTTGCACCCTCACTTAAAAACTCTTTTCCCACTAAAATCTTGCAGAAATTAGCATACTGCGGGATTTATATAAAGATACAATGGACTGAATGTGTAAGGGAACTCTAGAATTATTTTAATGTTCTAAAACACTCCCTTTCCTTCCTTGTCTGTAAACTTGATGGGCAGACCCTATACATTTCCATTACAACTAATGATAACTCACCAGCAGTGATGACTCTGCAAATTGTGTTGCAAAACCAAGCCATTGACACAGATAGGCTCATAAGAAAGTCAAGTTAAAGACCAATCATCGTTTTTTTTAATTAGAAACTAGAAACTTACAATAGTTTTAATAATGTAGGTGCATTATTTCCTAGAAATTTTCATACAGCACATCCTGAGGAGTCAGTTCTTAACAAAAACCCCACATAATGTATAGCCATAGATATTTTCAAAGTTTAAATGTATTACAATTAAAAAACAAAAGTTAATATTTTGGAGTCTGTTTATTCTCAGTCAGTCTTTTAGCTTCTAAAGAAAAATATATTATCAAAAGTCAGCAAGAAACCAGAAAATTTTGGCATCAGTGTAAGCTACATTTTAAAAGCTAACAAGGTATTCAATATTCTACACCAAAAAGAGAGAGAATTTCAACAGACACTAAATGGGGAAAAGGATTTAGGCGTTCAAGAAGGATATTTAATTTTTAAGAGCGATAATAACTCATTCTGTGTTAATATTACTTATTCTTAGCTTGCTATAGATTGTAAACAAACTACTGAGGCTAGTCAGGGAGCCTGCCTTCCAGCCTCATTCAGTACTTGCCAGTGCTCAGCCAGAACCACTGAGGTGTGAGATTTCAGACATAGACCTGAGACCCTCCTCATCTCTCACTCTCCTCCAAAGCTGAGGAAGTGCAAATGGCAACACACAGAGGAGAGTCAAAACTCACAACTGAAGATACACTGTCCTTGGGCTCCCAGAGACCTCCACATTAACACATTCCTGTTAAAAATGCAAGACCCTGTTACAGGATTGTGATTATTTTCAAGATAGTTACCATTTCCTGCAGCCTCCCTGGAAGGGTGAGCAGAGCCCCCAGCACTGCCTGCCTACCCCCTTGAGCAGCTGGGAGGGGAAGGGCAGCACTGATTGCCCACACCTGGGTTCAGGACTCAGCCTCCTGGAGCACAGCCAAGGCAGAGCACTGCCCTCCTGTCGGGTCAGGAGTGTGCCCTCCAAGTCCTTACAAAAAGGCTGGTTACCAGTTGGTATCCTGGTAGTTTGGACCTATGGCAAACACAGGCTGCCTGGAGGAAAAGAGGGGTACCTAGGGGAGCTCTGCTCTGAGGAGACAGATCTTTCTTGGGGTGGATGAGTTTTCAGAATGATTTACTGACTGTGATATTTTATTCTGCTCTTAATATTACTTGTTGAGCAAGTCCCAATGGAGTGGAGATAACACCCTTTTACTGCCTCAGGCTGTGCCTGCTGGAGGACAAGCTTTTGGGCAGGGTTACACTTCACCCACAGCACCCCAGGAAAGGGTTTAACCCACAAGAGTGCTGGCAAGACACAAAGGACCCAAAGCAGCATCCCAGCAGTGACGCTGCACCATCACCACTGTGCAGCAAAGATGTGGAGGGCAAAGAATGAACTGTGCCTTGTGTCCCCACAGCACCGTGCACAGTGGCTGAGGGACAGGCTCTGTACTCACAACCAGCTCTTCCAGGAGCCCAAAGTGGCCGGTCAGGCTACGTGAGTGTGTAAACTTGGGCTCTGCGTCCTGCCACCTCCCTGCTGGGAGACTCAGCACTTGGGGTGATGAGGCTGCTGCAGCCCAGGACAGGTGCTCTCCTGGGTTTAAGACACAACATGGCAGGCCAGGGTAGAGGCTGACTAGAGGGGGCTGAATCTCAATCTCCAGGGACTCAGGCTCCACACAGAGGTGGGCTGGGGCTGAGGCAGCAGCAGTGTGAGAGCCTCAGTAGCGTACTACAGGGCCCAGATGCCATGGCAGTGCCCTGGGAGCTGGGCTCTGCTCCCCCAGCACTGTGTGCTCTCCAGCCTCCTCTCACACCACTCCCTGAGAAGACATGGCTGCAGGGCATCCTCACATCTGCCATACACACCCTGCAGAGATTAATTTTAATGAGTGGCTAAATGTGCATGGGTTTGGTCTGGATATAAAGGCACATAGAGTAACAGGAGGCTTTTTAAGTACTCTGGTGTCACATTACTTACTGGGATATGGTAATGCAGAGGGTGTGAAGAAAGACTTGTTTTAGCAGACCAAGGTGTTCCACCCATCTATGTTACTAGAGCTTGAATAATCATACTCATTCTCGTTCAGCCCAGCGCTGGAACCTGGTCGCGGTTCCTGCTGTCCTGTGGCAGCAAGAAGCCTTCCTCGGCCGCCCTTTTGAGCATGGCGTAAAATTTATCTTCCCAGAAGGCATCAGATTCCATTAAATATTCCCTTATATTGCCAAAGTCATGCTCCGAGCAGTTGAAAATTTTTTCCTGCCCCCACATTCCCATCTCTTTCAGGGAAAATTGCCTTTTAAGACTTGACAAGCTCTAGGCGTGACTGGCACGGGACAAGTTAGAAGATCAGAAAATATGAAGTAAATTAAGAGGCCATAATGGCCAGGATTAATGCTGGTCCTGCCCTTTCTTCATGTAGTTTCTAGTGGATATGAGATTCTACTTTTTCTTTTATTACTTGTTTAAGCAGTATGAAATCATATCTTATGCATTGTATTTATATTAAGTAGAAGTGATCCAGCTACTGGGAAACCTAGTTTACCTATTGAAAGGCTTCCTTTAGGAAGGTTCAAGGAGCTTGAACCCAGCAAGCAATGATCCTAGCTGAGATTTGACTTGCTTAGGAACTTTTATTTAATGCATGAAAAAATACTGACTAGGATTTTCAAATGCCTGATACATAGTGCTGAACTTTCTTTCTCATAATTTCTGTCTAGTGAGAACTATCATTTAAAATTAATGTACCTGAAGAAGCAGTGTCTCCAGCCATGCAATGTTTGCCAACTACATGCTGCAGAAGGCCACTGGCTAGGAGCCAAAATCTCTATGAAGCATTTAACCTCCTGAATTCTTCACCTAAATGCAATAATACATTTATGCATTGTGAAATAGAGCTTTTTTTGCTCTACAGAACCTATCACAGTTACTTACATGGGAGGAGTTGGCTGAACAGCTGCAGTCAAACCCCCGCCAGCATTCTGGAGATGTATGCATTACATTTCAGGGTTAGGTCACAGAAACAGGCTCCAGAAGTCCAGGCCTCTGCAAATCCTACAGCCAGAGACTCCAGTATTTGGAGCACAGTGTACTACACTACTACTGTATCTAAACCCAAGCAATGAGGAAGTCTGAAAATCTGGTTTATTCCCTATTACGGACCAAAAAGTGAGGTACCTTGTGGCATAGCTTCCCCTCTTCCTTGCACAAAGTTTATTTCAGACAAATTGTATGTTGAATGCAGATCGCCAGCACTCGTTTGTTAGTACGTGCTGAACAAATTGAATGCAACATATTGAATTAGGCTACACCAAGAAAAAAATAATTAGCAAAATATCTGCTGACCAGACTGTCAAAGCACAGAAAAAACAGTTTCTACCATTTAAACCACTGTAAAGTACAATCAAAAAAATGGGAGTAACAGTCTAAGTTATAAATTTTATTTCCTAAGGAATGAAATTTAAGCAATAAGGTTATTTCTTCAGACGTCATAATAGCTTTTGAACACAGTAGGAAACATCAACCAAACTTTTAAGATGGAAATCATTAAACCCCTGTAAAATTCACACATGTGCAGAATCACTATTTGCGTAGAGAGGGGAAAGATAAGCAGAACTGACTGTGTGAGTCGATCAAACAGGATTAAATAGTTTAGTACTACCTACCACAAGCAAGCATTTCATAGGAAAAAATGAGAATGGACAAGATTTATTGTACTAGAGGATAGAGAAAGGAACAAAGAACACAGAACTGTAGGAAACTGGGCCTCCTCATTTTCATTCCTTAGAAAAGAACATATTCCGTTAAATCAAGTGGAAAATTACATATTGTCTTGTAGGTTTCCTTGGACAACTCCCAGAGTACTTAATGACAGGTTTGAAAAACGTAGACTTTGATCGTATCAGTGAACCTTTTTGCCTGCAGAGAGCCCAAAACGTCATGAAACAATGGCGTATTTTTGAGCTTAGTCCTTTTCTGCAGGAGACAAGGGATTAACTAAAGTACTTAGAACTCTAATTTTATCTTTTCTAGTGCAGAATCTACCTACTAGTCTGAAGGAAGAATTGAAAAAGATCAGTTTTTCCTGAGATTCCTTTTAAAGTTTTAAAAATCTCAACCGATGACATTGATTGTTTTTAAAAATACATGAAGAGAAGAAATGATATTAATTTTTTACCCTCTTATTTTAGGCATCAGTTATTGTTCTGTTGCATGTACACATGTGGATGTGTAAAATTTGGGTCAAATAAAAAAAAGAGAGCATTTGATCAGCTTTCATTTCTTGTTGAAACACCAACTGTTCTCCTGTCACTTGCCGTAAGTATGGTCTCCATAAAGGGAATGACCCTGAGGCACACCCTCTCTGTAAAACACTCAGGCAAGTTTACAAAATGTGATTATTTTGATTTTGTACTAATTTGTAGCATTGTTTCAAATACTTTTGGCAATTAGAAAGCAGGACAATGCACATCAGCTAGGCTAGAAGTCCACCTACACACAGTGCTTGCTAATACCCAAGCAGTCCTGGCTGCCTCACTAGGCTGAACTAGCTGTGGTGGAAATTACCCGCACGGAGACAGCTGTAACTATGTAAAGTGTGCTCAATCCATAATTTATGTTTCATGTCCTCAGTTAGACCTTGGCATGAGGGACCTAAAGCCTGATTAGCACAGTGAATTCCTACTGGTTTTGTAGTTAAAATGGCTTTCCTTTTGTCAGCTGAATGGTTATCATAATAAGCTGAGTCAAGGTCCTGATTGTCAATAAAGGAAATATGTTGCAGATGAACAGGTGGCAAACTATTTAACTACAGTAAGAGAGAAGAAACATGGTCCAAATAAATAACCCAGATGCCCAGACAGAGGTCATGAAATTCAGTTAAGAAGATGAGGTTTCTATATCAAAGGTATTATGACATGCATAGAACCCACCACTGAACTAGAGATTTTGTAGGGCTAAATACATAGAACAATTAGTGTGATCCAGTTAGGGAAATGAATGTTCATTCGGTGAGCAATGGAAAGTTAAAATTTTACCAGATCGCTGTTCTGCTCGCTATACCCATTCCCAGTCTTTCACAGTCTTATGCCTTCTTCCTCCACTTCAACATCTTCATCTGAACAGTTCACAGTTCAGACATTTTAATTGCTTTTACTTTTGCCTTCCATATCTTTGTTCTTGGATAGCATTAGTAAATGTTAATGCCCATGTCTTTCAAATATTGTCAAGACATGATTGACAATGTAAAGGATGCTCTATATTCATCATCTATTTTATGTATGATTTTTATACAATTTACTTCAGCTTTATGCAGCAGATTCATTTCCACTTAGTGAAAACCCTTAGTTGTATTCCAGTCTTCTACAGTGTCATAGTCCAAACAGAACCGGTCAGAAAGAGAGAGAAAGGAAAGAATTAAATATTTGCCTCCCTATCCTTTTAAAGAGAGTTTACACTGTGAAAATATGTAGAAAAGAGATTAAGGAAATTTATATTTAATTACTAAAAAGTTTAGTTCTGAGAGAGAATTGTAAAGCGTGTAGTGAGTTATAAATCAGGGAATGCTTGCTTGCTCAAGATCTTAATTTCTCCTAAAACTGTAACATGATCCCCAGGGAAGTGGTCACAACAACAAGCACATCAGAGTTCAGGAAGTGTTTGAACAATAGTCTCAGGCACATGGTGTGATTCTTGGGATGTTCTGCTTAGGGCCAGGAGTTGGACTCAGTGATCCTGATGGGTCTTTTCCAACTAAGAAAATTCTATGATTCTATGAAAGTGTTGCAGCCTAGAGTGCTTTAGGAAATTAGTTATAGAACCTGAAGTAATATGCAGGCATTAATTTATGCAACAATTGGCAAGAAAAATTTCAAGCAAATTTTTTACTGTGATCTGTCCCCAACCTTGCCATTATCCTCGTATTAAGAGCTTACATAAAATTATTTAGAAAGTAGAGTCCTTCCCATCATCCATGTTGGTCAGTTTCACACATTAAATGACATGACATTTCCATTTCATTTATGTTCAGGAAAGATGTTCAAGTAAACAAAATTTAAACACTCAGGAACAGTCCTAAATTAAACTTAGAGAGACTTTGTGTGAACTGCCCATAGAGCTGCTCATCTTTTTGTATGTGTTTACAATAAGAAGGATAAATTATTTCCTAAGAGGTCATACCTACCAATTTTTTTAAATAATGTACTCAGCACTGAGGAAAAAACACCACCTGGGGAAAAAAAGATTAAATGTTCAATAAACAAAATTCTGATGGTCATCCCTGAGCCAGCTCACCTGGGGTATTATAACAGGAGGTGTTTGCTTTACTGAAATAATGTTAGGCTACCTTAGCATAGTCTAAAGAAAGAGAAAAAAAAGTCATAAGAAGACTCGTGACTTTTAAATAGGGCATTCCCATTATCATCTGGTGCTTTAGTTGCTTCTGTGCCAGAAATCTTCCCAATATCCACAGATACTGAAATTTTTCAGGATATGTTACCTGAAAAACATAAAAAAATTGGGATTTGGACTGGAGATACATCTGGTTCAACATCAAGCTTCTAGCAGTTGTCAGTAGAGACAATGTTGCAGGAAACACTCTAAGTGTAAGCAATGGGAAATTTAATTCCCCAAGTCTGTAATTCAGGTTAATGAATGTCCATAGATAAGGGGGTTGGATTGTTTGTTTTAGCTGAGTCTCACAGCTCCAAACAGTCTTGTGCTGGACACCTTGTGCAGGGTGTGCCATCATGTTAGCTGTGTTTCGTGCTCACAGACACATCAGTCAAAGGTGGGACCAGATGCACCAAACATTAAGCAAAGTGCTACAAGCACATCATTCCTACTTCAGAGAGCTGATAATCTAAGTAGACTCACATGGATAACCTCATTAAGTCAATTACATTTATTCTCTTCCCCCTGCCTTTCACTGCTTTTTCTTTTGCATCACGGTGCAGCGAGGAGGTATTTGATGGACAAATACCCCTAGCCTTCCAGAAAATATGAACTAGAAATAGATTCTTAATGTGGAAAGGATAGACATCCTGGCCTGGTAAAATAAGGATTTGTGAAATAGATATAAAATAAAGTGGTTGTTTCATGTTTACAGCAAATACATATAAAGTGGGAAAAGAAAGAGTGCTAAATCTGTCAGTACTTTCAAATCAAAGGACAATAAGCTAGAGAAAGACTCAGGACAGTACAGAGCATACGTGCCACTGACATGGGATGAATATGACATGAAATGCTCAATCACAATATAGTGTTACAAGGAAGTTAAGAAAAGTAAAGGAAGAATTGGAAAAGGAAAACTGAAGACAGATGGAAGATCAGTCTTTTCTGTAATACACCATAAAGGAGAACTGCCTTGAGCTCTCTGATTTCTGCATGGCTTAGCTGTGGGTGTAGAAATTAGCCTCATGTTTCTATTTCATCCAAATACATGAATTCTCAAGCTCTGAAAAAGCAAAGACCTTTGCTGCCTCACTGATACCAAAGGGCTGGACTTCTGCACAATTGCAGGCACATATGATTACTCACATTGATGTACAAAGCTTTATTTTCAACCGTTACTCTTACCAGTGCTACTTTGTGGCAAGATACTGTAGTTCAGTGTGAGTGTGCAAAAGAGAAGGAAACTCAGGACAGGACCAATACTGACATTAGGCTCTAAAGTAGATCAAGGGCTCACTGTGCCCTAAGGACCCTGTAAACATTGCAGAAGACAAGGTTTGGTGTTTTGGGGAGTCTGCTTGGTGATTTTTGTTGTTGTTGATTTTGATTTCATTTATTTATATCTTTATTTTTTTATTTAACTTGGGGCATAAGACGTCTACAGATAAAGCAGAAATATGCAATATTAGAAAATACACCTTATTTTAATCTTGTCAGATAAGTATCTTACATCAGTCTGAGAAACAAAGAGAAAATAATTTGACAGCATATTTACAGATCTTGCTTTCTTTCTGTTCCACTCCACTGAACTTACTGTTATTCACTTCCATTAGTCTATTCATGACACAATTGTTTTTCTTCTATCATTATGTCAATATCTGATTAAACACAAATTAGCTTCTTCTGTTCCTTCTAATTCAACATTAATACAAAATATATCAAATGCCATAACAGGGTTCTAAGCAGTCTAAATTTTCTGTCTGAAATTTTATATTAACAATCTGCCATTACTCCCTCTGATGTGGAAATCCAGCTGTGTCCCAGAGAGGAAATCAGATGGCTTTCCATTAAACCACAGTTCTCAAGACTGTCTGCACAGGCAAGAATAAGTCAATTTGAAATAGCTGTGAGTAAACATCTGTTTAGCAATATGCAAGATATAAGACTTTTCTGATAATAGAAGTCAGAACATTTTCATATATATAATAATTGCTTTTAAAGATATAAAAAACATAAAAGATATAAATTTTTAATTCAACTCCTATATTCCTCAGCACAGTTACAGTTCCTTAAACTGGCATTAGCTCAAATCATGTATTAATAAGGCTGCTTTCCAATTAAAGCCCTAACTACATGGAAGACTTCAGGGAGACCTTAAGGCAAAACCCACACCAAAGTTATCTTTATTTATAAGTATACATGTATGTCGACACAGCTGCCTTGATCCCTCAATTAGGGTCTGCTCCAGCTGTGTCCTAGAACCCTTGATACTCCTGTTGCTGTTGCTTGAAATTAATAGATCCTGCCCACTGTTTTCTGAGGAAGGCATACAGATAAAAGACAGAAGTATCTTGTTCATGACCTAGAAAACTATTTTTTACTCAAATATTAGTATGCAGTATAGCTTATATTTCAAAGAGATAGAGTGTCAAGTTACTAAAAATTCCTCTAATGATAGTGTCTGCTGTGAGTTATTATTCTGATTCTGATTATGTTTCATTCCACATCCTCGTCCGATTCTATCATGAAAATAAGTGCAGAGAAGAGAGTCTTGAAATATTTATTATGTATATATGTAAAGGCAGCTTTAGAGAATGCAAATTTAAACTCTCCATTGAAATATAGCCTGTATTTAACTGCTGTGCTGCAGAGTATAACACTGAAGAAAGTTGTGAAGTTCTGATAGAAAAGATACTAAAGGCCCAGGCTGTTGCATGAAGCAGAGAAACCTCCAAATCAGAATGTAATGATTAAAGCATTGGAAAGAAGCTGAGTTTTCTTACGTACATTTGAGAAGACATTATAAGGAATTTAGTATAGTTAAGGATTAAAATTTTGAACATGTAAATCTTTTCTAATTTCAGATCTTCAGACGGAACAAAGAATTCCTTTATTATGCTGCAAAATGAATTTAATAAAAAAAAAAAAAGAAAGTTTGATCCAGATCAGGTCAGGAATGTGTGTACACATAAATTGCAAAAATCATTGTATGTGTTCAGTATGATGATAAACTTTGAAAACTGCTGGGTTTTGGGATATTTTGTGTTGTTGTCATTTGATGACTCAGACTGAGAAATCTTACAGACATTTCCTAAACTCCAAGAATTTCAGTAACTGGAATTGATTACAAGACTATTTCAGGTCTATCTAAAATAAGTTGTCACTACTTAAATGTCCTTTTACCTGGCACATCTAGATTTTTCTGTTATAGAACCATTTGTATAAAGACTTCATGAAACAACATTCAATCTCATTTTTCTGTTTAAAAATTTCTTAATAAAACCTCAAAACCAAGATGCTTTTGAATTCTTCTGCACTACTGAGTGCAACTGGTTTCTACAGGCACGCAGACGAAACTTTGATTATGTGGTATTAGTTATTTCAACAGTTTGTGGCTTTTTGCACATATATTACACTGTTTCGTCTGCTAAAGAAATATCCACAGAAACTGAGTTTATATTGCCACCTCATTTATCATCTCAAACCAGATAAAAGAAGTCTGATGTACTAAGCCACCTACTTGGTTATTTTTAAGCACTGGGGGTATAGCTTTTTGTCTGTGGTAAGATTTGCCCCTGCTTCTCCCTCAACGTCTCTAGACAACTCATAACTTTTCATCAGTTAAAAATGGTAAGATAATGATAAAAATCCAGCTTAGGGAAAACACTTGCAGATCTTGGAAGACTGAACATGAGCTGCTCTAACGCATCATTATCTGCTATTTATTTATTTAACACGATCACCATGTTTTTCTTTGAGGATTTTTCTTTAAATCAAAAGGCACATCCAGCATAGATAGGATGAGCACAAACAGTTTGGCACTAACCAAGGCTATTTTGGAAATATTAGTCTCCTTTGTCAAATTAATTGACACCTGTTTTTCTTAGTTAACCCCCACGATACCTCCAGTTGAAGGCATGTAGGAAAGAACTTCTTGATGGAAGAAAAGGAAAAAAAATCCCCAAACAATCCATCCATTCAGTCAGGTAGACCGGGTCCCATAAATATAAGTCCAGTGTTATGTGGCCAGCCTGAAGACCCTGTCCTGTAGTCACACGGGAGCACAAGTGCTGTCCTGCCAAAGCAGCAAACCTCCAGTGTGGTGGAGCTGCTTCTCTATCCTGTTCCTCTCCTCTTGTGCACATGCTGCAAGCAGGATGCAGGGCAAAAAGAAGAGAAACAAAGCATAAAGGGCTACAGCTGTCACGTTCTGAAGCTACTGCTTTCTTCCGTGCAGCTGGGAACATGCAAACAGTATCGGGTAACAACAAGAGAAGGTAGCTGGAGACAGGGGAGAAAGAGTTAATTACTCTTCCCTGTTTCTTCTTCCAGTAAAGCAATATCTTAACACCCACCCTAACTATCTACATTGGCCATCCTGTGATTAGTCTTAAAAAAGGCTTATTCCTAAATGACAGATAAAGTTTAGAGGTGTCATCTGAGCCTGTAATTATGATCAACCTTTTTACAACGGCAGAAAAAGCTTTTCTGTTTTGGACTGGGAGCTTCACAGGGAGTTAGGAATTCAGTTACAGATTTTCTGCTGTGCTTTTAGAGCTTCCAGTTTCTCTGAAAGTATGTGCATATGTCAAGTATTATGTCTTAAATATATTTAGCTACACTAACACCTTTGGAGGCAAATGCAAGTACAAGTCTGCAGCTGCTCCCAGTCCAGCCATCTCTGACTGGCACAGTTTTCTGTCTTTGGTACCACCCATGCGACACTCCAAATAAATCTCATTCACATGTGCATAGAGTTCAGTTTGTCTCTTTCAGTCTTTGCTAAAAATGCCCTTCACCCTTTTGCACAGCTGGTTGCTGTATGGCATTCCTTCTACTTAAAAGGTGGAAAACCTCTTAAGAGCCTAAGACTGTTCAGAACTGCTCCCTGGAGTGGCTATAAGCTAAAACCCCAAATTCAGCCTTCTATCCTGTGAGATAATTCCAATATAATCCCAGAAGAGTTTCAGATACTGCCAGCAACATGTGAGCCACTTAGCCTTGTGTCCATCCAGAATCCTTATTTAGCAGATCATCATGTTTTTCCTCAGGTCTTAGAACATTTATTTCCCAAACATACCTTTAATAAAGGTAATAATAATAATCAAGTGGTCATAAGGCAGCCTTACCTTGTTTCCTGCCAAAATGTATTCTGATGTGAACTCAGCAACTTCTACTTCTGCTCAGTAGAAACATTTCCACACAGACCATACTTATACGAGAGTCAGAATGTCTGGCTTTTTTGCTCTGGGCACCATTTCCAGTCACATGAACTGGGAACAGTTTGATTCAGATGTTAACAGCCACTGACATTTGCAGGAATGTTAAAAAAAATAAATCATAAATGCCTTAAGAAATTTCTCTGCTTAAAAGACTTAGCACAAAAGTTATTGAAAATGTGGTATGTGTTTTATTTGGAGGAACATAGGTGTTCATAGTAATATGTCTCATAACTATATATTATGTTATGGAGCAAACCATATTAAATGAAGTTTTGTCCCAACTTTTATGTCTTTACAGTCTCACTGAAGTAGAACTTGTGTGCAAATCAGAGAAGAATCTGACATTT
Organism: Edolisoma coerulescens; assembly: GCA_013397115.1. NCBI lineage: Eukaryota > Metazoa > Chordata > Aves > Passeriformes > Campephagidae > Edolisoma > Edolisoma coerulescens. The sequence continues at coordinate 2,219,688 of VWZW01007347.1, read as the reverse complement.
CAATTTTAAACGGATGTTGGAGTTTGAAAAATTAAATGGGATGTATTCCACAATCTGAAAAAAGTAGTGGATTAGAATAAATCTGTGATTGGCACCTAAGCTTCCAGTAAGCTCCCTTCCCTCCTTTATTTACTTTAAACACATTTTTAAATTCTATAAAGTGATTTATTTTTATTGTCTTAATTTGAAGGAGTTCTGCGTCAGGGGGAGGGGGAAGATGACAGATTTGTGGTTTACATTTCATAGGACTGCGGTAATGGAGACACTCAGAATACAACTCTCTGTTCCAATTCATTTCATGCTCTGAGGAAGTCTCATGCTCAGAAGGTGACCTTCAAGGGGCATTGCTCTTTCCCTGAATCATTGTATTACAGGATAAGTTTTAGCTGAGAGACTCTCATTCCTCTCAGTGTAAATGGAAGTTACATAGATTATTTTAAGCCTTCCTCCCACCTGAGATACTTCTTTCTGCACTCTCTGACTTTTTGATGTGAGCAAAAAAAATCTAAGAACCTCTTGAAGCCTACAAGGAGCATCCAGAAGTTTTGAAACCTTTTCCCTTTTAAGGCAAGTGAGAGAGGAAGAAATAACTCCAAGCCAGCTAAATGTAGATAAAAGCATTACATGCACACTGTTCCTTTAGAACTTTTGCATGGTTCTGGGAACAGAATATTGGTATTTTTCTAAGGAGAAACGGAGGAAAAGAAGTCATATATTTCCTCTTTGCCCGTTAATGTGATTCCCATAGCTCTTGCACCTTCACTAAGGAGGTAACCGAATGATTGGCAAACCAAGATTCCATGCTAGATACAGGAGGAAAAATAAATTGGTTGTTCTAGTTGTTCTAACACAGCTGGTAAACTCCTGCTGTCCAGTGCAAGTTTTGCAGGAAAAGCCTGTATATATATTTGTGCCATCAGACTTCCTAACTAAGCACAGATCACCTGTATCATACTTCTACATTAAGTACATCCAACATTTGTCAAAAAGGGGCTGATTTTTTGTGTTTTGATGAGCAAAGTACAGAAGCAAAGACTATCCCTTTGTAAATGACTTTTTTTTTTGTTCAGAAGCTAATGTTAATCTAAATTAATGATCATGTCCCTTGAAGATGAATTACTGTCAGGAAACTGCCTCTTCCATAAACATTTTGGACATCAGCGCCATGTTGTACTGAATAAGAACAAGCTACACAACCAGTGCTGGTGTTCCACAGAAATGGCCGGGGTCTGGAATAGGTGGTGTTTCAGGAAGAGCTACTATGCTTTTGGTGTAGCACCCACAATGGCAAATCAGTCTGATGCTTGCAAGAAATTGAGAGTAGATATGATCTCATAATTTGCTTTGAAAATTCTCCTGAAAGATATACAATTCTTGGGGATGACCCTGTATGTACATCCCAAAAGTTAAATATAATGAGGCAGCGAGTAGAACAGTTGTTTCGTTTAGTTTGAAAGCATGAGATGTTACTATTTATTTACCATATTTTCAGTCTAGATTACAGATAAAGTGTGTCTTTAAAACAATACACAGTTTTAGCCAAAAGGTATGAAATTTTCATACTCTAGAATAAAAAATTCCGGCAACCTTCAAACACAGCCATGTGAACATCTCAGTATTCCTGCTTCATGAGATTTCTTTCCCAGTCTAAGATTTAAAGGACTAGATCTAAAGGATATTAAAGAGCTCACCATTTTCTCCACCCTCATATTGACAGCATCATCATTATTAAGACACTGAATTAGGCAAAGGCATCATGAGCTTCTGAAAACTCCATAGTTCAAAATGGGGAATTATCCTGCGAGACTGGGTTAAACAGGGGAGGTTAGCAAGGTTTTCCTGAAGACATTGTTTGAGACTATTTCGTGAAGAGAGTTTATGAAGCAAAGATATTGAGAAGAAGGAAAATAGCATCAGCAATGCAATATAAGAAGCTACAGGACAGGCAGAAAAATCAGAAAATTGTTTTAAAAAGCCTGATCACCCTCCACCCCCAAAAACATTCCCAACCCAAAACAACAAAAAACCACCCATAAACGTGGCAAGATCGATTTAGAAATCGAATGGGAAAATTTCCTTTTGACTTCATTTTGCCTACAGAGCTGTCACCACAGAAAATTAAACATGCTCAATCTCACAGGCCTACAGAACTCCCTCAATTTCAATTATCAGACTGTGTGTGGGATCCCCTGAAAGGGTTTCAGCCCTCCATGGAGGGCTGTGCACTGGTTATTTACTGAGTCACATGTGGGTGGATTTTGTATCTTTAGCACTACATGAGCTAATTTAACTGCTGGTGCAAATAATTTTCCTCCAACTATTAAATGATTCTACCTTAATGTTTAGACAAATATGATAAGAATTAATGCCCTACAAGAAAAGCACCTGCATGGAGGTGTTTTACTTCAACGTGTCTCCCAGTGTTACAAAGAGTCAAGAGGGGAAGGTGGATTTTGGTTTTTCCTGTCTTTCAGGAAAAAATAATATAGTGAAATTGCCATAGTTAGTAGCACTGTCTAGAAAATCACAGCTGAGGAAGAACCAGAGAACATAGGATTTTGTTTGGTTGTTTGATTTTATTTTTTTCTTGATTTTTTGTGGGTTTTTGTTCGGGTTTTTTGTTGTTTTGGGGGGGGGCTGTTGTTTCTTTTTTGGTTTTTGTGCAGGACATAAGTAGAAACCTAATGCTGGTGAAATATAAGTAGAAGGCAGTACGCACTAAAATCATTGCCCTGCCAAAAGTCATGCCTAGGATAACAATACTGGAATGGTTTTCCACTGCCCAAAGCAGCATCCAAATGTTATTTCTTGGAAACTGAGTCGCCAAGTACAATAGCTTTTTTGAAGAAGAATCTTGCAGAGGTTCTCAGTATTAAGAAGCCAGAACTCTGGTTTCTATACGTAATACAATCCTTCCGGAGGAGAGGATCTCATATGCTGGAAATGAAATGTTGCGTTAGATTTTGAACGATCACAGAGTTCTTAGCTGTAAAAAGCTCTAGTCCTACCCCCATTACCAAAATGGGGCTTTAAGACTGAAAGTCACACATGTGACTTAAGAACTGCAACTTGGAACACATCACTCCAATGTTGTAGAAGTGCAAAGTAACAAACAGACTTGTTTTAATATAAGGGAATGTGTTCAGTAAGTACACTTTCCTTTGTTTGAAAGTTCAGTACTGGGCAAGATCTTTCACTGCTCTCAAATCCTGTGATACAATATTTGATTTGATTTCTTGGTTCTGTTAGATGTGTTATTCCTCAGTACTTGTGATGGTACAGGCACTGAAATTCTTGAATACAGAAATACTGAGCATTTTAAACTGAGTTGTTGATCAAGATAAAAGAGAATCATACCCCAGTGAAGGCACTCAAAGGACACAGGAAAAGCCAGATTAAGGAGAAACTTAAAGGTCTGCACTGTCATTACAACTGCTCAGAAGTATATCTTTACACATAGAGGGAAAGAAACAGAAAAATCTCCTGATATCCTTTTTTGTTGTTGTTGGATATTTTGCCAGGTTAATAATTTCTCTAGCACAGAAACTCGTACGAGACTAAGTGATAAATCTCTATAAATTTGTCTTTAATTTTCAGTCTTTATTTTACTTCCCGGTCATTATTTCAAACCCATATACTGAAATACTACCGAACATACTGTTTTGTCAGAGTTCCTGCAGACTAAGTTAAGGCAGTTACTTTGGATAAGCAGTTTTTTATGTGATATAAAACATCCTCAGAACACCAGATGGATATTATTAAATTTTATGGTAGCCCATACAGAGATAACGCTCATTTTATGGAGACAGAAAGAGTCATAAACCAATTAGAGTATCAACTTGGTCTTTACATCATGTTCTGCATTTCAAAGGCAGAGGCAGAATTCCCAGTTAAGTCCCATCAGACAGCACAAATGGCCAGAAATAGTACAGAACGTGTCTACAGTAACCATACTATTGAAAAACATGTGATTCTTGCCCTCAGCCAGAAACAGCAGCTTCATTGCTCTACTGGCTGCTGTCAGCTGCAGGGAAAACCACCAGGCAGGGGATTCTGTGGAGAATCATAATCCCAGTATATGGGATAATACCCTATTACCTCAGAAATTAGGTGCATGCCTGTGAATATACTCCAGATTTTAACACTGTGCCTACTGGATCTTTCACGCAACTTCTAAAGAAGAACTTGTGTTATGAGAGAGATAGTTAGCAAGCAGATAAGAGAAGATGAAAGCTGATAAGTAAGAAAATAAAGCTGTTGACTTTGCTTATAGAAAACCATAAAGTTTCTTTCTGACAACTGCAAGGATTGGGAAAGTGTTTCACAGCTCAAACTGAATTCTAGTGTCTGTCATTGTTTTCTGGGCAGATCCTGCGTAATTCACACAGCTGAACTTGTATGTAATGTTCTACATGCTTGGCAAACACATGAGTCAGGAGGGGCCCCCAGCAACAGCAGCCTCACTGACACCTCGGTATTGTTTCGTCCCTTTTAGGGACATGAAAGGATGGACAGACAATGTGCCTTGCCAAAAGCTGTTGAACAATTACGCAACAGAACTGCCTCGAGCCCAAGGCCCGTGTCCAAATCACTGAAGACCACAATCCTTACAAAGAAGCCCATTGCCTTAACTAAAGCTGTATCCCTGTTTTGGGGCCCCAGCTGGTCCTCAGATGCCACTTGTCAGAGAGGTCTGAAGCTGTACCTGCATGATAGTGCCAGTGGCACCAAATGACTCAGACTGTTTAAGGACAGAGAAGGATTTGGCTGCAGATGCATCTCCCTTTAGGTGTTTCTCAGGGAAGAGATGGATTCGCTGTGTGCCAGCAGCCACATAGATTTATGTTCTCTAGTGTTTGTTACAAAAACATATCCTACCTAAAACTGAGGTTACAAGTGCTGTGACAGTTGTTCTCACAATGCTTTCCAAACCCACCCGCCAGCCTGAAGTTTCCTACTGACAGAAGAACATTGTTTTGATGTGCAGTTTGTATACTTTATATGCCACTTCCTCACTCTTCAATTATTTTTCTCCATTCAGGGCTCAGTTCCTTGTTCAAAAAAGCCCGACCAAATCTGCTTATAAACATTTTCCTCCCTCCACAGCAAGCTCTGAGTATTTTAAGATATATGCATGAATAAAGTTTTTCCATAATATTCCTGTTCTTGAACTTGGCAACCTTCCTGTGTTTAAGTTTGAAATAAAGCAAGCTACATTTTGCTTCCAGTTGAAAGGTCCTACCCTTAAGATGTAAAACATTAGCTGTATACACAACACGTTTTAAAACATAATTATGTTTTAAATTATTTCTGTTTGCAAAAGGCTTCTTGCAAAGCATCTTTACGGTGTAAATATAACTTTTACAGAGATAATATTGTCTAAAAATTATAAAAACATAAAAATACCCCCTGCAAACACTTAAACAATTCTGATTTTAATAAATATATGAAGATTTCTTGAGACAGTATCTTAAGACCCAGTAGAAACCCGAAGAATTCACCCAAATGACAGCAAAACTTACCTTAAGAATAATCATCACAGAGGCTCTAGTTTTTCTCTTACCTCATATTGAATCAAATGGTTATGGCAAGAGTTAATGCTGACTCCTTCCACCTCTGTAGTGGTCAAAAAATGGAGAGGCAGAATCTAAGAGCTCCTATAGGTTTGGCAAACTGAATGGGAGTAACATCTGGCTTTCTGCCTGAAATTAATTGGAGAAATGTATTACAGGCTGTGCACTTATCATCAGCTGCCAAGAAGCATTTATATAATGCTTCTTTACAAGAGGAGAAAGGAAGATTTTTCATTTCATTTCCAGAGAGATGCATGTACACTGTCAGGCAGATAGCAATTAAGGAGTGACTGGTGAATATCAGAGAAAAAAAGTGACATAATTTAGTTTTACCTTTAAAAAAAATGTAAATATAGAGGGAAACACTTACCTTTTCCTATGGATTTCAGGATGAAGAACCCAGTTGATAAACTTGCAGTTTTAAGGTGCTTTGCCTACATGTCTTGTTTAAGCACTGAAAGTCAGTACTACTTTTCCCTCTTTTGATAAATCATCAGTAGAAATTACCATTTCTTCAGGGCTGTGAAACTGCACCTGTGACTCTTTACCACCTCTCCTGACTCTGCCACAGGTGTCCCAGTGCCTGTGTCAGGGCTGCATTACTACTGTCAGCAAAGGATATTCAAGTAGTTTTCCCTGTAGGCTGTATTAAGATTCTACAGGGAGGAACCAGAAAACAATAAAGGCTGAAAAATCTGGGAAAAGGGGAAAAGAAGAGCTCCCTGAAGAGCAGAAGTTGAAAGACTCTTTCCCGCTAAAAGGTTCTTAGCATAATAACTTACACTGTACACAAACATCATAGTAATCTCTGCTTATTATTATTACTGTTTAATATTATTATTACTATTGCTCTTAAGTGAGCAGCTTAAACCAGGCATACATTTGGATGAAGATGGATAAATATTGTGGCAGAGAACAGAGCAGGACAAAGGAGAAAATAGCAGAAAGAAAACAAGGTAAAAATTAAGCAGGTAAGAAAGAAACTAGAATAGGAGACAGAAAGAGTTTAGGTAGAAAGAATACAGCACAAACTTTTTTCTATTCCCTTTGCTTCTTGGATCACAACACATATTAGGAAAGGCCTGGAGTGGCAGGCATTCCTTAAGAACATGACCATCAGCCTGGCTCCCTTGAGAGGAGGGTTCCAGCAGGACTCTTTACTCAATGGCAGCAGGAGGGTCTCCCCAGCCCAGGATCAGCTGTGTGCCCCCTGTGACTGGTGGGGGATCAGGGCTTAGCCAGGAACTCAAGGCTGTGAGGCAGGAGACTCAGCATATTGCTAAATGGAGTGCTGTGCAGCAGAAACAGCCACACTTTCAAGCAGGAGGGAGCTGTTGAATGCCTTCCCATAAGGTTGGCAGTCCTGCTGGCAGAGCAGGAGGGTTTTTTGCCTCCTCACTGGTAGCAGATCCTCTCTGCTCTGCCTGCATGGTGAAGTGCAAAAATGTGAGGGCTGGCACTGAATTCTTCTGGAGCTGTTTTAGGCAGAACAGATGTAACATGGCTTTACAGTCCAGAGCCATTCACTGTAGGCTGGCAAGGCGACTAGGATGGTAGCTATATGATCCCCAGTCTTTTGGCATTAACATTAATGAGCAACACCACTTTTCCCCATGCATAAAAAGTCTTTTAAATCATCCCTGCAAATTTACCTTGGGCTAGTCTGAAAAAATCGAGAAAAATTTGTCTCGTGCACAATACATAACATCTGGTGCGAGTTCTGAAGCACTAGAATTGTGCTTGGTGGGGCTCAGTAAACTCACAGCTGTGAAACAGGGAAGCTGCCTACATAGGGAGCTGGATGTAGGTAGAGTAATGAAGACAGGAGATAACTGTGACATAGCGCAGTAATTAGAATATAAGTCAAGATTAATCTCCAGGAAAATATTTTCATTCGGGTACTGACAAATACTTCATTTCAATTAAAAGCAGTCCTACAGATTATTAAATTATTCCCAAATCAGTTTCTGGAAAGGTTTTACTGTACTACTGATTTAATAATTTCATATTTTTATCCCAAAATGTGGTATAAATGAGCACACATGTAGCAGACTTTTACACCTGCACAAAGCTGATTTTTCTATCACTTAGCCAAAAAATATCACAAACTAACTCAGTCATGACAGTAAGGGTGATGGCCCCAGTATGAGAATATATATATATCAGCTCTTACACTTGCCTTTTAATCGAGTAGGGTGTAAGTATTTGTATAAAGGCAAGCATGTGGATATTTGAACAGGAAAAAGCTGTAGGTTCATATCTCTGGTTATGACTCTACCAGCTACACTTTCAACAGGAAGTTGTTAGAGTTAAGCTGTGGAAAACTTTGTGCATGGTTGTGCATTTTTGATGATACTAAGCATGCCTATTTCATTTGGTTTCATATGCATTTTTTTAGGCTTTTCTGCATAGTTTGATTAGCAAAATAGCATAATGGAAAAATAAACAGTCCACAGGCATGGGTTGTCTCTCACATTTATTGATACACCAAACTAATTAAGAGGAGCTAGGCTAAGCCACCAAATTAAAAATCTAGTGCTGAAATTGGAAATCAATCTCCCTGTTAGTATTGCCAGTGACGTCAGTAGGACAGCACTTGGGAAAGGTTATATTGGTCTCTTTACTGTTCAATGTTATGTTCTTTTCTTCTGCATCTAAATAAATAAATATGGCTAAACCAGCAATTTATTTAGAATAATTACTATTAATCAAATATAGCTCATAGATTTAGAATCAATTTTCTCTCCCCTAAACAAGAAAAATAGGAAATATCATATAACCATCCATCTCCAGACAGTGGAGCATTAGGAAAACACTGCAGCATAACACCAAATTGATGGAAGCTGTCAGTCCCGCAGCTTTTAGAAATCATTGTATTTCTCTTTCTGCTCCCCAGTTTTCCCTTCCTAGGCTCCTCCTCTGATCCCTCTTTTTGGATACCTTAAAGCTTCTCTTTTTCCCTAGGCCCCAGTTCTTTATTCTTCCACTTCTTGGCTCTTACTGAAAGAGTTATCTTTTTCTGTTAAAATTATATGAAAAAATTCATACTTGGAAATGAATTTGAAAAACCCCAGGTACGACGTTGGGACTGCTGAGAAGTATAGTGCTTTTATTTTTCATTTGGGTTTAACAGGGAAAGCGGGCTGAAAAAATGATGATCCTTTACTGCCAGAGCAGAAAGATTACATGGGCTAGAGGCTATTAGGTTTTGGGTTAGCTGTTCCTGAAGGAAGCAATATACTAAGGTAAATAATTTTGAAATTAAAGCATTTGTACTAGGAGAAAAAAAGGGGTTTTTCTTTATATCAGTGGCCCACATAAATGATGCAGAGCTTTAGAGCTGTTGTGAGGTGAAGGCTCCTGAAAATGGTAACTCATTGTCCTATAATATTAAACAAAAGCTGCCTAAACCCAACAAGCAAAAAACCCAAAGCTTGAAGTAATCTCTCAACAGTTTTCAGTTTCTGAGAGAGGGCACATGTACATGGGGTTCAAAATTTCATGTCCTCCTGGAGGGCAGCTTTCTAACCAAAAAGTGAGCATGCCCTTATGTACAGAGTTAGCAGTGGTAGAGTGCTTTTGCAGAGCAGGAATTGGCTGAACATGTAGGAAACATGGTAAAGGTCAAGCTCCCAGTCAATACGGCCTAGGAAACACTCTGGCCAGCGGTTAGAGAAGGGTAGGAGCCAGGAGAGGTAGGAGGCAGCTCCTGCCCACTTGCTGAGCCTGGAGCACAGCCAGTCTGCACTGGCAGGGAAGGGAATCCAGCACAGGGGACTCTGACTCCCTCCAGCATAAATAAAGGTGAACCTCTCCCTCCAGTCCTTTCTTCCAGGAGTCTGTAGGTGCATTGGTTTACATGGCCTTTAGAAAGAGAGACATTCTGTGGAGCAGGTGTTCAGATCACCCTCCTCAGGTCCGTGTCTCAGCAATTCTCTTGCATGGGCACCTGGAGAGCTGACAATAGGGTGTCGGAGGCTGTAATGAGTGTATTTTGCCTAGAGTGAAAAACCATAAGATGACGGAGACCCCTTATTATTAACTCCTGGTTGTTCTGCCTTTGAAGAAAAAAACCAGAGGAACAATATTAAGTAGTTCTGTTACAAGTTTTCTTTTCCCTTTTGTCATGTAATGTTCACTTTCGCAGCAAGAACCATGATCAAGAACTCTTTTACCAAAGAGATACCTTCTTGGTTTTTATTTTTCCAGAAGGTAGAATTTAGGAATAAATACCATTTAACATTGCATACTCTTTTATTTGGAGAGCGTACATGGTGCAGGTATACATAGGTATATAGATAGTTACTCATATAGCTATATATTTAATGTTAGAGACTACAAGTGAATTTAATAGAACATATTTAATCAATTTTTAACAAGCTAATTTTTTTTTTTATTTCAGATATTAACTATCTTGATGTATTTTCATGCTTTCCTTGGTTTCTTATAATTTTTTTTTGGCTCTCAAATGATCATGCAGTGCCACCTAGTCGTTGCTGCTGAAATTTGCAGAAAAAACACTTAACTGAGAACAAAAGGGTTGTTGGAGAAGTGATTTTCTTTGACTCTTGGGAGGAAGGGGGGTTATGTTGTTCCCTGCTACCCTCCCTCAATATTATTCTATTCATTATTATTATTATTCTATTCATTTCTTTATAGACTATTTAAAAATTTTACTTTTATATCAGTTTTAGAATGCTCACATTCATTACTATGGCATACAAAACATGTTTATCTGAACAACATAGAAAGTTACCAAACTTCCAAAAGGGAATTAGGAAGTGATGCTTGAGAAGAGCAGTTACAACAAATATGATTGACCACAGAAAAATAGATCTGCATCTCAAATACTTATGTGGTAATTGGCGCCTTTATGTAAGCAATCAAAAGGCAAAACAAACAAAAATAAATAGGATTCCAGCACATAACAGCTACAGAACACAATTTGAAAACACAAACATCAAAGGCTTAAAAACCAAAGTGTTAAGTAAATAATTTCTCCCACCTCCTGGCTTCCTTTAAATATACATAAATATTTTTAAAAGTCCCTAATTCTGGGAGTGCTAATGCACGACCTTTCCATTTGTAGTGTGGAAACTGATTGTATATCCTGGATCAAAACCCTTTCCCCTCAGAGAGAGAGTGAATTAACAGATTTTTTCCAGAGGACTCATTTTGTACAGGTTTCCGGGCGCCCTCTAGAGTACATAACAGATTGAAAGAGTGATGCACGATACTAGTTCAAATTCAGGTCCTTTGATAAATGAATAAGGGCTAATATTTCGTAACCAGTATTGTCAGTTCCATCTGACCTTTAGACTTTTTCTTGATATTGGAATTTTTGGAAGGTGAGTATGCGGAAATGTCTAACTAATACAGGTCAGCTTCCTGCAAAAGCTGAGAAGCTTCATGCAGATGTAAGGAACCAATCCATTAAAATCCAACCAGACCACAAAATAGGCTGTTTTCTTTATTATTTATTGATCTGTTCAAGAGGATTCTTTCCTATAAAGCAAGCATCCTTAAAAGCGGTTTTAGGATCACCTGCTGTTTTAGAATATCTTGAAGAATATCTGTGTGAAAACATACAAAAAATCAGTGGATGGCACTGTTGGCTTGCATGTAAACAATCGTCTCCTAAATTATAAAATATATACGGATTTTAAGGTTATCTGTATATATATGGATTTATGTTTTCCTGTTACTTTACAGATTTTGCTGTGTTTGAGCAAATCAATCTTTTTAAAAAGTTTATTTTCATGCTAAACCCTCCAAATTTAATGGTTATTTACTTCTGACATTTTGTGGCTCACTTGAAACAGAAAGTGTTTGGACTAAGTATTGGACGGAACAAATCATCCTTACAATCACTGCAAGGAACATACTAGGTCTTGCAACAGTGAAAAATGACTGATTTCACCTCTTTAGTCTAGAAGCACAAAGTATGAAAATTTGGTTTATTGAAATCTTGTACAAAAACCGCATTTTCTCACCTATAGAGTACCTTAGGAACTTCCTCATTCAGGCTCTGGTCACTTTGTCCCAGTTGATCACAAGTTCCCTTAGAGCCCTTGAACACTCTTTGAAACAAGGTAAGACAGAGAAAACGACATTGCTGGAAAAGCGTCACGTGGTCAGTGCAGAGAGGCAACACAAACCCAGCGACAAAGCAATCGCCTTCCCCAGAGCGCAGGGGTCTGAGATCATTCGATGCTTGGCAGCATTTACGCTGTGCTGCAGCTCAAGCATTGCATGCAGTAGGGAGGGGCAAATCTGCAAATCTTACTTCTGTGGCTCAGATGGGTAGGCGAAGGCACAAGGAACTGCCAGGCTCCTTTGCCATGGGTAGAGAGGCTGAGGCTTCTGTCATTCACAAAGGAGTTAATTCCATTGAAAATAAGCACACTTGAAAGTCGTACCTTGGTTTTGAACGCAAACCAAACTACAGTCTCAGTGTCAACCTTACTTTGAACCTACACCATGGACACAGTGTTGTACGCTCTGTTTGTGAGCTTGCTCACAGGGGAGAGATAAAAATGCTCACCTCAGTGTGATGCATGGACCAGGAAAACGAGGTGTGTTGTCTCTATGCTGTGGCTTTACAGCAGGATTTGCACTCAAATCAGCCAAGGGATCCCCTCCTGAGTGAGCCCCCAAGTAATATGGCAATGGTGTCAGAAGTTCGTAAGTAACCCAAAATTTACCTCATTGTTCTGACAGTGTGGCACTTACCTGCAGGTGTCCTACCCTAAAATACACGAGGGTACATGGGGCTAAATCAGGAAACCTGCTAAGGATCCCAGGAGCTTGGAACACTTAAGAATGCCTGTATTAAGATTCCAGGTATAGGGGAATACACCTTGAGGGCCAGAACCAATAAGCACTGAACATAAGAGAAAGATTCCCACTGAAATTGATGGGGTCCCTTTGTCCTCGGTCCTAAATTCCGGCTGGGTGGATATCTAGCTAGGGGCAGAGGGAACAGACCTTCCTTCCCTCCTTCCTGTAAGGGTTTTTGCAAAGATATTTGTGTTGTTACATTTTATTGAAACTGAAATTCTAAAGCTATTTTAAGATGGAAAGGAAAATCTCACTTTTACTTTTTAAATGGAGTGCTGTAATTCTAATGTACCAGTCAAGGTCCTAGAAAGTGGAATGCATACAGGGATTGAGTAAAGGTTTGGGGATTTTTTTCCATTCATTTTTCTGTGGAGCTTACCCTTCCTCTCTTACATTGAAAATAATATGAATTAAAATACCCTCTAAGGGACTTTGGTTTTGTGACTCAAAGGTCTTGAAGGAGTCTTTTATCATGTCAGATAACGTATTTCTGGCATGTCTGTTGCATCTTCACACTTTTCATCTAGGCACCCACTGTTGTCATGGCTACAATATCCATACTCTGAAAAATAATAAATAAATAAAATCCCCTTGATCAGAGTAGAGGAAAATAATGTTTTTTCTGAGTACATGAAAAGCAGTTTTCTGCACTAGACTTCTTTTAAGATTACAATTTCAAATTATCAGTATTGTGTTGCAAGTTCAGTTTTATTCCCCCAAATTTGAAGCTGGAATATACTGAGTGCATGTAGTCAACAATTGAGCTCAGAGCTGGGCACTGCAGGAATAATGAGAAGCACTGAACCTTGAAATAGATCATGAATCAGCATCTCTTTGCATGACCCTATGAAGAGAAATCTCCCCCAGAAATTTTGTAGGGGTTTTTATGCAGAAGAGGCCCAGATTCCTGAATCCATGAAGATCAAATATTTCAAGATGCAGGTAGTAAGATATTTCAATGTAAGTAACACGGGAAGTGGGGATGGAGTCTGTGGTGTAACTCCATTAAAAATGGAGGGATTCAGCTTCAGGAGTACAATTAAAATGACATGTTTCCAAATGTTACCTCAGAATATTGTGCTAACCAGGAGATGACTCTGCTTTGAGCCAACTCTTCTAGCATCAGGGATTGAAAAGAAATGGCACAGAGTTTTAATTCTCTCACTATTGAGTTTTGTAAAGCTAGTGATACTATAGATTGACAAGAGCATTATTTTGATTTATTTAAGGCATTGTGTCTTATCAGACAAGGCAGACAGTCCCCACTGCCTCACTCATGGCTGCTGGCAGGCTCTTGTGAAACTCAGCACGCTCTCCTTGTCACGCCATCCTTTCCCTGTGGCTGCTAGCAGAGGTCTCCACTTGAGTCCCACAGCCAAATTCTTATCTCAGTTGTGCTGTTAATAAGCAAATGCCTTCACTGTGGTGCATAGACATAACCGCAAATAGGGTGTGCAAATTGCACAGCTTGCCTTCACTTGCTACCATTCTTCCCAAAATGTTCAGAGGAAGCCTGCTTACATTACTCGTTGTCAGAGTGTTTCTGTAAGGTCAGACCTTGGCTGCCACGACGATTGCGTAGATTTCTTCCTTATTGAAATGGAATAGCTCTTCTGCCCTGTCACATATAAACACTGCTGCTCTGGATATTGTCATAGGTGTCTGATTCTGAAAGATTTCATTTCTTGTTGGCAATAGCAAACCTGCTCGCTAATACAATTTAGTGGAGTTTTAATCAGCAGCACCAGGCTGCTCACAGAGCAGCTCCCAGACATCTGCCATACATTTCCCATATCTGACAGGGCTTTTCCCAAGGCACATGCCATTTATCAAGGAAGGCGTGTGATGCTGTCTCTTACCAAAACCTGTTCTCTTAATGCATGTGTAATGAGGTGGCTAATGCTTTGTGAGTAGGAGTGCCCAGCCTTAATATATACTGACATGCACTAAATGATACCATAGGCTTTGGAGTTATCCTGCAAAAAAACCCTCACATATATACTTTGCATACAAAAAGAAGTTTCCAAGTACAATTAAAAATTGAATATTTTTGTTTTAATTTTTTGCTGCTCTCTGTTAATCATAGGAAAACAAAACAGAAAAATGCACTGTCTCTTGCTGTTGTGGTAATATTAACACAAAGAACTCCACAACACCTATGCCCAAAGAATGCATTATAAGTAAACATTATAAAGCTAAAAGTAAATATTTACAGAGAGGAAGGCATAGTTAAACACAATGTGTAAGTTCAGGGGGAAGACTGTGCTTATCTGGCCAATAGCCTTTCTGAGCTCAATACTGCAGAGAGTAATTCTGGTTGACTTCTGATTTTTGTGTGTTCTGAGCAAACTACAAGTTCTTGCCTTCTGGTATAAGCAAGAGTCCAAGGTCAAGAATATTTCTAAAGGCAGTCTTTCACCTTCTCTCTGATAATCAATATACATTTTCCCTTGCTTTCTTTTTTCTTAGAAGGTCAAAGCACTGACTCTTCACCTTTGCTGTGCAAAGCCTTTTCAGCCTTTTTGGCAGGCTAAAGCTGCTGTTGGGACCACATAGGCCCCCAAGTCCAAAAGCCCATTATACTGAGTACTGCCTTCTCCAGTTGCGTGGCTAACAGCTCTGGATTTCTCCAGAACTGCATCCTCTGATTTCCTGTTTCCTTCTGAGGTTTTTCTACAGCTATTCACTACAGGCTGCTTGGTACTGACAGCTACACCCCTGCTCAGTGATTTCAACCGTAGGAACTCTAACATAGTTTTGGTTAGTATGTTTCTTACTGGGAAAAACGACTTCATCCCCACACACTTTTCTCCAGCTAGGGCCTCTTATTTCCTTCTTCACAAAACCTATTATACAAAACCCAAAGAGCCAGAGCATGTGCCTCATTGGGTTCTCCCTGAGCTGGCATGCAGGGCTATAGCCACCAGCTTGGTTTAGGATACCAGGCAAGCTGCTTCACTTCTATGAGATGTTATCTGTGAAACTGGAACAGTCTTTGAGACTACATAGCCGTCTGCCTCTCCCTCCAGAAGGGAGGGAGTAATTGCTAACAACAGTGTCAGCAATTAACTGATCTGTATGTTTACAGGATTAAAGGATCTGGTTTCTCTTACTAGGTCAATTTACTTTGCTGTAATTAGCCTTATCCTCTTCTTACAATTAGTGTCACACCAAAGCCGCAGAACTTAACATGGGCCAAACTTTGGGAATGATCAAATTCATATCTCACAACCGTAATTGAAAACAGTTTGTAACCTCTTACAACTCTGTATGTTCTACTTGCACTTATACAGGACACTTTAAAATTGTAATTTAGGCTTGAGTGTACCTAGCAGTTTTACCTAACACAGGGATGCTGAAAGTGGCATAGGGGTTTCCAGAGAAACCTATGTGAAGCACTACAGCTGGGGAGCACACAGCCCACTGCTGGATGACCTGCCTTCACTTCATCTAACCAAGCTGGCTAGATGTGAGCAAGGTCTCATTTGAAAGCAGGTGTACAACCAGCAGGGCTTATGGATGTGCTTGAGCACACTGACACCTTATCTAGCTTTCAATTGAGGGCTTTCCTGGAGCAAGAAACCACTGACCAGGCTTATTTGTGTCTATGGAGTATTGGCAACAAGAATGTAAGAAAAAAATGAAGATGAATCCTAACTTTTAATTTGAAATATCTGCAACAGAAATATTATTCTGAGCTAATTGTTGAGACGCCTATAGCTGATTGAAGCAAACAGTTTCTTTCATGAGGGCCGTTATTATATACCCACATTAGATGAGTCATTCTGTGGCAGTCCAGATGAAGCTCACCTGAAGTGTGAAACAACTTCTACTCTTACAATACATAATACATCACTGAATATAGCATCATTACATCCTCAGGTCTTTGAACATCCTTGTGGATATTAGCTGGAATTTACAGGTGTGCACTTACTGAATCTAAAGCTACATCATGATCTCAAACAGAACCTTCCTACTGCTAACCAAGCCATTTGATTCAGTTATTTTCATGCTTTGCTCACTGGCAATAGAAGAAATCAATGATTCTAATACTCATTCCTCATGATGCTCTCTTAAACATCATCTGGAGCTTCACAACCTTTGCTCCTTGATTGTCTTGAATGATTAATCACTTACCTCCTCTCTCTGGATAATTCTTGACTCTAGTATTACATGTCCCACAAAAGCTAAACCACAAGAAACCATTTACCAGTGGTAATCATTCTAAACTTTGTAAGAAGAGTTGCAATTGCTGTGCTCTGAGAGTAAGGAGGTACTGATAGGGTGTGCTCTATCACCAGGTGTTTCATCAGTGGTGAAGTTTTCTGTGTTGTTCCTTATGACACAATTATGGTCTGTATAGTCTTTATACATACATAATCAGAGATGATGTCCTTGTATAGCAGATAATCCTCCTCCCAGCTGACACACTTGTGGCTGATGACAAAAAATGCCAGTGTAACCCAGTGCCCTCCTTGCAAGAGAATAGGCTCAGCAGAAGAGCCAGACCTCTTTGGGCTTTGTGTGCCACCTGAGCTGGCAGGCATCTCCTGTGTAGCAAAGCATCACAGCTTCTGATTCTTGGGCTTTAATTTTACCTTGCCCATTTGGAGTCACTGTCCTAATTTGAAAGCAGCTTCAGAATATAATCCATCAAGAATCTCCCTAGGCATCTTCATATAGCAGGAAAGAAGTCAAAAATTTTCAGGATTAACCCATTCCAGTTAAATTTAATTTCCCTCACCTCCCCTAACTTTTGGCTGCCCTATCTTCAGCTCAGTTAGCTCAAAATATCTCAGGTTTATAAAAGAATTTTTCCCTGTTTCTGTCACTTCCCAAAAATAGTAAATGAACTGATAGTAAATTTAACTTACCCAAAATTTGTCTAATCTGTTGCTTTAACCATTCTATGGTTTAGTACTGGGCTGTTGCTAATAGATAACAATAGCTGGAAGCCAGGTTTTAAAGTTTTTTAAAAATTTATTATTATGTCATTAAAATGGTGAATATCTACAGTATGAAGGAATTGTTGAAGAAAGCGATCACATATAGATTAGAGGATCTGCCACTCAGGTAGCTCTAAGTAAATCTTCTGACAAGAAACTACCAGCAACTGGAAGTCAGCTGTTGTTAGACCACTCACTGAGCCTCACTGGTGTTCCATGCACTACTCTGCAGCAGCTGAGAGATTGCTTTTGCAGCTCCTTTCCATTTTCATCTCCCCTGAAAAAGGCATTCAAAACAAGGTTAACAACAACCTGTATTGACAGATAGAGAATTCAAACCACTCAAAAAGTTATGAGAATGTTCAGAAGACTGAAGACAAGACGCTATTTTATTTTGCTTTCCATAACAGAACCAGTCTGTGATGCAA
Source organism: Edolisoma coerulescens (assembly GCA_013397115.1). Taxonomy (NCBI): domain Eukaryota; kingdom Metazoa; phylum Chordata; class Aves; order Passeriformes; family Campephagidae; genus Edolisoma; species Edolisoma coerulescens. The sequence continues at coordinate 2,201,901 of VWZW01007347.1, read as the reverse complement.
TAGACCTGGTCTCCATGTGCACTTCCTATATCTTTGCAGTTAATTTTTATTACAATTAAATAGTTCTTACCATTGGAGATATTTCATCTTAACTAACCATCTGCTATCTAGTCATTTTCCTTATAACCTCCTAAAAATAACTGGGATGTGAAGGGCTGGACATTCTATATGTTCTGTTACTCTTGTAAATCACTCAAGCAAAACGTATTCCTATTTAGGAGGGATCCGACTTAGGCTTGAGAATTAGGAAAAATCAATTTCATTACACATTAAGTCAAAGAACAGCTGCTCAATCTGATAGTATTTCTTATAATGAAATCTGTGAAAGCCTGAAATTATTTTCTTCCATGCGGCATGTTTTCTTCTTTTCCCCCTTTCCCTCCATTTCAACAAAATAATGGTGTTTATTCTCACAAGGGAAGATGCTGGCAAAGAGTGCACAGCTTCAAAAGCAAGGCAGCAGGCTCAGACTCATTTTTGTACTATACAGCTACAATAATCCTGAATAACAAAAAACATAATGAAACTATAAGTATGCATACACCTGTAGTTGCTCCATATCATCCTTCTCTCTGCACTCAGTAGATCTCTCTTGTTAACAGTTATATCCACTTCTCATTTTTCCCTGTTTTTCCACTGAGTTTCCACAGGGAACACTGCTATGGTCAAAGGAGTGTACAGACTTTCTGCCTGTATGGATCGGATTTGTGTTTGGGGGCTCCTGTACTGCCCTCAGTCCTCATGTATATCAAGAGGAAAAGATATTTGGCAAAATCTTCACAGTCTTCACAGCTTGGCACATGCAGTGAACAAAAAATGTGCTGTTTCCACAGCATCTGTAGCCTTTCATTATTATGGACAGGAGAAGCAAGAGGCAACTATTTCCTCATTTCTAAAATCTTTTGATCACATAACTAATAAATCCAAGAGACTCCTGCAATTGTTCTAATATTCTGTTAAAATAATCCAAAAGCAAGGCACATTCATACTGTGCAAGATCCCTCCTAGCTTGTTTTGTGCAGAACTGCCATTAAGGTAATTATCTTTCAGATTGGCTACAATCAAGATGACAAATCTTTAAAACTGCAAAAAGCATAGAAAATAAAACTGTGGTTTTTCAATTGCATCATATTAACTGAATGTTTTGGTGCTACTCTTGCTCTGTATCCCCAATGAATATTTTGGGGGGAAAAAAGCCCATCTTTTCTTTCTCCAAGTTAAGCACATTTCAATTTAAACCATGTAAAAATCTGCCAAGTAGCCATACTTCATAGCTACAAAAAGATACTTATTCACCATATTTCAGAGCCGCAGGTCTATTTAATTAATGATAATGAAAATCCTTCTGAAGGAACTGTAAGAAAGTGTGTGGTAACTTTGAGAAACAGACTAACATACTCTCAGGTTCTGTTTGAGCAGCATTAGGAACTGTATTACTTTTTCTTTGATCCCAGCTGAATGGAAGAAACAAAACATTGCTGTTAAGCCTTTTCAACAAGCCAACAATTTCCCATGCTTCCCTGCTGACATACTACTTCATAGCAGAATAAACAGCTTCAGAGAAGATACGAATTACTCACTAGAATTCATATCTAGTTGCATGAAGTAGCACAGCCAAAAAGCTGTGAAGAGTTGTATCAGCTGTCTGACATAAATACTAAAAAAACACAGCATATGGATATTTGTACAATGAAACAGAAGTAAATTTCCAACATCAGGAAACAGCTTGCTGGCTGGAGGAAAGTGTTTGTGATTTTACATTTTCTTCTTGCAGCAACGAGATGTATTTAGCTGCCATAGTGGCAGCTGTAACTGGTTACAAGACATGGGGATAGCTTATCGTTTTATTTGATAAAGCACCCTGAATGATACTTATAATGAGTGCAGCACAGAGTCCTCTGCATTAAGGAGAAAGTTGAGGATGTTCAGAGAATTTGGAATGAATAGCTTCACAAGGACTTTTATTGGGGCTTCTGAAAAGGAGTTGGACTGTACAACTTCAAGGTACACGCATCAGGAGTTTAGTCCCAACCCAGAGTTTCTTAAGAACTGCTTAAAAGCACCTTTGAAACTTTAATCCAGGATTTTAATCTATAACTGCTTTAGCCTTACTTGAAGCAACTGACCTTTGAATGCAGCAACAAGACTTTTTAAGACAGGTTTTTCACTACTGTCATCCCAATAGCCAGGCCTTCTTCTAGACTGTGCCAAGCAAACTTACCAGCCCATTTCAGCCACACAAAGTACTGCAAGAAAACCCCAAGCTCCCTTTTCCTTCTCCCCCCTCTTTATTTCATCTCTTACAGAGTAAATAGGTCAGTTTGTATAGCAGTGAAGGCATTCCTAATCTGGGTGGAGAGTTACCACTTTCAGCTGTAACTGGGCGTGTGTGTTGCTGCTCATCTCCCTCCTGAGCCTGGCACAAGCAGCTCGCTGTCGATCAGCCGGTTGGGGCTGGAGGAGCGGCACCCTCAGCTGCTCGCTGCATCCAGCTGTGCTCCAGCTGCTTGAGTTATGCTGTGATCCACAGTTCACAATCATTCCTGAAAGGGTGACAATAAATCTATTTCATCCTGTAACGAAAAGAAGGAAAATGGACAGGTGAAATTTGATAGCGATGAAAAAGAAAGGCTCACGACACAAGCAGATGCCAAATGACATACAACAAGAAAAGAATCCACCTTTTCAGTAACTGTAAAAAGCAAACAAACCCATTTCACAACATTTGTTTCCGTTTTCTATTATGTGTGGTCAATGTCCAGGGCCTTGTCTTTGTCTTTTTGTATTTTATCTATTTCCTCTAGCACTTTATTGCAGAGAACATAATATAAAGTGACATTTATTGTTTCTAGCTCCCTTTACATTTACGTTCCTCAGATCAGCAAGGAGAAAAAGAAGTTGAATCACTGTAGGAAACGCTTCCAGTTAAGCTCATTTGTCCCATGCCCTCTGTTTTATAGTGGCTGTAGATATGACACTCAGTGTCTGTGGATTATTGCATTTCATAGTAACTAATGGTCCCTGACATATGGAACATATATTTGCACCCTGTTACACACCTGGCCTTTGGGTTGGACCAAGGAAAAAGCTGGACATGTGCAACCATTCCAAATGCCTGTGAATTTGCAGGTACATCCCATAGCGTACAAGGTGAGGGAAGTACTTAAGACCTCTACAGGCTGTATTTGTGGAGGAAAGTTTTAAAGCCTTTCCTTTAAGATGAAGGGAAACTGAAGAAGTGCTGTTTTCTGAATCAAATCTCAGCAGTGGGGCTGATTTTTTTAAGGTGCTCTGCAACTTCTACCCACATTCATTGTTGAAAGAGGTCTGAATGCCCCTCACTTCAGAGAGCCTGAAAGGCCACGTGGTATGATGTAGGAACCTTTCAGTTAAAAAGTAAAACCAAACTTCGTAGGAAAAGAGAAGGAGTTCTGACTTTTTGTTCCCCTTCACCTTCTGATGTCCTCTGGGGTTGATGCACTGAAGTGGCAATCTCTTTCCAGGACTTCTGCAAAGTGTATCCCCGAATTCTCACAGCTGTACAGGCAAGAATAGCCCATGTATTCACTGAGAACTGGAAGACACATAGTTAAGAACTCAGTACACTATCTGTTTTAGTAAGGAACAGAATTACAATTATTAAAATAATGTACTGGATATAAATGACAGCTGTGACAGGAAAATGAGAACAACTTTCATGTTTTTATTGCTGCCTTAGAAGCAATTGATAAACAGTACACTTCATATATAAATGAGCATGTGTCAATATATGACAACAAAAATAAATTACAGTGACATAGTATTTAACTTTACAAGGTTGTACAAAATTTCCAAATATGAATAGATTTCAACTTAAAAATTTGAAATAAGTTAAAACTGCAACTATTCTGAAGACTTAAAAATATACATACAGTTTCACTCAATCACATCATTTACAGTATGATTTTTTTTTAAGCTGTTTAGTCTTATACACCCATATATTTTTGACTGTACTAGTGGAATATATCCTGCTATATGCAGCTTTACTGCAGTGGGATAAAGGGGTTCCCTGAGGGCACCGAACAGGCTTTGAGTGTTTATATTTTAAGTAATTTGATTACATTTGTTAGCTAGAAATATAAACCCAAAGTGTTATTTATCTATCCTATAATGAGAGACTGATTTATCTGCTCTTTCTAGAATTTCCATTGATGCTAATGAGAATTTTGAAGAAAGCTTAACAGCAGGACTGAGCTAAACTAAGTCTGTTTAGCCAGGATGAATTAGGTCAAATTATTTAATGAATTAATTGAAGAATATCTGTTTTGTATTAGATGTCATTATAGACTACATAGCTAGTCATGGCTATGCACTGACATATTTGCTTTCACAACTAATAGGAAGATATATTTTATTTGGTACTTTGAAGTAATGGGATGGATTATGGATTGGTATTTTTAACACCTCAATTATATGCACATGATTGCTTTATTAAATATTATGAAGATTAAAAGCATTGCCCAAAACTCCTTGGCTGTTGAGTATGTGATAATTGAGAATGCCACGGGTCTAATTCAAGCTGTAAAATAAGGTAAGGTGGAGGAAATTCGTACTGCGGCTGGATCACTCCCCATAACTTAAACTAAAGCTGGTGCAAACAGACTCTGTGCACCATCAAAAAGGCAAAGGCTTGATGATTCAGAAACCATTAGTGAGAAAACAGATAAAGAAAGAAATTTTAACAAACTGGCACATGTGAGAAAACTGCTCAATTGTCAAAAATACAGGAAGACACTTGTGCAGATGTGGGTCTTAAACTGCCTGCAATGAATTTGGTAAGAAATAAAAAAGAAATACAAGATGTCTGTTTGTGAGGCTGAATTTTCTCTTCTATGAATATGTTAAAATATCTATCAGAATGCTGCACCAGTAATCCACAATCTTTCCTCCAAACAAATAAATATTCTGTGTACATCATTTAAATGAGAAAGGAAGAAAAGGAGTCATAACCAGGGCAGAGCTGTGCAATTCCTCATTGCCATTTTTCTCTAATGTTATTGGTAATAAAGACCACTGCAGTCTACAATTCAGCTGGAAATTAATTTAGAACCCACTGTTTTTGTTGTGTGAATATGCTGTCACTGGGCAGCAGGAAGGAGGAAGGGAACTGGAAGGATACACACACACACACACACACATATATATATATGTATATATATATAGGTATGAAAATGGCCAGGGATGGCTTGCTCTTTTTGCTCTGTGTTTTCCAAGAGAATTTCTTTGCAGGCTCGTACCTAGGGAGTGCAAGGTGAGGGGCACACAAGTGGAGGTCTGTAATGCTGATGGGAGGCCACACAGTCCAGCCCCACACTATGGTGCACGGGCCTGGCTGCCTCCTGCTCATCTGGGGAAAAATGTTCATTTCAGAAGCACAGAGGGAGCCTTTCCATTAGCTGGAGCTGGGTTTGGATCAGCCCCCTGAAAAGGCTGTTTTTCACTGTCGCTAAGAGAGCACAGAGCAATTTCACTGAGCAACAGACTGGGTCATTAAGTGAATTAATAGCAGTCAAAGAATATTGTAGCATATGAATGGAGTCAAAATATCCTTCTACAAATCTGCATCTAAAGGGAGTCCTCCCAGATCGAAGGGAAGGACAGTTTCCCCAAAGGAAAACATCTACATAGTGAAGACTTCAACACACTTTCTAGATTGTTTACCCCTCTTGCAACTTCTAATGTCAAATTACTTCAATCAAAACAATGACATTTCTCTTAATTGCTTGTTCTGTGTTCTGCCCCTGTTTTGGCTCCCAAGAAGAAAAAAGAACATGGAAATATGTATCTCAAAAGTTCAAGCAACATCTAGCAGTTATGTAAACCTTACCTCAACTGCTTGGCACACAGTGTATTACTGTATAATCAGATATGTCTTTTATATCCCATAATTTGCTTTTTATCTTAACTAGCAAGCCACTCTATGAGCAGCAACTAAAGAAATGAGTTTATCTGCTTATATTAATGCAATTGTTATCAGGGGCATACAGGGTAAAAGTCATTTGTAGATTACAGTAATATATTTGTAAGGAAATTTCCACACGGGAAGGTGCCACCTGATTAGTTTAATGTGGAGAGTTGGAAAAAAAAAAAAAAAACAAAAAGATGTTAAAGCATCTTGGCAGGAGAAAATCTCTTTAGAGCACAATGTTCCACCGTGATAGTTCAGTGGGAGCCAAGTTCTGACAGGACATTTTGGGCTGATACCCATGTGGTGAAAGGAGAAATGTGAGCTCTCGTAGGACACTTGACCTGGACCAATGTATTGATTTTTCTACCAACACAGAGCCATTCACCTTCTGCCCTCGGGACTGCAATGCTGGCAGTCATTCCAGAGGGGAGAGCAAAGCATTTGAGTCTCTCTCAGTACATCTTCTCTCATTCTCATTTTTATTAGCTGCAAAAGGGAAGGTTCCTCTAGAACACTGAAGCCAAGGAAAACGATTGCTCTTCATCATTATCTGCCTCTACTCTTCCAATTACCATGCTAGTGTTTTGCAAACTGCTGTCAATACGAGCTAGGGCCAATTATTCTTTCTGAGAGTTTACCAAGACATAGAATCTAATTACTCAGCAGGAAGATTGCTGCACAGTAAGGTAGGTGTTAGTAAAAAAAGATCAACTTGGCCAATAATTTAAAAAATGTTAATATTTTGTAGAGTACCTGAATGGGTAGCTGTGACTAGATCAATAGACACCAGACTTTGAGTGAAAGCTCAAGCACTGTCTTTTTACACAGCAGAAGGTGAGGGTCTCCTTTCTACTGTTTCCTGTTATTTTATGAGTTTACAGTACACTCAGCTCCACTAGTTTTGCTGAAGAAAATCAGTTTTATAAGGAGTGAAATTAAAAATTATTTTTCATGAAATTACTTCTGAGCTGCTTAATTACGGCATGCAATTTCTCCATATATTTCAAAATCAGAAAGCAACAGGCAAAAGTCAATTTATTTAAAATTTTCAAGCCTTAAAAGTATGTATTCTGGTATTGTCTCTGGGACTTGTTTTGCTCCATAACCAGCAGAACAGAAAGCTTTCAAGTAATAGGAACATATCAGGAAACACATAAAATATGTTCATCAGATTCCTGCAATGTTATCTCTATTTCTATCACAAAAATACCCGCTATCTCCAAATAGAAGCAGGAAGCTTATGGCTCTTTCTTGTAACAACTTGACTGGTGTGGCCCACACCCTTCCTGCTGTGGGGTGGCAGGGGCAGGAGTTCAGTTCCAACTTCCTGTGAGGCAGAAGTCCCATGACTGCTGGTCAGCTTTGAGGCAGGAGGAATTGGGTTGAGAGGCAACTGGGTGAAGGGACACCTCTAGAAACACAGGGATAATTCACATAAAAAAAATTACATCTCCTTCACTGGGCATCTTCTAACATCTACAGCTTACAACTACAAAACTTCATATTATATTTATCATTTTCTTACTTCTTTCAGAAAGCAATGAATTGTAATTCAGGGTTTTTAAAGCTTTAACTAAGTGCTCCTGTGTGCACTTAGTACATGGACTTCAGTGATCCATCCTTATGCAGCTTCCTTTTGAGAGAAGCTGTCTATCCTTATTCTTTACATTTTACCTCTAATGATGGATTCTGTGTCAGTCAATATGCATTGCAGAGACTAAAAACCAAAATAAAACAAAACCAAAAGTGGCACCTGTGCATATTAGTTTAAGTTTCTCTTGCATTTTTCATGCTGATCCTTCCTGTCTCACAGCAGGAGAAATATGCAGCTACATAATGTAGCTGTACTGTTTTGAAAACAAGTCTGAAAGGACCTTCCATCATATTCAGTGAAGTGCTTGGGCAGAGCAGGAGATAAGTGCTGTTCTATCCTTTACACATAGGATTTTGTTCAGGTTACCCTATGGTCAGGAAATCACACTCATTCTGAATAAAGGAATGAAACATTTACTCAGACGTACTTCCACAGCCTGAAGAGTGGAAAGTTTTGGTCCTAATATCGCTTGTAAAATAAACATCATTAACGGCAATATGAGGCAATCAAATGGAATGTATTTCTGAATCTGAAAAACTCATGCCAATGGAAGATAAACGCTGCTTAACTCCAGCTACATCTGATTTCATATAGCTTTGCAGATGCAAAAAAATGTCATATTTCTATATTGATGGCAGATGGTATTCAATAGGTATATTCAGTAGGTATATGTGATAGGTATGTTCAATGGGAGGGGAATGATCTATGTGAAGGATAAAAGTAAGTAATGAGTGGACAAAAGTACTAAGCATCAGGGAATACAGCACAGGTCTATTTCTTGTGGTGTATCTGCACAAGGCAGAGTGCAGCAGTGTGGAGGGTTCAAAGTAAATTGGCTTATTTCTTTTGCCCCAGGGTTTTAATTAATCTGTGCCACAATGGTAATAATAATTCTTAATGTGGGCACATTAGGCACAAATTAATGAAGGCCTTTTGGCCATTTCCTCATCCCTTTGGCATCTCTAGACTAGGTAGTATTTCAGGAGTGACTACAGTTGCTTTGTTACCCAAAGACTTTAATACAGAAGAAAAATAGGGTCAGAAGACTGGATGTTTTAAAGCCACATAAGGAATCAGATTCTTGTCCAGGGACTTTATATCCATGATAGCATAAAATTTTTCAGATCTTTTGAGTGCTTTAAGTAAATTAACTATGCCTCTATGAATGAATTGAAAAATACATTTAAGTTCTCTTGGCACAACAATATCCTGTGCTTTTCTGACTGTTAGGCATGGTTGAGTGATGATTACCAGATCATTTCAGGAGTCTTTTCATTCCAGAAAGTGCACTAAATAACTTTGGTCCTGCAGTGAGTAAGAACCTCCCACCAATTTCCTGGAAAATGCATATGCACCCAGACTAACAAGCCCTGCTTACATATTAAGGCCGAGTTATTTAGTCCTAGAGTGCTATAATGAGGATCTCTTCAGAAAGGCCTGAGTGGGGTGCCCGGCTGCTCTGCTAACAGCGTAGCTGATGGTGACGCGTGCTTTTGGCTTAGAGAGTCATTCATACACTGAACTTTTTTGGGCACTGTTTACATGTGTTTATTCACCCTTATGCAAGGAGGATGTGCACATCTATAAAGCCTTTAAATGCCTTGGGGTTTTTTCCACACTTCCTGCCAAGTTACATAAATTTTATAGCTTCACTAGCTTGGAAAAAAATTACCTCTCCTCACCACCATTAGATTGAATGGTTTTATCATCATTTTCGTAAGACATTCCCTTAAGCCAGCATCACATGGTCAAGGATTCATTGTTTAAAAACCCAGAAGGGGGTGAAGGATCTAGATATACTGGCTATTTCATAGTCCTACCAGGCAAACAAGGATTTTAAAGCCTGCATAATTCCACCTGTGGGACTCTCAAATGAAAAGCACTATACCATGCAACAGAAAGGGCAGAGCAATAGGATGGGATGAGGGACAATGGTAATTTTTTTTCCTCTTCTAATGGAAGGAGTGCTGTTCTTACCTCAAAGAATTTGCATTAGTGACTTGGCTTATTTTGCCTTTATATGTTTGTGACATTTGCCTCAAAATGTTTTCATAGTGACTGGATTTCTCTTTCAACTTTGAGAAACTGGCAGTGATGTTCACATGGACACAGGAGTTTCTCTTATGTGAACCTAGATAGAATCTACTCTAAGTGGCCTTTTTTTCTTATTTGAAAAAAGGCAGTGTGAGTTTGGGTAATGTAATGGAGTTAAACTTAGTGCAGCATTGGTGCAATAGCTCAGTAAGTGAAATGTGTTCATGCATTTCCATATTTTGGGTCATGTTGGAAAAGCCAGCTCAATACACTGAAAACACCACATCCAGAAATAAGGACAATGCAATTGTAAAACTATGCACTAAGGAAAGATGTGGACATTTTTCTTGCAGATAAGCAGAGGAGACTTAAACACAGTTTCACTCTCCAGTTACAACTGATGAGGCATCAAAGGCAATGTTTACCACGGCTGACAATTTCAGCATAAGTTTGTATATACACCTGTAAACATTGCTCTAGATGTGGTACATCTCTCTGTATGTCCATGCACAGCAGAGTCACACATATGTTATCCTTCTGAGATACACATAGTGCATGGAGATGTATAAATGCAATATGCACCATACAATACATGTTGGAATAGGCCATGAAATAAGTAGCACTTATCTTAATGTTTTCCCATGTTACCTGCGCTCCTTCCATCAAACAATCCCTGACAGGAATTGGCTCTCTGGAGCCAATTTAATATCTAACATTAAGCAAAACATCCTCAAGCTCATCTAGGAATGTATCTGGAAATAACCATGATATTTCTCGAGAAAAAAAATTACAATCTATGTTATATTTTGAATGTGCAGCATGAGTGGTGAAGAGCAGTCAAAGTCCCGAATGCCAGTACAGCATAGGTAATGAGCTTGCCAGTTCAGATTGTGAAGCACTGTCAGTGACATCAAATCCTGTGATGCTCAGTCTCAGCCAGTTGCAGTGCCATGGTGTATGAAATGAAATAAACAGTGTATAATTCCTATTCATACTCAACTGGTTCTCAACACATAGCACGACTGTATTATCTCTGCCTTACTTTGAAAGCTGAAGTACAAAAATGCCCAAGTATCAGACATTAAAAATTAGCATTTTGCCCGATATCTTTCTGGCAGCTCAAAAAAGTAGAAAAGTGAAGACCCTGTAAATGACCTAAGCCTACTACAAGGAAGAACATGCTAATTAAATGAAGTTTTTAATTCCATGAAAACCTGAATGTCATGCATGGTCTAGCTAAGCTTCCAAACAGAAGTGTTTGGGTATCATGGGAGTGCAGTGCGTGAGTCAGACAAGGCAGCCATCGTTATGAACACCTCAGCTCCACCAGACATCTCTACATACCCTTCAGGCTCACAAGAAGCAACCTACAAATATGTATCACTATGACCTGCTCCCAGAAGCCAGACCAGTGATATTTGAATGGGCAAATACATAACAGATAAAAAGAATACATAAAACAGAAAATCACAGAGGCTGGAATCAGGTTGTGAATAGGGACAGTAGATTTGCATGGGTCAAAGAACATTCAGAACTACCACAATGAATATGTATGGCTTTTTTTAAAATTTCCAAATGCATTAAAATACATGATGTTTCATGAACTGGGTGAAGTTCAAGCTAGTGGGGGTTTGGGAGAACATCCTTAGGGACAGGTCAGGCTTGGTGAACAGACCACTGGTTGCACAGATCATTTATGCCAATAATGACCTGGCAAATGTGAAGCCTTCTCCAGTTCTTTTTGATATGTTTTACACACCTTTAGAAAAGAAAGTATCAGACCTCAACATTATACACCTGAAATTAGTAAAGTGTCTTTCGATAGTGGAAGAGCAGATAAGTTTGCATAGGGAGATTGTGAAAGGGAAAAAAAATGCCTGGTAACAAGACAGGCTTGTAGAGTGTATTTTAGGATAAGAATTTAAGAGCCATCTGGAGGAAAATGAGGGTTTAGAATCTCAAATATAATTTTGAATAGGGACGCATAAATAGTCAGATGGCTAAGGGGCAAGTGAAAAGCAGCATATAAATAGCATGAAACTGCTTGACCATCCCTACTGTATATAGGATAACGATAGTAACTGTATCTTCAAAATTATTGATGCTGCTGATTAGGGAAAGAAAGATTAAAACTTCCTTTTGCTTTGATGTTTGCTTTCTGCAGAGGCAAAGTAAGTGTACTTGGGGACCTCTACTCACTTCTTAGATATATAAGGTTGAAAATGAACCAAGAATTTTTAGAATATTCTTGCAGAATAAGTAAAGAAGTATAATAATCAAGACAGCAAAATAAGAAAATGAAACTTTACATAATTGAGAAAGGTCACCAACTCTCTCAGAATATCTGTGTGCATATTTTTACTGCCAGAACCCTTCAGGCCATTTATTGTTTAGGTTACACAGATGAACAGGTTTAGATCCTGGGAATTACTCAGACCTTTCCTACATTTGTTTAGCTTTAGAACAGTGCCAGACTGATTTGCAGTTTACCTTTGTTGAAAGTCTGTTATGCAGGAGCAGGAAAAAGTGCTTCATGCACCATGACCCCTGACCTTGGATCTTCGGATCGGGCATTTCTCACTGCCTATACCAGTACAGAAGTAATTAACTTCTATCACAGTTTTACACTGAAAAAGCCAAACATATATTATAATGTATTTTGTTGCCTGTTCAGAGGCTGACAGTGATCGGGGTCTATTCTACAAAGCTTTCTCCAGACTACCCAATGGCTCCTGTCTGGCTATCGCTTCTGACTTTTTGGTCCTCTTTATATGGAGTCTAATCTTGTATTATTGCAATTAACGGAGACTGGTCTCTGAAAAGCCAGCTTTCAGAGCTGTGAGGAGAGTTAATGGGACTGAGCTGTTTGTCTGCCATCAGAATGATGCTTTCTACTGTGTTTCTGACTTAATTTTCCTCAAAACAGATGAAATATTACATCATTTGTACTTCTTAAAAGTAATGCTGCGTCATTGGTCTTGCATTGTTCTTCTCCTGCAACCTATTGTGTGCGCCTGTGTTCATAAATAATATATCCACTAGTGCATACAGCTAAAATTTTTGTGTGTGCATGGGTTTAAAGCAAAACCAGAAACATATAAAATACAAATTAAATTGATGCCCACTGTACTTGTAACACAGCCAAATTCTTAATATTTTATAGTGCATATTCCATTAAATAAATAATAACTAAATTGATCTATGCTACAATATGTGTATACATACACATTTTATGATGCCTGTAAATAACATTTTTAAGCCTGTTCACACATCAAAAGACAGGTTGTTTATTTCTCTGTTAAAACAATCCAAGGATTTAACTCTTCCTATTATGTAAACAGTGGTGACAGACGCTTTCAAGGAAGCTTAACTTCAATAAAAATAATAGTTTCCCATTGTAAAATCAATACTAATATACCATAAATCCCCCGATGAACTCTTGCTTCCTTACATGCTCTCACATTTTGTGTATTAGGGGCACAGCACTACTCTAGATATCAGAATATAATAATATGGCAATATATATAGATATAGATATATATTTAAATGTTAAAACATTTGTTAGGTCAACTTGAGTAATGAATATATTTCAAATATATGCCTCTTTCCATAAATAAAGGTCATCAATTTTCTTTGCAACATGGGTGCCTTTGTATGTAGCCAGCAAACTAGCAAAACAATTCTGGTATCTTTAGTTCAAAATGCACTTGTGTCTTATAGATGAAGCTTTAACTTTTTTGTGTTTTATACTAGAATTGTACTCGCAGTAGAGTTTCAATATAATTATGAGATTACTTTAGGGTAGACATTTTAAACAACTCATACAAAAGAGAATTTAATGACAAGAAAGCTAGGTAGAGTCTATTCATTTCTCAAGCAGACCTTTATGAATCACTTTAAAAGGACACTACAGCTGAAGACTGAAGAGCAATATTTATCAACATTAAATAAAACATTCGGTGAAATATGTATAAATATTTCTTCATATGAACATAACACAAAATTAAATAGTTCAGATACACAGACACCATTTAATATATTTCCACTGTTGTCAAAATCATCTGTAAACACCATCTCACACTGAATACAAAAGCAGCTTTAACATCAGTTCTGTGTTCACAACACTGATGCCCCTTTGTAAAATAAGATACTTGTTTTATTTTCAGCAAAATAAGAGTTTAAGCAATTAAAAATAAAAGTTTTGGTCAGTTCAAAGGAGAATACAAAATAATCTTTCAACATGTAACTAAATCAGATTTAGAGCAACAGTTTAAAGTACAATCCTTTCCCCAGGGGACCTCTGACTTTTATAAATCATGTTTGGTACAGACCACATCACAAACACCAGGAAATACTGGTCATGTCTAAACTATAAATATTAAAGCCCTTTTAAAATTGTCTTTATCAAAAATTGCCAGGTTACAAATTGGCAATATCACATTTTTCACACCACCGAATAACCTGGGGTCAAACGGATTTAGGTGCACTTCTCCTGATGATTTTTAAAACAGGTTGTGGAAAAGAAACACTTTTTAGTGAGCATCCTTCATGTGCAAAAATAAAGCATTTCTTTTAAACAAATCACTTGCATCTGAAGATCACCTGGGCAGACAGTGCAAGCAGCAGGGCTCCACCAACTTTTGTCAGAAAATTACAACTTGAACTTTCATTGGAAGCCATACGGATACTGCACACAGGATCTGAGCTGGCTCTGAGAAGGGTGGTGCATCCACACGGTGCAGCTCAGGACAAGGTGTCACAGGAGCCGCGTGTGCTTGGACAGCAGGGCAGCCTCCCCAGCAGGACACAGGGCTGCTGCTGCTGGTTGCGCCTGCCTGGCTCCTGAGCAGCTCCCTTTGAGCATCGGTACCGTGCAGCCCAGATCTGGGTTCTCATTGTCCTATGCCCTACAAAGATAGCTTCATACCCTTCCTCGAATGTAGCCTTCAATTCCTTTCCCCTTTGTATCTTTTAAAGAGGCATGATCACTTCAAGGAGAGACTCTGTGCTCAAGATTAAGGTTTTACTGGGCATGTACCCCATTATAAAACTCTGTAAACTGTTCAACTCACAGGCTACGTTTTGGTTTCCTCCATTTCATATGTGAACACCATGTTTTGGTTCCAGAGATAAACTTGAGTTTCAGGTGGCAAATAATGAGCTATGTACTTATAACATGATTTTCTGACTTTTTAAAAATTTCAATCACATGTAATCGTGATGGGGGCCCTGTAAAACCTAGAACAATAGGTCATCTCTTTCCTGGTATGTGTGTATTTCAGAGGTGTGAATGTATGTTATACATACACACTCACACACACACATATAACATCAGCTGCGCATAGATACTCAGAAATCAGGAATCAGGGGTACAATTAACAATATACCAGAAGAGGAGTAGACAGGAAGCTCTACCTGGACAACAAGAAGCAATTTTTCAACCTTTACATTGTCTCAAATAATTTCATAATCCTGTTTCGCTAGCTTGCTACATCTGTATGTAACTTGAATTGAAAGTTGCTGGATTCCTTGGAAAAAGAAGAGTTGGGCTAGCTAGATGCGCTTACCTGAGATCCCAGAGTTGATTATAATCAAAGAGCTGGGCAGATCAGTAATGGGTTTATAATTGCTATACAGCTTCTTGCAAATTTGTAGGAAAACTTTATTAAACCTTTCACTCCTTAGTAAAAATGTTGAAGTTTCTTAGTTTTTGCTGAATGTGGATTGATTTTTATATTAAACTGGATTTATTGAAAGGATAAATAAGCCTGGGAGCTGCTTTCACGTCTTGATGTTTAAATCATAGAATCAGCACCCTGGAACCACTCTCCCACCCCAATCCATCCCGCCCCATCCGTTATTATCCTGCCCATCCTGCCCTGTCCCATGCCATCCTGTCCCTGCTTCATTATTTTTTTATTTGTTTAAAAAATACTATTCTATGAAGCCTCCCTAGGGATCCGCTTATGAAAAATGACGGACTGCCGTTGCTGATACTGCTGCTTGCGTCGTTTCCGTTTGTCGCACTGGCACAGCAGCAGCATCTTGAAAGTGTTTCTGAATGTTTTGTTACACAGTGCATAGCACATGGGGTTCACTGTGCTATTGATGTAGCAAAGCCAATACCCCAGGTGCCAGAAAGTTTTGGGGATACAGCTGCAAAAGGTGTTCACCAGAACCATGATGTTATATGGGGTCCAGGTAATGATGAAGGCAAACAAAATGGCACTGAGTGTCTGTGCTGCTTTCTTTTCTTTGATAAGTGACATTCGTTTTCGTTTTGTGATCTGACTTCTGGTCTTCAAGGCAAACTTTTTTGCCAGGGTTGCTTCCTTAAAGGACAATGGCAGGGCTGTCGATGTCTTGGTCACTGATGAGATGCCATCAGAAGCTGTTGTTGTCTCTTCTGACTCTGGTTCAATTGGAAGCTTAGTAAAGCTCTTTTGGAAATTTCCACCATCCTGAACACTTTTGGGAGGGTGCAACTTTTTAGGTTTCTTTTCCTTCGATTCTGTGTCAGATTTCTGCAGTTCATCCCCTGACTCATGCAAATCTTCCGAGGAGGGTAGTTTTGTGGAATTGAGGATAGCACTGTGACCAGGAAGCTTCAGCACGATTGAATAGATGGCTCTGGTCTCTGCAGCAATGTCTTCTTCATCAGAGGAGGCTGAATTTTCAAGGGAGGCAGCAGCATCGTTATTGTTCCAGCTATCACTGCTGCTATGCTCTTGGTCCCCCTGGTCTGTGTTGGGTTCCCAACTCTTCATTGTGAGCCAGAAGTGGCAGCGTCTGTATTTCTTTCGGGCGGAGCGTTTCATGCTCTGCCGTTGCAGCTCGTAGCTGCTGCAGCTCCGGGAGCTGCCTGTCTGGTGTACAAAGCGTGCTGCCTCTGCTTCACTGCCCGAAGCCTGTAGCCCTGCTAACTCTTTGGTGCGTTTCTCCGTCTCCTTGTAGATCCTCCAATACAAAATACTCATAATGGTGACTGGCAAATAAAAGGCAGCTATGGCAGTGCCAAAAGTGATGATAGGTTCACTTAGAAACTGGATGAAACATTCATCAGGAGGCACAGTCCTCTCTCCAACAAAATACTGCCAAAACAAGATGGCAGGGGCCCAAAGAACAAAGGAGACGATCCATGCTAAACCAATCATCACCCCAGCCCTTTTGGTTGTTCGTTTGGCTCTGTACGTTAGTGGCCTAGTGATGGAAAAATACCTGTCAAAACTTATAACAAGGAGATTCATGACAGAGGCATTACTGGCGACATAGTCAATGGAGAGCCAAAGATCACAGGCTAAGCTTCCCAAAGCCCAGTGGTCCATGATGATGTATGTGGTATAAAGATTCATGGAAAGAACACCGATGATCAAATCTGCACAAGCAAGGCTCAACAAGAAGTAGTTGTTGACTGTTTTCAGTTGTTTGTTAACCTTAAATGCAACAATCACTAAGATGTTTCCTACGATGGTCACCAGTGCAAGGATCCCAGTGAGGAAAGCAATCAAAACTACTTGCCAGACAGTGTGTCCACCCAGAGGGTCTTTGCTTGTGGCATTTAGGGTCATGTTTGTTGATTCCACAGTGGAGAAGGGAAAACTCTCGGTGGTCTGAGGGAAATCATAGCTGCCAATGAGTGACGCTGCTTCATCAAGGAGTCCCGGTCCATGAGAATCTCTCTTCCAGAACGAGCTCACATTTGGAAACAGCGGCAAGGATGAACTGTTATTTTGCATGATCATTGTGGCTCTCTGGCATAGTCTGTAGCAGAGAAAAACCAAACAAAAATCAAGTGAACAGGTGAAGATGTTAAATAAATAATCGTCCTCATATTTCCAACATAAAATCACTTTACCAATTGAAAGATGTCTTTAAAAAGCCAAGCTGCCTGTGACACATTTCAAGCAAAACCTGTATATGATAGTACTCAGCTTCCAGACTGTGATTAATCTGAGCTCTTTGTATTGATCACATTGTGTTTCCCTACAAACATTCAATAACAGAGGAACCAAAATCCCAGGAGAATTTGAACCCACAGTAGTATTAAAATGCCCCTAACTCTAACTCTGAATTAAAACACTCCCTGCTAGATTGCCCTGAACTCAACATCTCAACAATCCACTATCCTGGACCCTTCAAAAACCAAGTTCCAGTCATATGAAGCCACAAATCTTCCAAGTTCCAATCAATACTAGTCCCCAGTGCTATCCTGGCTCCAGTAAAACAGAGCCCCAGCCTCCGCTGCCTCCAGCTATAGCTAGTGACAAACAAAAATATTCTTCTGCCTTTCCTTAAAGTATGGAGATACAAGCCGGCATCATTTCACTGGCAAGCTGCTCTAACCTGTGAGGCTGCAAAGCTCTTCCCATTTTCATCTACCTTTCAGCTATCTGATACAAGTAGTAAAACTTCTCATTAGCACTTTTTGCACATGCCACTACTCATTTTTCATGCACATTTTTATACTGGGACTAAGGATTTTGCACATCTAATGACTTCAAAATTTCTTTGGGGGCAACACATGGTAGAAGTTCCTTTGAAACTGTGGTCTCTAGAGTCAGGAAAAAAATCTTTGGCAGATGTTTGTCAAAGCAATCATTAAACACTTTAGGAAAATGGGGAAAAAAGCATGAAAGAGATTCATAATTAAGCTTTAATCCTTTTCCCTAAGTACTACCATAAAATGAAAACATGCTCAGAATAGGAACTTGCATTTCTCTTATCTCATTGGCTTCTCTAGTCAGATGACCGGATCCATAGTAATAAATGAATTATTTCATCAAGAAGCAAAAATTCTGATGAAAAAGTCCATTATTGACAGTACATGTTGAGCAAAATATGCTGTCAATGTTTGTTTGTTTTCTAAATGTGAGTCCTTCCAGAGTCAATATATTATGGCATGAGACAATAATGAGTATCACAATACACTGATCTTACACAAAAATACTTAGGAA
The DNA here is from genome assembly GCA_013397115.1 of Edolisoma coerulescens. Lineage (NCBI taxonomy): Eukaryota > Metazoa > Chordata > Aves > Passeriformes > Campephagidae > Edolisoma > Edolisoma coerulescens. The sequence continues at coordinate 2,183,372 of VWZW01007347.1, read as the reverse complement.
AAGAGGAGGGTTTGGTCCTGTTTTTCTAATTAATTTCTAAATTTTTCTTTTCCTTGAATTGTACTTGGTTTTTGTTACCAAGCCATAAGACACTGTGATTTTAAATGGTGCAGTTTCTTTGACATATGCAGTAAATAGATCAGCAATTCCTTTTCTTCAGTCATGCACAATAATTAACACAAACCTCTCCCCTATTTAGATGTCCAGGGTAAATGAGGTATTATTGTTTCTTTTTATTGATAGGAACACAAAGTTACAGTGAACATGCCATACTATGATCTAATTCAGTCCACTTTTAATGCATTCATCATTGTATGACACAGAATATCAACACAATAATAATGAATAAATATTGCTCTGGTAAATCACAGTTAAATTTTACGTCTTTTCCTGATAGAATGCTTGAAAACTTGGAGCAGCTCAACTTCTAAAAAGAAAAATGGTACGAGAGGACTGATGGAGAAACTATCCTTCTTGCAATGTTTTATTTAGGAAGCAGGCATTTTTTCCAGAGCTGTCAGACAGGATGAGGTCAAAACCAGAATAGTATGAGATCTCAAATAATGATATTTGCTAAATATATGCCAGAAATTATTAATGTTATAGGGTGCAGATCTTCCTTCACTCACATTAGGGACAGAGAGCAGAGGATGAAAGCCAGAAAGCATCCGCTCTGCAGCCATAAATTTCTAAAACCTCTGTAAGGTAACAGCCAACTTAGTCAAGTAAATGTTGAGAAGTCTGGCAGGTACACCTGGCAATGATGTAATTATGCTGTTTTTTCATTAAAAAAGACAAGCTTGTATCTTCTAACACACAAGAAAAGACTAGGAAGAATATATTGATAAAGGAGATCAAACTTCCACTACAATGCACAGAAAAAAAATGTATCACCTAGAAGTGATGGTAAAAATAACAGTATTACTAAGAAATACAAATCGTTAACAGTTTGGCAGTAGTTCCCATTTTCATTGTGTAACACAACCATGAACTAATCGGAGTGTTAGACTTGGAAGTCCAAAACAAATACCACATAAGATATACAAAAAATCTTGCAAAATTAATATGTAAATGCCACACTATCTATCACTAAGTCCATAAACCAATTGTGAATTCTGTTTAATTGCAAACTTTGAAATAGAGTTTCAGTGTAAATTTACTGAGAAATCCTTTCAGAAATGCCATGTTTCAAAAGACTTATGACGAGGAGTCCTGGGAACATCATAATTCAGCTGCAGTCTTTCAGACACTGAAGAAGTGCTGGAACCAAACCTTTCTTTCTCAGGTCAGCTCTTTCATGTCTGGACTCCAAAGTAACTTCTCTAAGTTATTGTTGTAATGAAAACCGGAATATTCCTTAGCAGTCCAGTAACTGAGGAAGAGGAGAAACTGAGAACAACCCACCATCTGTCTCCTGCTGTCCAGTGCAATCCTGCATCTGAAACTTGGCGTTTTAAACTCTGCACGGATTAAAGGGAACCCTAAACTCACTTTGACTGGACTATTTGATAAAATGGAAGTGCTAGTGAGATGATTAGTACAGTCTTTTGTTATTCTGCCTCTTCTACAAGCTCCTGTAATTGAACAATTTATTCAATAAAAAATGTATTAACCATATGTTCATCTGCACAAAAAAAAAGGGACTATCACTACCACCACCACCACCACTGTAACATACCAGACCAGCACAATTGGATTTTCTTGCCTTTAGGAAGCCAAGGCAAGCTACATTATCCCTCATTTTCCAAAGCTGCCATGCAGTTTCTGCTTTCTGTATAAGAAGTGCTACAGGGAAAGAGTGTCCTGGGCTTGACAAGATGACAGTGGGATTCGCAGTGCAGTCACCAGCACCTGCCCAGCAAGCCAAGCTCAGACAGAATAATGTGTGACCAAGTGGGAAAGCAGCCACACATACTTTGGTAAAACAAACAGTGCAGCACTGAGTGAGGCAAACAAACCAAACTGTGAAATGATTATAGGTTTACATACCATGATAGGAATTTACAAATCATTGGTATGATACACTACATTACAATTTCAAGCCAGGGGGTAGCAAAGGAAACTTCTTTTAGCCTAACACTATATAATTACTTACCTAAGATCACAGTAATGGTATTCCCTGTGGGCTTGAGTCTTTTTGTTCTTGTTTCTGCTTTTTAATAGGATCATATAAAAGGTACAGGCCAGAGAACACCAGACACAATGTACACTTCCCAGGATTATTCAGGAAAAGTGTAGGCCCAGTACAGGCAATGGCTACACACTTTCATACACATCCATCTAGCACACCTCTGCTCTCTGCCCAGACAGAGGGACTGACATATTAGATATCCCACTAAGACCAATTGGAAGGGTAGGAGAAAGCATCTACAGAAACAGTCAATGATTTCAATAAATGGATATAACTCAGATTTAAAAGCCTGAATTTCTTGACTAGTCTAATTTATTCCACACTGCTGTAAATAGAAAGTAAAATAGAATAGACAGTAGTAACAGTCCTGTCACATTTTCAGTGCATTTAATTTCTCTCTGCTTATTTCATATTTAAATGCTTTTGTGAATACTCCACATTTTACCGTAATTTCTCTTTTCTTTAAACCTCCCTATTCAAGAAGTCTATTTTCCTTGCTGTCTTTAAAGGGCTCTAAGAAGCATTTCCTGGGAAGTGAGATGGCAATCTATGGGCTTGGCAAACTGTGAGCTCAAAACTAGCAAGCCTTTATGGCTGAAGAATTTCACATTGCATCTCTTTACAGAAACAAGAAAATTGCTTACCTTATTTTTCCATTTTCTTCTGCATTGCTCTTGCATGCACATTAGCCTAAACAGCAGAGAGCCCCATGCAGTGATTTATAAAAGTCTTTGCTAACACAGAGAAAGGAAGCCTTCAGAAAGCTTAATACAGCTACCTAAACTAGCACATATACTTTGTTCCAAAACTATTATTTGGTAAAATTAAAATATATATCTGAATTGTAAAACCTTCTTAAGATTATTATCACGATTAAATATAAAAATTTTTCAAAGCACACAGAGGCTTTTGTGGGGGTTTTTTTGTTTGTTTGTTTTTGTTTTGGGGTTTTTTTTCTCAAAATACAACAAAGAATTTTAAAAACTTTTAATGGAAAAAATGAAGATGAAAGCACTCACAGTTTTACATTTATAGTAACTCATATCACTTGAAGTTAGTGTAGCACAAAGTACATGATTCCATATGAATGTTTATGTGACAACAGGAAGCACAGTGTAATTATCAGTGAACATGGCCTCAGATTTCCCATGACTAACTTACACTGATATGAAATATATTACACTAGATAGAGTTTTACTTCTTTTCAGAATGAGAATACAGAACCATAGAAATCAAGCACACTAGGAAAAATCCTGACCACTGTCTTGCCCATTCACAGTAGATAAAAACAAATGACTGATTGTCATATACTTTCACATATGTGTACACATACACATATCTACATACAAAGGTATGTCACATATAAGGTGACAAGTATATGTATATATAGCTGCAGATGAAAGTATATGTATACATATCCTTATGTGTATACACACACACACATATATCTGCAGCTACATATCCACATAATTTTGTCACATTATTCCAAATATTGTTATAAGGGAAGACTGTATCTTTCACTAACTAGCTATCCACTTGATACAGGTAAAGTTCAGTCAAACATATCCCAGTAACACTTCAACCCAAGCTCTTCCATTTTGCATCCATAAATATGTTTTGTTTATTAAAATCACCTAAATTAAATGCTAGTGCTTTAAAATAACTTTTGTGATTAATGAACTAGATTTGCTCATTATCTGCTTACTCTGTTTCTGCTGCTAGTGAGAGGTCTAGTACGAGCAAATTAGGAACTCATTTCTCCAATCATATGGATCATTTTCATTACTTTGAAGAGTGAATGGAGAACCTAATGCATAGCACTGAGCCACCTGATGCCTCTCCCTTGCAGCCCTGCAGTCAGAAGAAGGGAGCATCCCTCTTGGGGGGCAGAGGCAAGGGGATGCTACCTCAAGTGTTCCTGCTGGGACACCTAAGGATGCCAGACTGGGAGTACCCGAGACTGCATACCTGGCACAGCCAGGAAATACATTATCTAAAGCTGGGCCATGGCAATAGCCTCTTCTGTGCCTTAATTTGCCAGGTAGCTTTTGCCAAACATCTCCCATCTCCTTCACTAGGACTGAGACTTACGTTCATATTGCCCAGCTGTACCTGCAACGTCCTCTGGGCACCTGATTGCTTAAGCTGTGTTTGCTTCTACAGAATTTGCTCTTCCAAACACCTTACCTCTTGTAGTATGAACCCTTCACTGAGGGTTTTTATATTATGATAGAAATGTAACTTTGAATAGTAATGAGTTTTAATGGCCAGTGATTTCAGTGGAAACATCTGCTTATTTACATGGCCTCAAAAATAAGAATAAATACTGTGTTACCATTAGGATCAGAGAAGAAAAATCTCAGACGTTGCATCTGTGCAAAAATCCAGATATGAATTTCTGATCTCTTTCATTTAAATCTTGCATTAAAGATTGAATTTATTGCACAACCTGTATAATTCTCTTGCATAATTTTTTTTTTACAAATATACCATCTATAATAAATACACATCCTAGTCTGCATAGTTAAAGGCCAGTGATTTTCACAGATTTACTGAATAAGTGTTTCTGTACCATTTGTTATTTATTCACTCAGTGACCCAATACTCGTTCACACCATGACTTTCAGTTTCAAAATAATCCTCTATTGAAGTCGTCTAAAATGATTCCTAGAAGTTTCAGAAATGAGCTGCTAATCTCAGTTGCGATATGGCCTCAGGGCAGCGCAGGTTTCTCCCATGTAGCAGCAGCAGACTTGCTGAAGGAAGGGTACTTTTCTTTCTTGGACAAGTGCATTTAGTGGTTATTGTCTAAACAATTCATACAGAACAAAGTGAAATCTTCAAAAGCCTGAGCTTGGACATGTCTACAGTTTTCAAATGCTTAAAAACCAGAACAAATCAAGTCTTGCCTAATTAAGATTACAGTAAATATTGACTATCAGCTCAGTTAAATCTATGAGGTGCAATTCTATAAAGAGAGGAAATTATTTAAATTCCACGCAGTTTCAGCGAGCTTTATTAGAATTACACCCTATCTGTCTAATTGATATTGGAGGCAACAGACATGCAGCCTGAAGTTAGTAAGAATTACAAATACTGAGAGTTTTACTCACTTTGAGCAAACCACTGCAAACTGACTTTGCAGGTATCTGGGGACAGGAAAGTTTGGAAAAAGGGTTTATTACTACACTGAATATAAATGTGGTATTAGATTTAAATGAAGGAAGAATACATGCTCAATTATCTCCTCTATTTGTGCGTAGTGCATATTTTTTCCTGTGAATAAAACCTGTCCATCTTAGAGACTTCATTTCAATATTTTATTATATATGCACTTTTTAACCTAGGATTTATTAATATTTTGTTAATTAGTATAATGTTGGATCAGAGCCATGATCTAGATTTTCAGCTCTCTCTTTATGAAATACTGTCCATTGACTCCACAGATAATCCTCCCAATGAGATATTTAAAGTCATATTAAAATGTTGACTATGTGAAATAAAGTAATGGGAACTCTTAGGCTTAATTATATCCTTCTTCCAGATGTTATTAAATGCTAGAATACCTTGAATCAACATGGAAAAACAGTGTCTAAAGAGATAAAAAAAATCAAGCCTTGTAAGTGAGTTCTCTTTTACTGAAATGGCATCCTCCTCTATAAAAATAATCATGTTTGAGCATGTTGATATTGAGAAGAGCTTGTTATCAATGCTAGATAAAGCAAACAAATGTTATTATATTTCTCATCTTGCCCTACTTTTATTAATACTTGCATGCATTTAAATTCCATATTTAATGTGAATAGTAGCCATTAAGAACCTTTACAGGGAACAAAAATCCTCACAAGCAGACCTCTTTACTATCTTAAATGGAACTACTTTAAAATGAAGTAATCAATTGATTATGCTTTAAAAATAAATAAACTTTTGCTTTTTCTGTCTGCTCACTACACAATATACCTCCAGAGAAAACTGGAACACAGTACAAACACTTTTCAAGTATCAAAGAATTCAAAGAGCCTGGAAACTGAGCTCTAAAGAAGCTCACCTGACACCTGACACAATCTTTTCAGATTCATTTGTCTGCAAGAAGAAAATGAAATGACAAAATGTCTGTCAAGCCTTGAAACTAGAAAATTGAAAATATTTTTTTTCTGGAAATCCTTTTCATGGACGGAAAATAAATAGCCCAAACAACAGCAACAACAAATTGTAAAAAAGCCCTCTTAAACCACAGCTTTTCTGCTTTTAAAAACAGTATGGTTTTTACCTTTGGAAACTAATTTCATTTTCTCTAAGCTTAGAATTGAATCTCAGGTATTTTGTAACAAAAAGTGCTGAAAGAAAATGAGCTCCATTCCATTGTTCATTGAGGGAAAATTATAAAAGTATTTGCATTTACACCAAGGTCTGGCATAGAGCTATCTGAGTCTCCGGACCCGATGTCATGTTTACCTGGTGTTAGGTCCTGTTATATGAAAGATCTCTAACATGCATCATTTAAATGTGTTAAACAACATGAATTTAAAATTCTCTACAGTATCAAGAGAATGTAAACGTTTCTAAATTGAACTATTGCTGACTACCAGGTTTTCTACTGTAACTATGACACTGCATGCAGGTACTAAAAGAGCAGACTACCTACTTTAGCTTTTGTTGATGTTGATGGATAGTGTGGCAATTTAACATAAGATGCAATAAAGTGAAGAATGCTAGAAAATGCTCTATTAAGGGAAATTTATTGTTATTGGCTTTGGTGACTGAAATATTACTGCTATCTACTGTGGCAAACCCGATACTCCCACACTGGACAGATGGTTTACTTAAAAAGTGAAAGAAAAAAAACCACAACCCTGTTGAGAGGTTTCAGCTAGAGGAGAAAAATCACTAAGAAATAGCTGCAGGCTATTACATCTAATCTACATAGCTTTTTGGACACCAACTATTTATATGGAAAAGGAAATTTTATGAGAAACTTTGTGTCAGAATGTTACGATTTTAACATAAAATACTGCTTATTATTTTGTCTAAATATTGCCTTAAAGCATGCAATCATAGTAATGCGTTAAAGCATTTTTTCTTGGTGCCAAGTGAAAGTTGTCATGGTTGGTCAGAAAATAATATTTTCAGTCTATTTATTTAACTGTTTTACAGAATGCAAATTCCTATCATCTGAGATTTGGGGAAATCCTTTCATACTGATAAGCTCATGAATTGTGCTAGTAATTTATTGGAATGCTTTTATTACGGGGGAGGTGAAGAGCTCTGCGTGCATCCTTTTTACGTATTATATTTCTTTAATACAATTGCAAACAAAATGCTATGCTACAGAATATTTTTTACCTCAGTGGAACACTGTAGAACCTTGGTAAATAATCAGGAAACAAAGAGAAAATAATTTTTTTTCAACATGTCACTCAAAATATTTTAATACTTTGCTTCTTTATTCATCAGTATGTTTAAAGTCAGTCTTTCCATCTGTTTAAAAGTGGAGTTTAACACTCACTAGGTGGCACAATAGTTATTCAGAAGCAAAAGTCTGGACTTGGCAACAAAATCTTAACCAGTCTCTCATAAAGCCTTTGTCTTATACATAGAAATTACAAACCAAATTATATATATTCCTTGATAGGGACAGCAGCTAAAGCAAATGCATGTCATCCAAGTATTGGTCTGAATCAAACTAGCAGCAAAATCCAGAAAACTGTGTTGTCTGCTGTAGTTAACGTTTATTTCCTTTTTTTTTTCCCCCCTGGAATAGACACATCTGTGAGTCCTAGTGGAATTCTGTAGATTAATCAAAATGGCCCACTCCAAACTTCAATCCCCTTTATGCATTCTGCCAGGAATTTGTAAAGTCTCTGGAAAATTGATGGTGGCAGGCACTGTGGATTTTAATGCATGCAAGCGATTGCTCTTTAGTGAGATACAGACAAGTAATCAAATAACGCTCCAATGCTATGCTTCTTTTTTAGGCTTTGTTTGCAGGGTTTGTGAGTTTCTTTCAGTTTTGAGTTACAGAGCAAAGACATGCCCAAGTGGGCATGTCACCAAATGGAGACATCTCCAATGAAAACAGACTTGAGAGGGAGGGAGGGAGGAGGCACTAAGGAAAAATTTGTTTTTAGTTAATCTACATAAATGCCTGTTGTTAGCCTTCATGACAGGGTCCTCTTCCTACTAAGATTTAACTAGATTTGCTTGACTATCTCCTTTTCTGCCCACCTGAAATATATTCCTATAATTTGAAGGTTTTGAACTACAGTTTTAAAAAATCAGTGCTAGTACAGAGAATACACATTCACAAGGCAGTGATTTCATTCTGTGTGCAAAATGGATCTGCTCCAGCAATTCATTGCAGTTATACAGCAGAGTATTGATTTCTTTAAGACCCTCTTGTCTGATGGTTGTAGGATATTTGTAGTAAAGGAGGCATAAGGCTGAGGAGGGAAAATTAAGGACTCAAGTTTAAGAAAGTTAAATGTGGAAGTGAAGTGTATTCCTATTTCTGTCACAGGATCTCCATACACTACAGGAGGAGTGATGTTTGCAGATCTTTAAAATAATATCACCTTACCTTGAAAGGGTAGTGCAAAGCTGAATTTAGTAAATCACAGGCATTCCTCAACTTTTGTTTATGCAGCTTTGTAAAATGAAGGATCTTGAACTATATCTTTGTTAGGGTTTGTCTACATGATTCTAAAATTTTAAAATCATTCCATCAACAAAAAAGACCATTTTAAAACTCAGCAACTATATTTTCATCTATTACACAACAAGTTTTCTATTCACTATCTAGCTAACACAGTCATAGTACTCTGCAGTCCCTCCTTGTTGCTGTTTCCGAGGATCCGTGCATTCTGTACACGGTAAAAGACATGGAGATATAATTACATTAGCTGAAAAGGTTGCCATCCAAGTAACAGGATTTTGCTTCTAAAATAAGAAGGTAAAGTAGACCAATGATTGTTTGCATTTTCTCTTTCAAGCCTATAAAAGCATGCATTTTGCAATCCTATTACAGTCTAGGATAATCAACAAAAGACTTAAAATCAGGAGTCCTACATAAATTAGAAGGAAAATATTTCTCCTAGCTTTGACAGGGTTGCTCAAATGGCAAATACAGTATGTTATTTCTAGAAAGGAATTGGAAAGCTAGAAGAAAGAATCTGTATCTAGAAAAAATATCTCCTGTTCTTAAAGGTCAGGAGCATTTTAATGATTGATTTAAGAGTAGGGATACATGCTGCACATCTTTTCATGAAGTCACATTGCCCCAAAAAAGAAGCAATAATCCTTCATTATTTCCTTCCATTCATCTGTATCTCCCAGCTGCCCCACTTTTATGCTTTGGTTTGCCAGTGAGCTGTACTTTTAGGCTGCTGTGGGTCTATCTGACCAATTATTTTTTAGAATCAGAAAATAATTCTCTATTTGGTTGCCAGTCAGAAGGGTATTTTGTTTGTTGTTCTTTTAATCTTTCTTGGTAGTCCTGCAAGGATACATGTGGGTAAAAGCTCCTAGGACTGAGTAGTCTTAATTAGGTAAGTATCTGCAGCAATCTGTGGACTGACTCCAGAGAAATTAAATGATTTGGATTTCTACTGGTGGACATCAGAGAAGAGGACAAATTTAAACCTCAGTTGCTGTTATTGGTACCTTCCCACCCCATTTCTTGGAGGATTAAAGGTTTACTGTAGAAAGGCTAGTGCAGGCTCTGTCGTTCTCCTGCATGACCTGAGCAAGAGCTCTCAGAAGTGTTCCAAACTCAGTATTCCCAGTTTGCAGGACTTGTGACCTGGTTCCCTGTATTCACAAGGCATGTACTGCAGTGTCACTGTGTTCTCAAAAAACTGTCCTGTGGACCAGGGTATGTTCTTTGGAGAGAATGAGGTGTGGCTGGGGTTTGCATCCAGGGCAGAGGTACCAGGGGAAGAGTGCAATGGTCAGCATCAACTGCACATGCTTGTGAATGCTTGTGTGCTAGAAGCTCCTGCATGAAATCTCACTGCACAAACAAAACCAATCTAGAAAAAGATAAAGGGGACATAAATTATAAAATACAGTAAAAAGATGTATGATGATGCAATGTTGTAACTGCTTATGGGAACCTGAAGTCAGCAGGCAAAGCAGAGAGGGCATGCAGGCAATCCTCCCTCTTGGGATACCGATTCTTGTAACTGAAAGTAACAACAAAATCACTTGAAGGAAAAAGACATTTCCATTAGTTGGAGCAGCAATTCTCTGTCATCAGTTCTCTCTCTTCCTGCAGTGCTCTCATGGCTTACTCTAAAAGAAAGGCTGTCACAACCACACACGCAGTCAGGAGAGGAGTCCAGGTATAATGGACTGAACAGGCTAAGAACCGCTGGGGCTTGTAACCCTCTTCTACAGAAGAAAGCATCTTCAGGAATGAATTACTCAAGAGAAAGAATTTCTTGAGAATGGCTGGGAAAATGCCTCTTTCCTAAGAACCTAAATTTTTGTTTGTGATGGCAGAAATATAGATTCAAAGAGTAGGAAGAGAAGAACAAGAGTTCTGTTAATATCAGAATTTTATATCAGAACAAGGCAAGTGCACAGAGTTGTTTTGGCATGTATTATAAACAAATCAATGTCTTATTTCTCATGTGTCTGACAACAAAAGTGCCAGTGATGATCTTATTGAAGAGAAGGAAGATGCCATACTGCCTCCCAGGCTTTCAGGAAACCCACACTTTGTGTTAAATAAATACATAAAATCCCTCACCCACTTACATCACTTTTATACCATTTCAGCTGAGACTGAGATCTGATCGCAGATGCTTGGTACAGCAGCATGAAGAACAGAGCTAAAAAGAGAAACAGGTTTCCAAAGGGAACAGGCATTACGGCAAAGCCAGTGAAGCTGTGAGCCAGAGCCAGGTTTTTAAACCAAATCCACCATGCTTGCTCCTGAAGTAGTCATTGCATGGGACCTCTTCGATTCAGTATCATTTTATGGGAGAAAGAAGGCAGGGAGAACTCAATCTCAATAAAGTAGTTAGACATTAAAAATGACAGATGAGAAAAAGAAAAAAAATGCATTTCCAGGCCTAATCTCACATCAGTCAATGGCTGTAGCTGGGAGCCTCAACAACTCCTTGCCACCAGGGAGGCAGTGTTTGCTGAAAGAGGAGGAGTTTATGGTATTTCAATAAACCCATGGGCACAAGGAAAATACACTGGATTTATCTGTGTGACCTGAAGTACAGGGGAAGAGGGCATGCGGAAGGAAACAAGCTGGCTCCTCAAGTGGCTCCATGCTGAAATACCATAAAAGATCACATCCCAAATGGCTTCTTCGTCTTTTTTTCTTGAAAGTGATAGTCATATTTTAGTGAGAACTAAAGGCAAGGGATATAGCAATGTTATTAGGAAAGTGAATATGTTAGAGATGTGTTTACATTTGAAAAACCTTGGTCTTCAGGAGGTCAAACACCTGCAATGTAGTACTGATAGCACTAGCCAGGCAACACTGAGCAGTGTAGGAACGTGCCTGAGCTGCTATATTTATGTGCATAATCAATATAGCACACAGCAGGATTTTCTAGATTTTTTTACTGTATTGTGGATTTATCATCAAAATGGTGCAGGATTTTCCTGCTATTCTCAATATTGTGTGCCAAATGTAAATTTTCTAATTAAATACTTAATGAAAATTAAAGCATTGGTGTACTTATCCATCACTGAAAAGTACCGATTGACTTTGAACAGGCATTTAGCATCCAGTGTCTCCAGCTTTTTCAAAAATCCAAAAATCCTACCTCAGGATATGGGGCCTTATTTCAGAGATTAAGATTATCTGCATTTCTGCTGAAGTTACTGATAAATTATAAATTAATACAGGAATTTGAAGATTTTGAAGGAAGTAATACTAACTTAACTACTGACACTTTAGAACATTAACTGCTGCCAGAAAACTGGTAAGACTTTCAAAAGGCAAAATATCCATGAGGGACCATATTGTATCACAGTAACTTGGATATGTATTAATGTTTACCTTAGCTTTTGAAATAGAGACTAGTATTTAAATCTCACTGTAAACTGTTTTGATCTGAGCTTGTTTTTTCAAATGTCTCTGTGTCCCCATCAATCCCTTTCACTAATCCTTACTGCTGCTTCACAATTTTTCCAGCTGAAAATGTATCCATGCAGGCACTACCCTCCAAGTGCTACATTATTAGTGAATACAAATAAGCTGTGACTCTTTAGGATTCATGTAAACCTACCAATATTCCCTTGCTGGCTGTGCTTTCAACTGCAAGAGAAACACTCCACGCCAACAGCTGCAGCATATTAAAAATCAAAATTGAGGGTTTTGATGGCACTTGCACATTTCTACCCTTTCATCTGTCCTCTATCACTCATTTACTCACAGGAGGAAATGACTTTTCCTGCCAAGGTAGAGGTAAAACGTGTCAGACAAGGGCAAATTTAAAAAAAAAAATTCATTAGTGAACCAGAGGAAACAATTTCTGAGATACAAAGTGTCAGCAGAAATGAGTTTCTACTGTTGCAGTCCTGTGACCTTATTCAAAAAGGCATAATATACCACCTATTTTTTACTATTAGAAATAATTTTCATACGATAGGACCTAGATGAATCAATGTTTCACTAGAGTCTCTCTACTTATCAATACTTGATTTTTCTTTCACAAAAATGAGGAAAATCTTTTCTGAGAAGTCAAAATGAAAACGTGTGCTTTACTTGTAAAAATCTGAGAGCTGGGAAGTTATAAATGTCAGTGTAATTGGAAATATTGTCCCTAATTCCAGTGCTGCAAGATTTCACACTGAGTTTATTTTAACACACTCTGTTCACAATTTAAACTTTTTTTTCTATTTGAGTAATTCAGTACATTTGCAAAGCTTCTCATTTCTCTTAGTTTGTAAGTTAAGAAAGAAGGAAAGAAAGAGAAAGAAGGGAAACCAGTATAAACCAAGCCTTACTATTACTAAATTTGGACTGAAAAATTTGGCCATTAGAGGAAGGTGAACTGCAGCCATGAATACACATGCAGATTTGCTGGCATGGGCAATGAAAAGGACAGCTAGAAATGGGGGGCCCTAACCTATAATGGAAGAAGAAACAGAAATACTTGTATCAGAAGAGGAAAATAGAAGACATTTACAGTTCCAGCCATATTACAGTCTCTAGTACAGGAGAGTTTTAGGGAATGATGGGGATGTGGCTTAGAGGGAACTCATGGTCAGAGACAGCACACAAAATCTCCAGAGCTATTACCACTTTGCAAGCCCTTGTTACCCCAAGGAGATGAAAGGCTGGGATTTTACTCTTTGTATGTGCCAAAAAAACCCCAGGTATGAGAAGCCAGTGCAGCAGGGTCTCAGTTGTGTGATCTGAGTGCCTGGTTCCCAAGTGCTAACTTCACTGTGCTTTCCACTGGCTGCAGTTTTTCCAGGTGTGCTGCTGGGTTGGGATCCTGTGCAGGAAATATCGCAATGTAACATCCCACTAACAGCCCCCACAACACAGCAGGTCAGAGTTCACTTGAGACTGCCAGTATCTGCTAGGTTTTTTCATTTATTCATTGAATCTTCTGTCCAGAAATCAAGCCAATCAGAAGAACAAGAGACCAAATCTGGAAGTCGTGTACCTGAGTAACCAAATCTCAGATGATTACACTTACAGTGCCTTCCTCTGGCCTAGTCAAAGGCAGGGAGCTCCAGTCATAATCCAAACACATAAGTGGAGAGAACAACAGCATTGCTAACAAAATGTTTCGGGATAACTGACATGCAGGGACACTGGGCAGGGGTTTGGGATGCCTTATTTAGTAGTTATTCTGGAAGGAATTCATGGGGCTTTCACTTTACTATATTTTATATATATATATATAAACGTATTTATTTGTCATTCATTTTGCTGGCTGCATCAAGTACTTTTTCTTTTCATAGCCTGATACACATCAATATAACATAACTCATAACTTTTTTTCAAAAACTCCACATCAGTATTACATAGGAATGTCTTTTTGCAAAACCAGGAAGTTATAAAAAATAATTTCTCTATTAGAAGGTTTCTTCAAGGCAGATTTTTCCATTAAATAATTTCACTGCAATGTATACTTTACTTGACAGCAGTGAAATGCAAGCAAATTCAGACAACTTAATTCTGTAAGACGTGTATATTAAAAGTGGATGGGAATGAAGTTTTTCTTTCTTTAGGAGGTTTTTTTTTTTTCTTCTAACATGTAAAGAATTTTCCAAATAACCAACATTTTGGTTTCCCTGATGTTGCAAAAAACAGTTCATAAATCAACACTTTCCAGTGAAAATACCCATTCAAACATCTTCCCCTGTATATACTTAAGCACAGAGCCCTTATGCGTGCAATATCGCATGGTTAGAGAAGTCAGTAGCCTACACTTGGCTCCCTTCTTAAAAGGAGTCAATGGTGTGCCATTCTGTAAGCCACTTTAATCCCTTATTTTTATAAATGGGTATAAAATCCATTTACCTAATCGCAATGTCCAAGTCCCAAGTTAATTATTCTGCAAGACATATTCATGCCTTTGGAAGAAAAGCCCTTAAAGCTAATAGGAAACAGCTAATAGCTATTTAATTTGACCTTTTCCTTAAAGCCAGGTAAATATCAAACCTTAGTTTGCGTGTCTAAGTGAAATTTGATTTGAGAAACCCAGGTGGAATACTGATACTTTCCCAAGTCTTGAGCGACGCTATTGCTCCTGATTAGAACAGCCACTCGACAGGACCCTGAGTCTGCTCCCTTTGCTCATCTTCAGTACTGGACACAGTGCAAGTAAACCTAGAGGCGAAATTCAGATCATTCAGCATTGCAGAAGATTGCCATCAACTGGATTAATAAATCTGCACTTTTTTTAACAGGACTTTGCAAGTTCTCTCTGTGTACGTGCCTTCTGCTAACCAATGAAGCCTG
This sequence comes from Edolisoma coerulescens, assembly GCA_013397115.1. Taxonomy (NCBI): domain Eukaryota; kingdom Metazoa; phylum Chordata; class Aves; order Passeriformes; family Campephagidae; genus Edolisoma; species Edolisoma coerulescens. The sequence goes on along the minus strand of VWZW01007347.1, from coordinate 2,168,298 downwards.
AAATGCAACCTTCAAGGGAATTGCATGGGAGACTCCCATTGGTTCTGGGTGCAGCCTGTTCCACGTGCTCAAAAGCTTCTTGGAATGACTCTTCTGTCCTTATGAGGTTTCTGCTAGACCACTCATGTTCTTCACTTCCTGGCTGCTGTGCACTATCATGCTCTTAATAGATTTTGATGTAGCCTTTTAAATAACAAGCAGTCCTGATTCATTTTTCATTATTTTATTCTTCTGTTTGCCATAAGATCGTCACCCTAACCCCTTCTAAATATACCCAAATGTCAGAGTTTCTTTATACCTGCGCTAATGTGACTTCTCTAAAAATTTTTATTGACCTCTCATTTTTCATTCAGTTCACTTCCATCCACACAAAACTGGAATAAAGCCCTACTGTTCTTACTAATGATTTATTCTAATAACTCACAGAGGCAAATAAGTTCAGAAAGTATAAAAGAGCGAAGAAGGATTATTTTTCAAGTACTTGTTTTCTGAAAAAACAATATTAAGTCTGGATCATAGTAAATGAAGGACAGCATTTATGTTTTCACTCAAAATGCACTCAACAGGAAGCAGCAATTTCCAAATATGCTTGTCTGTAAAGAAGTGTTTCTTTCCCTACAAGTTTAACCTGCAGTTTATAGAATGGATTCTAAAAAGTTAATTACTAAACTGCATCAAAATTGCATAAAACATATAATATACCAAAATGGTTGGCTGTATTTTCTACTTTTTTTACTACCCAGAAAGAAAACAATGATCTGTATACTTTCTATATGCTTGGGTGATATTTGACATTATAGGTAAGCCAAGATCTGAGTGAATGTGGGATATACATAACAAACAAATTTTTTGCTTTTATATTAAAAGAACTGGCAGCATATATCCACTAGATTTTTTTTGCAGTCAGAGAATGATGAGGACAACTAGTTCTGTAGCAATTCACCACTGGACAAAGAGAGATGGTTTAATGAACTATGTGTAGGAGTCAGGGATTAGATGGGTGACACCTGAGTGCGGGAAACCACCTGGATCACTGGGAACCCTTTAGCTCCTCAGTGCTCTGCAGCTCAGCCCTACAAATACCTCCTGTGCTGCCCTGTGTTCTCCATGCATGCATGTTCTTAAATCTGGTTAAATCTACTATGGATTTAATGTGCCTAAGTCTACTACATCTGTAGAGAGCATGTTGCCTGTAGAGACCACACACATAGCCACGACCGATAAGCCTGAAAAATAAAGCAACCTGAATGTAAAGCTATGCAACTTTAAAACTAAACAAGAATGGATTTGATTCACATGTTGTTTTTATGCAGGTGCTTTTAAGATTCCAAGGAAATAAATTCTGGTGAAACTATGCTCTACAACTGACATTCATCTGAGTGCTTTATAAAATGTTGGAAGTTTATTATCTAAAGCTCCCAACAGCAAGGTGTAACATATTATTTCTCTAACTAAACGAACACTCTATCCCGCACACCAAAATGGTAAAAAAGCACATGAAGAACCCCATTCATAACCTAGCATATTTCCACCAGCCTGGGGCATAGCTGATCTTAATCTCATTCAATACATTTTATATGCCGTATCTTTTTTTTTTTTTTTTTAAGGAGTGTGTGTGGTAGGTTTTTGTTGCTATTATTTTGGGGCTTTTAATCCCTTAATCTCCTGTACTTCATTAAGGACTAGAAAAGAATACTAGAAGGGAAACATAATTGTTAAACAAAGAATGAAAAAGTTAATTCTTTTTGCTTGCTCTCTTTTTGAGAACCAAACTGACCATTTACCAGCCCTGACAACAAGTATGGTCTGTGGATCACTTTGCCCTTTCAGCACCAGCCTCTGTGAATGTCCAGCCAAAGTTTACATGCTAAGGAGCCATTCCTCTGTGACACATCCTCTCCTGACAATGTGATGGCACTTTGCTGGAAACAGCAAATGGAAGGAGATCTCCTGAACTGATACAGCTGCTTCTTACACAAACACTGCACAGAGGTCCCTTTATCTCCTCAGCCATTGCATGGTTGACCAGATATACTAAACAGAGAATTCAACAAATCATATCAAATCAATAACTGCTTTCTCAAATTCCATGAAAAACCTCTCCCTCATAATTTCAGTAGTTTATCTGAAAGGTATTGGTCCTATATCTCTAATGTAATTGATGTCTCCAATGAAATAAATGACTTGAACTTACAGGAAGTCCAGCAGCTTCCAGATCTCAGCATGGAAAATATTTTTCTCTCTGACTCTCAGTATTACCTATTTCTACTGAAGCTTTTAAAATCTACAATCCAATTTAAGTATAATTTTGTGATTGATGGCAGAGCTTCAAAATAGTGCTCTATGAACTACGGAAAAATACCGGCTACATCTAAAGATAGCTGTAATTTTCTTAGCTCAGTGAAACTGAATTTGGTTTCCAGGTATCCCTGAGGCTATAATTAATGCATGTCTTCAGACAAAGGCAGGGTAAAGTGCACCTGGGCTTCTAAAACTTAGTTTGAAAATCAACCTTCCAATTGCAGAGTTTTTCCCCAGCATTCTTAATGAAACTGCAAAAACTATATGGACTTATCAGTGTAAAAATGGTAAAAAACCCCATGACTTTGAGCAGAGAAACTTTGGAAAAGACTCATTTGCTAGAATGTTTGGAGCAGCTCAGGACAGGCCGTGAATAAAATCGGGCATGTGAAAATCACTAGTTTTTCTCAAAAGAAAGGTTTCTTTTTAAAATTTTTTTTTTTTGGAATGAAAAGGCAATAATTCAAATTCAGACAGGTTTGGGGCTTTTTCCTATTTTATTTTATTTGGAATCCCAGCAGGTTTTCGTATCAACAATGTAGTAAAACTATTTCAGTGTCAAAAGACTTTACTTCGATAATGTCATTAAGTGTTCTAAATATTTAAATTTTAAAAATATCAGTAGTTAATTAATCATTAGTCAACATAATGCATTTACACCCTTTTACATCCAAAACATGTAAATAGAATTGCTGGATTCCAGAGAAAGTCTTCCATTTCCTGAAAAATGCATTTAGCAGTGGAAATTTCTGTACCTGAAACTTTCTGGCCAGCTCTCTTTTTAAGGCTTATAAACGTGAAATTATCTGTTCCTCTAGTGAGGTGCAGGCACAATCTCATTAGAAATTGTTCAAAGTAAAGTTTTTCTAAGTCTCTTTTTTGAAAGGCTTGTATCAAGCATCAGACCTTGTTTCCATCAAGCACTACTGCAGTACTGACCTAAAAGGCCCATAGGAGGTTCAGGAGAACAAACTGAATTACAGGAGAGTGTGTTTCCCTTGGTCCTCTAAATGGTATCCATGCCCAAAGTGAAAAATTGATCCAATAGCATCCATTTTTGATTCACCTGAAGAATCAGAAGAACTGTCACCAAAGGAATTAAAGCATCAATGCTCCAAAGATGTGAAAGAAATCTCTGTCTCGATACACAGCAGTAAACCATTAGAGGCAATATGGGAATACTGTCCGGTGGCAGAATCAGATATAAGGTTCTGCTAATTATACTGGTATGTTTTTAGAAACCATTAACATGTGGTATATGGCATTCTAGTATTGTCCCACAACTGCATCTCATACTCACCCATATCATTCTCATCTGGATTATAACTGAAACCAAAACTTTTAAACCTCAGATAACTAGATGGAGATGAGGTTTTTCCGAAGTCCAAAGGTTTTGGAGGATCAATTCATCAACTTTTAAGGAACAAGAAGTTAGGTGATAATTTTAGGGCTAAACTCCCAAATCCCCAGTGAGGGGATTCTGCCCCATAGCCTTTTGAGAAGGGAGTGCTCTCATCTGACATTGCTAGCACTGCTGAGAGTCAGGTCAACCATTTAGTTTAGTAGCCAACATTTTTTTTTTTTAGTTCTTACAGAGACTTTGAAACTAAGCTCCTCATGATATAATTTTCAATGGGGCTAGCAAAGCTTTTTACCCTAAGCCATTGACTTGTGTGTCTGGAAAGTCCAGAAGATTAAAGATGGCTCAAGGCAAACATCAAAATGTAAACTTTATGATCATGGCTTTTAACTGATTCGTGCCTCAGTGGATCTGTTCAAGTAGAAAAAAAACCCCAAATGTATTTAATTGTCAAGACTATAGCTAATTATTTACAAAAACACCGAGTCTATATAATTCATTTTTTATTTCCTCAACTCTCAAAGAATTGCTAATTTGTCTTGAATTTTTTAGTATCTCTAAACACTAAACTACTCTCTCCAAGGAAATATAAAAAATAGTTTTATATGGATTGAAAATCTTAATCTAGAATCCAGCAGAGTTGTATCAAGCACCATAACAGAAGTCATGGATCATGTTTTTCAATAAAGCAAAGCATTAGATGGCTAACCTTTTACAGTAATTTAATGCTGCAAATATTGCAGCAGGGCTTTTTTTTTTTTTTTTTGACAGAACACATTTCCTATCAAGAGCAATTGCCCAGGTCCTTGAATTCCTGGCTCATCGGTACTTGGCAACCTTGCCAACTCTATACCTCATGGTGTTAGAGCTCTGCTTCATATCCAGGAGGAAACGTTTTCCTCAGAGTGACATATTCCTGTTACCCCACTACTGCAAGGCAACCCCTCACTGGTATCTGAGCAAACTTTATCTTTCATTTTTCCAGTTTGGCAGTATCCATATACCAAACAGATCACTACTTTGATTCTTGCCAGGGATCAATATACTGTGCATTTATGCATTTATACAAACACATACAGTCTAGCTTACTTAAATGAATAGGTTTTGGAAAGTTAAAAGTACCTCATAACAGGAGTGAAGAGAGGACAGTTTGATATACTGATTATGGGATTTATTACTACCAATGTCACTACCATACATATGCATATTTACAGAGACTGCTGGCAAGATTGTCTCTTTTCTCTCAGACCACATCTTTAACTCCTTCTAACAACAGTTTATTATCAGAGACAGGTTTATCAAAGCTGTGCAGACCAGTTATGAGTGAAGACATGCATGTGAGATACATACATGTATCTGTAGTCATGTGCAAACACACATATACCTTTCCATTAGAATGTTTTCTCAGTGATTATGGAATATTCGTGAAACAAGAACAGAATGGTTATCAACTGTTTTATGGCTTCCTCAATTTTCCTGCACTATTTATACACACCAGATTTTGTTGTTTTTCACAGCCATTTTTCATAAGACACAAGAGAAATGGGAAGTAACTAGGAAGACCAATCAAAGACTCCAAAGCTCCACTACATGTAGTCATCCAACTACAACCATGCTGTGAGCAACACTGTGTATATATATACATATATATGTATGTATTAATCAGTGAGCTTCTACTACAGCATTCATTCATTTTCTGTGTGCTTAAATGAGAGGAATAAATTCTCTGTAGCCTGAGCGCTTGCCTGTAGCACACAGTTAGCTCTCTCGCCTCCTGAGGAGGCAGGCTGTACTGAGATTCCTTACTTGCTTTCTGGCACAAGAGGTACACTGGCTGCTGAGAAACAACAGGCTTTGCTCAGCTTGTTACTTTCCAGGAGACTGGTACCTCTCTCTGCACTGGTATCACACCCATCTCACTCAGGGAGTGCAGCAGCTGGAACCGCATCTCTGCACAAACAGGGAGCCAGCAGCTTTTTGCAGTTTCTGTCCTTCCTGCCTTGAATGCCTGTACAAGATTAGTAATAGTCCAACCTTGAGTAAGATTTCAGCAACTCTGAGGAAGAAGCAATTTACGTTCCCAAACTGGTCCTTCACACTTAAGCTTGCAGTTGCCCAAGGTGCCTCATTTTATTGCACCAGCTGTAGCATACTAAGCAGAACCTGTAATCCCCAAATACCTACTATTTTGGATAAATTTAGGAGTTAGGCTGGGATAGATTTCTTTCATGGATACTAATTTAGCTGGTAAGGATTTTCTGGGTGGTAATGGAGCTCCTGTATACAAAGTCTAGGAGCTTCCTGTTCCTTTTATAGAGTGCCAAATGATAAGGATGTTAACTGGAAATGAACAAACAAACCAAACTCCAACAGAAGTCCTGAGAGTGGTCAGTCCCCTTCATTTGAACACTCCTCTTGGTTTACTGTCAATTTCTCATTTACTTTTTCCTTTGCCTCTGTATCTCCATCTGAGATCCCCAAGGGCACTTCAGCAGAATCCCTGAAGCTTCTCAGATCTTTTCCAGCCATGCAGGGCTGCACACAGGATTCTCTGGCACAAAATGGAACCAACCATATGTAGCTTTTTTTCTGATAACAATAATTGTCAGACTGCAACCTACAGGTATGCGCAATGGTTGTTTGGGAGTAAAAATGGTTACTGACACTTTACAAAATTCTAGGAAAAAGTTCAATCAACACATACTTTATATTTCTTTCACAGCAGCATATATGATTTATTTTTGCCTGCAAATTCCTCTTGTAGCAAACAATGTCAATAAAACAACCAGAAACCAGATTTAAGTGAAATGTGAACTTTCTCTTCCTGAAGGAATTTCTGACATGCTGATATTTAATTCTGGCCCACCTTTAGTGGACGGCAATGACTTTACAGCACTTAGCATCTACACCACAGACAATAAAGCCATGCTGCGTTTGCCAGTTCCACTTTTGTTTTCTGGCTAGTACAGCTGTCTCAATATTCAGAGGCAAGAAACTTCCAGGGCATACTGAGTCCAGACAAAAATGAAATCAAGTTACCACCTACGGAGTAAGATCTACCTGAAAAATTCATATAGATTTTTACCAAGACAATACTTCTACAGAAAGTTTTAACCCAAATATTTCTACTTCTTGGAAGTGGTACTTTTACATGAAAAAAAAAAAAATATTGTCTTCCAAGGTTCCAGTGAGTCAGAATACAAACCAAGCTGTTAAGTATTTGAGTTAGAAAACTCTTGATATCAAAGAAGTATTTTCACATATTTTATATATAAAACACACACACTTGTGTATTATAATACATGTAGCAAAACTACTTTGACAGATGCTTGGAACTAAATTTCAAAGAAAAACGTATTTGACGAGAAATATTAAGGTTCTTTTCTCCAATTTGTTAATGAATCAGAATCCTAAATGCCAGGCAGCAAGTAAATTATGGGCAAGGGCTAAAATAATGGAAAGAAAATGGATTCTCGGTCACTGCTAATGGATACCGCATTAACTTTACTATATCAGTGCAGGAACAACAGATAGTCCCTCTGCATTACCAAACTGTTTCCCAGTAGCATCTTTTGGAAAACCCACTGGTCCTGATCAGAAAAAAATACTATGCAAATATCTGTGCAATTGCCAACGTGAAAAAAAAATTGTCTATGCCATTGATTTTGACTTCCATAATGGAATATCATTTACAAATCTGAGACTAAAGAATCAGAGCATATATATTAAAAAAACCAAAAAACAAAAAACCTAGTGGGAAATGAGAAAGAATTAAAAACATCATCCTTCTGAGGATAATTTTTTTTTTATAATTGTTCTATACCTCACAGTCATATTCATTTGAAATATTAACTATCCAAATTAACTTGGTAGTTTATAATATTAACCCTGAATTTTGGAGAAATTACAAAAATAAATTACTTTGGAGAGACATAATCTTTTGATGTGTTTCATTTAATCTGAATTAATCTTATTTTAGTAATTTTTTAACAGGTGAACTGAAAACATTTCAAGCAGGAATAGGTTTCAAATTCATTCTGCAGAACTTGATATCCTTAACACTTTAAGCCTACATGGAAGCTATTTGCCTCACACTACTTCAGCAGTAGTAATAATATATATTGCAGTTAAGGGAGACAGTTCTTCCAAGGTTCTGAAGTTTTCACATATCAACAGAAAAAGAAAATTACATGATTTATTTTTTTTTACCCAAGCAAGATTTTACCTTTTAGTTATAAATTAATTTCAGTTTGCCTTAGACATCTTCATGGCCCACAGACTTACGTAAATTTCTATCATACTTCATATTGAAAATACCAAAAGGTTGAAAGATATATCTGTCTTACCATGGTGTAATAGAGAGTTTTGGTCCAGCCACCTTAATCTGTACAAGATACTTACAAAATAACTAAAGATTAAAGAAAAAAAAAATAGAAAAGTTTGAGGAACAGAAGTCCTTGACTTATGGGAAGAGAGTTGAGGAAACATATCGTTTAAACAAAATGACAAGTACAGGAGAAATATTTAAAGTGTAGAAGGGCACCAAGTAATTTTGGAAATTGTAACAGAATAAGTGAAACATTATTATTCTCACAGGTTGTTCCTACATCTTCAAATAAATTATTCACAGCAATGTAGCACAAGTGTCTCAGAAATAATGAAGAGGATGAGAGCAGGGGCAAAACCCCCAAGAGTGCAGCTCCAAGAAGGGCAGGACTTTATTTAGTGTTATAAGGAGGGTACTCAGATATATATGAGCAAAGGGAAGATTATTTCCTGGTGTCCTGGTTTCAGCTGAGGGCTATACTATAACATCAGGAGCCATGAACTACTAGATTTTAGGATATGTTTGAAGCTCTAAAGAAAGTTCTTAAAGTGCCAAATTGGCAAACAACCTAAACAGATTAAACTGGCAAGTGAGAAGTTCTATATGAAAGAAACTTCTATTAGCAAAGAGATAGACTAGAGGGTCCAATGAGTTTTAGCTGTCTAAAGTTTTTTCAAGTCTAGAAAAATGTATAGTTTTTAAATTTATTCTGAGAGAAAGATATATTTGGCACCCAAATGTTTTGCAATCGAAGAATCCAATACTAGAGAAATTAAAGACTTGTTCTCTGCTATTATAGACTCTGAGAACATATTTACCTTGCCAGATCAAATGTTATTTGTATCAGGAACAACTGTAATGAAAAAGGCTTACTTCACAACATTCACACCTGAAACTCAATAAAAATGTGATCACAGGTTTTAAAGTTTTCATCTTCTGAAGGTCTCTTATCTACAATAAAAAAGGTTTACAACATCTTTTGACAGGAATCACATTTTTGTGCCCTTTTGTGCTTGTAGGAGCTTGTCAGTTTTCATTTCCAATGAAAAATACTTTTATTCCTTTAGGGCTTTTTTTAGTCAATTATGGTTTGCTTGCATTCATGCAAAAAGTACTAATAACAGTAATTTGAGTAATTGTTCCCACCAATGCACACTTACTGTTCATAGACTACATCCAGCAAAAAAAAAATCCTGTTGCTTCTAAATCTACAGATGCATCCTGTGCCAGAGGATAGCCAGGCTGAGACATGAAGCTCTGCTGAAATAAGAGCGGAACAAGATGATAATGAGAGCTAAAACACTTGTGTACTAGGAGTAGGGACATCTAGGGCCTGTCATTTTAGACTATATCTACTGATGAAGATCAGTGCTTAATGATTTCTTAATCCCACACTTCCTCAAATTTTTAATTCCGAGTCCGTTCTTTTCTCTCAACTGGAGCTGAAATTGCTGTGAAAACCTGAGGAATGTAATCAGAAAATATATATAATTTTATTTGACTGGTGGAAGTGAGCAGTTACTGAAAACCTCTCTCTGCCACAGCTTGATAAGTAGGAGAGAGTGAGAGGTGAAGATGTCAGCTCGGAAAGGCAGAGATACTTTTCATCTTACTTAGGTGAAGTGAAAGAGTGAATGAAGTGTCGCAGCACTGCGGGTGGTGTGTCACCGCTCTCCTGCTGTTACGGCCACACGTCAGCTGGCCAGGCAGCTGGAGATTACGGAAGGGTGAAAGCTCTGCTTTTGCATCAGCTCAGTCAAATGACAGCCCTCGCGCATCAGAGTCACACATAAACAGCAGTAATCCTGGGAAATGCAGTTCACTTGTCTCCCGTGAATATGAGAAATCCAGATTGCACGGATAGGACCCGCATCAGAGACATGATTCAGCATCTGGAAACAAGCTGGTGGAACAATCCAATAAAACCAGGTGCTCTTACCCTGAGTTATACTTCAATTAGTCTGTCAAGACAAAGGTTTAGACCACTGGCTAATTTTAATTACTAGGTCTTGAGGGTTCATTTTCTGAGAGCAGTTATTTAAAGGACCTTTACAAATTCAATGAAGGAAGGAAAGGATGATCAATAAAAGTAACTAAAAGGCAATACTGAAGCTCCAGTCATATCAGTACTATTTCATACGGCCTATCTTTAAAACTAAAGCAAAGCAATACTGAAGACAATTAGTAAAATACACTTGCATAAATAAAACTATGACATTAATGACAACTTTATAAACTATGGTCTTGTGTAGTAAATGACATTTGATTATAGCTATTATTGACTGCAGCAAGTCAATACAAAGTTTTACTGAGTTCATACTGGTTGCAAGAAAGAAAACAGTTTATTTATACGAATTATTACTAACTAGTGATAGTACTTTTGTTTCTAAACACTAGCATGGCTATATTTGGAAACTAAGAAGGAATTTTATTGGATCTTCAGGTAAAGCCTCTATTGTGCTTTATACGTGAAAAATATACATGATGAAAATAGAATAATGCAGTAATGACTCATTTTAAGCAAAATATATTTACCCTTAAAAAATGTTATGAATAAGAGTTTTTCTTTATTAGCATCCCCACAGAAAAAATGCTCAGCATCTTCTAAGTTTTGCTACCCCTTCACTCCTACTTTCCTTTCCCCCCAGTATTAGAAATGTGACATCAAGGCACATAACTGTATTTTTAACTGTGGTTCTTCATAGAAAAATAAAAGATATCACTAACAAAAACATTTAATCCTAGTTTTGGCACTGCATTTCTTCTCAGTATATTTAAACCAAAAACTATGAACATATCTTTACTTTGGAGTCTGTGTACTGAGGGCTTTACATGCATGTCCAAATTCTTACAAAGATTTTCTTCTCTGCAGAAAGATATTTTTTTCATTTATGACAAGCTTTCTTGTTAGTTTGGTTAAAAACTTTGATCTTAAGATATCCTTAACACATTTTCTTCACAATCTAAAAATTGATTCATGCTACACAAAGTGGCATGCTTCTTTTATCCCAGCATATAAACATACTGCTGGCCTAATTGGAAATATTCTTTAAAAAGGAAGTTTGAGATACAAAATCCCTGCAGGGATCAATTACAAGAACAAGCTATTCCCAAACAGAAGAAGAAAAAAAAACTGAAAGACTCTGCTGCAAATAATAATGGCTGAGAACAGCAGAATAGTCACAAAATGTCCAACGATGTTCCATTTGTAATCCTCTCTGTTAAAGCAACTATTTCAAGACTATTTTCTATTTATTTGTGAAACAAAGGCAGAGGAATGTCGTTTGTTAGCTAGTAACACTGTAGGGTGTTAAACTGCGTGCAGATTAGTTACATCCATTTTTTTTTTTAAATGGCAAAAGTGAAAAAAGTAGTAGTCTATTAGTTTTAAGATACCAATTGATATTGTCATATAGTAGCCCAACCTGGCATAGATGATGAGTAGCCTGACTAGATGACATTTATTTCCAGAGATTTACTAGGAGATGAAATGTGATCTAAATTGATGTGAACACTGACTGACCTCTGGCTAAGGACAGTGGCTGATTATTTGTGAGTTCAAATGGAATATATATGATTTGGATCTGCAACATATCCTAAAGTATGGTCAACACGTTCACTGGATTTTTGGAAAGAAAAGTTGGAAACCAGTGAACCCTCACATCACGAGTGGCTCTCTTCCCTATGTCTCTGCTGCACAAAACAACCAGTTTCACTGACTACAAAGGGTAAAATATTTACTGTAAAATTCTACTTATTGCTTAAACAGTCATTAGAAGATTTTACATGTGTGACTCCTCTCCGGAAGGTTATTAGGAAACAGCTCACAACCTGAGCTGGAGGGTTTATTTCACTGCATCTCACCATCTCATGCGAACATACTGCATGATTTTTATAGCTTTGGACATTCATGAACAATTGACTCCCATTTTATCCTGCAGTCCTATTCACTCAACAAACCATGTTTAGTGTGGCAAAGCCAGGCCTGAACATCAGCTAAAAGCACTTGAAGAAAGCTGTCTGCTTTTTCCTCAGGCCTGACTGCTCTCCCTACCTATGCCTAGTCTGCTCCTGTGAGCCAAGGCTGGATATTGTGTTTTAGAAGCCCACAACACATCAGAATAAGACAAATCCATGTATCCAACAGATACTCAATTACCTTTCAAATGGATGTGGCATCTGCACAGATTTCACCACACTGCACAGAGCAAATGGCAATTTTCCATCTGTGAACAGGGTTGATAAAGCAGCAATCAGCCTCACATCCAGACTCAGCTCTATATTGTGCCTACCCAGCAGGAATAAAAAATAAGGAAATGAGATGTCTCTTTAATCACCTGCAGAAATTCTGGACATTTACAAAGTATCCAGCCAGTCTCACACACGCATGTCCTGCACTGAGTCATATTGACTTGTGCATATAGAAGTCTCCAATATCAGAACACAAACAGCATAACAGAGGTGCCTCTTTTGGGTGCCACTGTCATCTGATATAATAAAGTTGTCAAAAGTACAAGAAGCATCAAATTATCCAATTCCATGATAGAATTAAATGAAAAATCTAAAATATCAATAGATGTATATTTTATCAGTGTTTGACGGGTTTTTCAGGAAGAGAAGAAATATAAGAAAGATCAAGAGAGAGTTTTGTGAGTGAAAGCAAGCCAAATAAAATGTTGTTCTAGTCCTAATGAAACAGGATTTATTTGGTTACTAAATAAATTCTGTAAATAACTAGAAGGTACTCAGTTCTGTACATTGCACTAAGATCTATATTCAAAACTGGGCTAAATGCTTTTAATTTGTGTAAGTAAAATGAATTTATGAGGAGAATGCTGCTGGGGATCAGAGCTAGAAACAGTTCAATTTTGATATGTTGTGCAAGATTTCTCTACCTTTCTCCCTTCAAGCTAATTTCACCTCAGCAGGGACCTGGGGGTTTTTCCTATGGATTTGAGCCTGTATTAATGTTACAACAGGGCTGAGACTTGACCACAAGGTATGGGCTAGCTTAAACTTTCCCCTACTTTTGCAAATAGGTAACTTAAGCACCATACTGGGGACTTTCCAGGGACTGCTCTCACAGGCAGCGTGGAGGTGGGTGTCCCCCAGTACAGAGGGCTATTAGGAAGTGGAGGGCTTTTGAGAAGATAAGGAGGGAAAATGCTTCTGCATCAATCCACCCTTGAATCTAGATCTGTATATTGAAGAGAAGTCAAGGACGAAAGGATGGCCAAGGAGACTTGTGCATACGTCTAAAATACCCCAGCCAGCAAACGAGAGATTAATTCATGACCTGTGGAGAGCAGAGCTGGGGAAGTGAGTGTCTCAGTTTAAGGAAACCCAATGCCTGTGGTGCTCTTTCAGCATAGTGCCTCCTCAGGAGGCTGTGGAGCCTGAAGCAATAAGGAACAACAGACCTCCAGCAGACCCAGAACACCTTTTGTTGCAAAAAGTGGAAATGGATAGCAGCCAAATTCTATTCCTTAAGTCTCAATGCAGGTCCCATTATAATAAATCTAACAGCAAAATAATAACTGTATAAGGAAATTTTAACAACAGCTCAGGTATTAAAAATGCTGTATTTGATACACCTAAGGTTGTCCTTGCAAAAAATGCACTACAGAGGTTTTGTATACATAATGATTTTCCACATCTCAGGGATTTCTCTACTTCTTGAATTTAAAACACAAAATAAAAAGAGAAATAGAGACATACATTTTTAAACTCCCTTCAATTTCAAAATCGGTTTCAAAACTCAAGATCTTTATGCTATGTTTTCAAAGTGGAAAATGTGCTCATGCAAAAAGGTAGCATAAAGTTTATGCAGCAGCTAGGTCCCAATAAGGTCCCAATAAGACTTTGACTTAAATTTTTTTTCCTAAAGCTGTATTAGTCTTCTCAACAGAGCTTTGTTTCATCCTAAATTAATACTTCCATTCAATCACTACCCAAATGTGTGTTAACAAAAATGCAGTTTCTCTAAAAGAATACCCCAAAAGATTACCAAAACAGTACTGGTTTTTACCAGAACAGATTTTACTGCTATAAACTCCCTTCATATTATACACTATTTAAGCAGCTTATGTATGTCTGCAAAGCATATTAAGTTTCTAAGATAAAAGCATCCAGATAACAGTATAACATCTGTATTAGGGCTGTTACATACCTGGAATGATACAAGTACTGTTTTTCATTTATTTTTTCCAAAGATTTTCAAACTACATATAATTATCACCTTGCCAGAAATGAAATCAAACAAAAAAACCCAAAAACCAACAAAATCACCAAGCCCTGCACAGCTTTCAAATATTTTATCATACAGTAATGAAAGGTAGCTGGAAGTTTAAACATGAAATTAAAAAGCAGTACCGTGGTAGCTAAAGACAAGATCAATTCTTCAGTTTTGTTAGGAGCATAAGTTTATGTAGTAACATAAACGAATTATAATTTTAAATTCATTTAGATTACTACATGAATGTGTCCACAAGTTCTGAATTTTGTTTCATGAAAATGTAGTTATAGTTTCCTCCTAAGTGAGAAGGCTGGTTTACTTCATATCCAGCCAGGCTTGCTTGGAAAGTCACAGCTTTATTTGAGTAGTCTGAGTTTTTCTGTAGGATTTTCTTTATTTACATGAAAATACAGGCAAAAGTGTGCAACGAAAATATTAGAAACACTAGGAACAATTGTGACTGATAGTGCTGCTTTATCAGACTTTCTGACAGCAAACTAGGTCGTAGCGAGGGACCATTCCTTCGTTCCCTGTTTTCCAGTAGCTCCCCATAATGATGGCCCACCCTATGACTGGTGTCTGCAGTAACTCCAGGCACAGTTGTGCCTTCCATGTACAACTGACCTAATGCTTCCAGCCAAAGGAAAAAAGCTTCGTGAAACCTCATGGTGCTTCTCCAACATGTGGAAGGTGGTCAAAGCTGTCATCTCTGCTTTTGTCTGAAGTGCAGAGAAGGCATAGTTACACATTTCTGAGTTTAGTTTTCAGATGTGGAAAGACAAGTCTTCTGAGCTGTGATTAAAACTGATTAATCAGTTTAACCTCCTGAGAAACAAATATTTCACCTCTTGCTGCCCACATTCTCCCTCCTCCTTCTCCCTTGGAGATTCCTATGCCTCTACAGAAGCAAGAGAACATTAAGAAAAAACTAATCAGTTTTCTAACAAACTTATAAAATGCTTATGTTCTGGCTTCATTTCCCATGATTATAACTATTATTTTCCAAACCCAAAAAGTCTTGCTCCAAATCAGAAATAGGAAGTCCACACTTTATTCTAACAGCTGTCCTGTTATTATTTTTCATCTGGTTATTAGCACTAACAGCTAAATAATCCAGAAGTTCTACTAGTATCATTAAATGTCAATTTTACTTTCCAAACACAAGTTGATCCTATAATACACCAGATCATCTAAAACATCACTTAAGTTTAACTGCCACAATCAAAATAACCAGTTCTTACCCATGACACAAAGACACTTTTCATTAAAAGAAAGAACCAAGTTTCTCTCATATGAAAAAATGATGTTTTCTATATACCTCCAATAAATATGCAATGAACACAGTGTTTCCAATTTAAGTTGTGCCTGATGGAAAAACCCCACCAGAATGTTTCAAATGTTTTCTGGTTTGTATTACTATCTGTTGAGCTGACTGCTTGCTTTTAGAGGAATTTAGGAATGAGGCTGACAAGACCTGTGGTTAGTTTGCTGCAAAGTGAAGTCTGATAGGCAGTATATCTTAGTACCTGATGGCTGAAACTGATACAACATCGGCTGAAATGGTGACTCTAAAAACAAAGTAGCAATACAAAACTAAATGAAAAAGAATTAATTTCTAAAATGAGATTGAATCACCTTCAAGGAAAGCCTAGAAGATGTTATTTTAACATTCACATTAATTTCTCTGAACTGAATTTTAAATTTCAGGGTAATGCCAAGACAAGCTTTGTGTTATTAAAAAAAAAAAAAATAGGATATGCAATCTTATGAGTCAATTTATTTTTCAATTTGTATCACTGTAAATTTAGAGCAAATTCCTCACTAGGAAGCCAGGAGTCAGTCACCAGGAAGTCACTCCAAGCTTATGTTGATGTGAACTAAAGTAAAATGTAGTCCCATTAACCTTTCCTTTCTTTTGCTTGATTTGTGCCGTAAAGAGCAGTAAAGACAAGAGGAAATTAAAGAAGTTATTCAGTGGATTTTATTTCCACAGGACTCTGCAAAAATGTCATTTTCAAAAGAAAGAGGAACTGCTGTTAATTTTCTGCCCTGCTTAGAGGTAATTTGGAAGATGAGTGCTGGGAGCTGAAGAATAATCATTCTCCTAAGATGATCAGCCCTTGAAATCCCAAGATGAGCATGAATGATCACAACTAAGGACGTATAAGTATACATAAGGCTGTGGATATATCCTCTTATATGTGACTATGGAAGATGTGACTAAAATACCTTAAACCATTTTGGCATCACCTGGTTTGATGTTCATGTTGGTAAGACACCTGTTTGTATCTCCCTTACAGATATCGCAACTTAAGCCAGCTCTGATTTAATTTGAATTTTCAAAACATTGCTCCCTCCAGTCTGAGTTAATTATCATCAATGTCAAGCCTTGTTTGCATCATCAAGCAAAAACTATATTTTACAGTTGCCATCAGAAACAAATAATTAGTTTTGTTTCATTATCAGAATTATTCATCAGTAATTTGCTACGGTACAACTTCTGCCTACAGCTCCACCCCTCTAACCACATACTAAACCATCTCCTGCCAGACATTATGCTAAAATTTGCTTTCCAGACTAGGAGTCATACTCCTAACTGCTGTGTATTTGATTGTACAGTTTTCATTTAACTGATTTGGAAGGAAGGACACTCATATAAAACCTCCGGCCTTCTGCATGCACTCTTTTTTTCCTTTCTCCTTCTCTTAAACTGTTATATCAAATGTCCTGGGAAGATAAAATTTTAAAGCTCCAATTGGAGGTGAATATATTTTTATCATATACTTATGCAAACACTTTCCAAAACATATATTTTGAAACAATACAGCATTTCTTTTCTAATTTCACTAAGTCATCCAGTCACCACGGAGTAAGACAAGTACATGACTGCTGACTACAGACAACAACCAGGAATAAGGACTTGGACTGTGCAACTTCCTTTCATTTCTAAAACTATCCACTTCCAGCTCTGGAGATAAAGAAGAACTGATGGGTGTTAACATTTCCCTTTTCTGTCTGCAGAGAGAACTAGGCAGTGTACATTGGATATTTTTGTGGATACACAGACCCTTTCATAGTGTAGCATTCATAACACAAACTGTGACAGCTATTTCTACAGGTTGGCAGAGCAAATAAGATTGAATATAGCAACTGTAATTGAGGTTTGTAAAGAAACTTGGTGGAGTGTTGTTCAAATAAAGAAAGGTTCTACTGTTATTTGCACTGGCTTATTCCAGGAATAAATATTTTTTTCCTTTGAGTTATGAATTCTCCTTGGAAACACAATAGAAAAATTGGTGGGTTTTTTCCTTATTTTCATAAGGGTCATGTACAAAATTGAGAATGACAGCCCAGACTTTATAATATAATTTCCTTTTATTAAATGCAAAAGCTACACAAAAAGAGTCTGCCACACAGAGAATACTACTTTTGTTTTCCAAACCCTAGGCAACAGTGCTTCTGGTCACAAAAAGAGACATTACAACATACTTAAAAGTTGTACTGATATATATTAATGACCATTAAATTACCAAAGAAGTTTCCTGGCATGACATACACAACTCTTGTCTCTTCTGGCAATGGCACTGGAGTGTTCAGTACAAACACCGCTCCTGGAAGCAAGAGACTTTCACTTTCTAGCGCAAATATGGGTTCTGTGCTTCAAAGACATCCAAAATCACCCTTTTGGATGACTCTGAAGTATTTCACTGTGATGCAGAGGTTCCTGCCTCCTAATCTTTATTTACCAGGTTCCCATATGATGTCTAAGAATTCACACTTGTAGGTTTGACATGTAAATATTTTCTTTGGAATGACTCAGGAGGAGATCAGCTGAAGGATCTGCAGGCACCACTCCTCCACTGCTGCTACCTTGCTGCTTTTCCTGCCCTTCTCTTCCCCAGAGCCTCCTGCCAAAGAGATTGGGAAGTTTATGAGCACTTTGGAAGCACTGCACTATCTGATGATAGCAGATGAAACCCAAAGCTGTGACGTGGGATCTGTCTGGTGACTCCAGAAACAAATCTGCTATCTCTGATGCATTGATCTCAGTTTTAACTATGTTGCCAGGTTTTCATGGTCGGCACACTCAGAATAAATTCTAAGTTTGGGCAGAGTTCAGCTGCTTTTGAAATACCTAAAATAGCAGCCAGATTTTGCTTCTAAAAAAATTGCATCCACACAGTGCTAGTTTTGCTTCAATTCTTAGATGATGTGGTTCACATGCAAATGTTGCAAAGCTCCTGTAATAAGTAATGTTTATATTCTGAATTGTCCTTCTTAACAGGACAAAGGAGAAGGAGAATATGAAAGAAGAGACAGTTTCTTTCTCTGCTTGGCTGGAGCACTATGTAGGAAAATGGAATGATCCTGAAGTTTGGAAGTGGGTGTGCTACAGCATGACCCTGGCCGACTGCACAGGAGATTGCAAGAGCATTGCCAGTCAGAGCTGACTGCTCCTCTCCAGCTTTTGAAACATTACCTTGACAGGAAATTTTTGTTGTCTTTCAAAACAAATTGAAAAATTAAAGCAGAACAAGAAGCAATGTGGAGAGGGCATGCTGGATGATGGGGCTAGGGGAGAAAAACGGAATGAGAGCAGAAGAGGTGAGAAAGGCTTTAACAGTTCAAAGGAATATTCTTGTCACCTTTCCTCAAGCTGCTCTTTTCAGTGAGGTCATCAAGCATCAAGGCTATGTGTCAACATGCACAAGTCACCTCAGTTTTGACACTTTCTATTTTTGTAGAGCTTTTGATACTGGAACACTAATAACAGACCTTTTAATATGGAGTTCAGCACATAATTCTGATTTCCGGCTCTTCAAAGATCAAAAGTCTGAGTTGTTTTGAGGAATCCTTTCATTAAGGATTCTTTCCTGATTTATACATATAGAAGTGTATTTACAATTATATGCTGCATTTTCTATATGGTGCTAGTCTCAGTATATATTCCGTCCTTGCTAGACAAAAGAGTAATATATTGTGATTGTAATTTACTGTAAACTTAATAACAAACTTAATTGACAGCAAATAAATATACAAATAAATAAGTAGTGGAAGTCAGAGATCAAAAAGCCTGAGAGAAACCAATGCTCAGAATACTGATTTCTGATAAACAGTTATAGCATTCAAGTATTTCTCAGTCTGACATTTGGCCGAAAGTTGAGTGTTGATCGCACTGAAATGATTTCACAAGCCCTTGCTGGGACAGGCAGTTCTAATCAAAAAGAAAATGAAAACCTTTAAAAGGAATTTAATCTTTTCAGAAAACAAAGGATGAATGTTTCTTGTACAAGCTTTTAATTATTTCTAAATTATCAGCAGTCTTTTGACAACGAAGGAGATGGATTATAATGGCTGGTCTAAATGCAAAGGAAAAAATCTTTGCCATATGAAGGAAACAAGCATTACTGCATGCCTGTATAGACTGTGTAGGATGAAGAAGATGTTGGAAATGACAGAGCAAATTAACCAGTTTGATAAAACATGTGACAGCTCCCGGGATTTGCTGACTACTTTACATAATTACAATAGCTCTTCAACAATATCACTCTCCATAGATCATTCTAGTAATTTTCCCAAGGCACATTACTTCTTGCCGCTTTTCCAATTTAACTCGTTTATCTCATTCCTATTTATTCAAGTTTACTCCTTTTTTTTTCCCCTTACCCTTGATCATTACCTCCTGTTTAATGTAAGCCAGTCCTACGAATTCATGGCAGTCATTTCAGGAAAACAGAAATCACAGAATCAACTAGGTTGGAAAAGACCTTTGAGATCATCCAAATCCAACCTATGACCAAACACCATCTTGTCAACTAGACCATGGCACTCACTGCCATGTCCAGTCTTTTCTTAAACACCTCCACCACCTCCCTGGGCAGTCTATTCCAATGCCCAATCACCATTTCTGTGAAGAACTTATTCCGAATGTCCAATCTAAATCTTCCCTGACACAGCTAAAGACTGTGTCCTCTTGTGCTAAATGTGAACCTCCACTTATGTAAATATGATACATGAACCAGCAGACCTGCTGCTGATGTGCTCCTGTTTCCTGAGGAAATAAAGCCCTGTGCCATCATTTCCAAAACTGGGTGACAAACCTATGCACTTAAGTGTATGAGTACAAACTCAAGCTGCTGATTCAGAAACTCTGAGTCACTCCGTATTGCTGGACCTCCCAGAGCACGCAGAAAGCATGTGGATTTGAATTCTTGATCCAGCCAAAACAGAAAACTCTGCTGCCTTATCTGCCAACTCTGGCTCCCCAGACTACTCTGGACTCGTCTTCTGCCTGTGGGGAAACAGATGGCTGGTGGCGCTGGTATTTCACGTAGCAGGAGAACACATCATGATAACAATGTGCGTCCCCATGAATTCCCAGGAAACCTCAAGGGAATTCCTGGGGCTCCTTTGGCAGTATTTCTGCCACACAACCCCAGTACACCTACTTGCAACCTCGTGACAATCATTTAATGGCCTAGAATCCCAATCCAGCATGATTTCCTTTCAGGTTATAATGGCCTTGCAACTAGCTTTGTTTCTATCTACCTCCAACAAAAGGTGACTTTTATAACAGAAGTCATTGTTTACAGCAATATTGTGTGCTAAAAAGCTTATGGGCTCCTTCTGCTTGCCTGGCACAGCATGCAAAACAAAAAGAAGCTGGGGCCGAACTCCACAGCTTGGAAGATGTCATATCCTTGGTAGAAGCAAATAACTGAATTTTTTTACGCCCAAATGTAATTACCTTGAAAATAATCTCTGTACCACTTGCCTAGATTAATCACCAATTCCCTTTTCATTCAAATGCTGCCTTTTTGAAATTCACAAACTATTGGCTAAACTTTTTTTCCTAGTTTGCAGTTATACACAGGCTGGGAACTTCATGAAGTAAAATAATCGCGTGGTCTAACTTGGAACAGATAAGCTAGCCCTATCATTCCATACATGAATTGACAGGAAGCCTGACAGCAGAGAAAGACAAGAGGAAGAGTAAATAGAAGCAAGTTTCCAAGAACTCTCTCGGTATTCTTCTTACACATTATCTTGGATATAATCTGGATTGTTTGGTGCCATAAGCAAAGTCACCAGCTTTCCTGCCAGAAATTCCAGGGCTCAGGGACTCTGCCAGTTGAGAACTTATTATATAAATTGCTGCTTAAAAATTATCTTTATTAAAGGAACAAGAACAGTATAGCAAGCTAAGAAACTGCATTAAGAATGGTGCAGTACTGAAGATACTTGTAATTCTTGTCCCTGCAGCCACATGGATTCAGAAATGATAACCAGTGTGTGCTGCATTGTACAGTGGCTGCTATGGCTGTTCTTTGAAATGCCTCAATAAACACAAGTGAGTAGGGCACATCATAGCAAAAGTTGCATCAAGTGCTATTTTATCTCTGAAGCTACTATGGAGGGAATGGCAGTAGGGGTTATAATTTAGAACATCATGCAATGACCTGAAAATTATGATTTCCAAAATTTTTTCCTCAACTGAAAGAGTTTAGCTTCTACATTAAAAATTGGTACAAAAAATGTGCAAAAATATGTGTCTGCTAGACTTATAAGCTGCTCGTAACAGGCAGTTTTGATAATCTAACATGCCTATTAGAATCTAGTTTTCTTATTTTGCTGTGAAATTGTGATTTTTTTTTCCCCTTAAACTACAAATCATACTGCCATATTTCATTCCTTTCTGTCATTTTTTTCTATTGCTAACTTAAATAAATTATAAATACAACTATGACATGAATTTTCGTTGAACATTTCAAAACAATTTCCAAAGAATCATTCACTTCCTGGCAGTACTTCTTTCTGGCTCATGCAGCTATTCAGCTTCAATAACTCTCCTATCTTCAAACTAATCAGACCTTACTCACCTTTTTTCCATCAACAGTTAGAAGAATAATGGTGGCTTGTTCAACAGGCACAACACCAAAACCTGGTTAAATTCTACCACCACCCATGAAAGGCTCTGAGGGGCCTCTGACTTTTAACTGAAAAGGCACGTACCTGTGCCCATCTAAAGTACTTCAAAAAAACCTGAGATCCATTAAAAATAAAAGATTTATATGTAACATAATATGAATGCAACATATTTCACTATCCATATAATCATTATTGTCTTCTCAAAAACTAATTTAGCAATTTTTCAAAAATAGCAACCAGAGGGTTGGTCTGAAAAATAAAGGCCTCATTCTTACAGGTATCCCAGTAAATAAGTCAGATAAAGTGATTAAAAAAATTAAATTATTTTATAAAGAGAGAACAGCTTTGAAATGGGCTTTCATTGTGTTTCAAGGATTTTCTAAGGTGATCTACTGCCAGTGTTTTTTTACTTTTAGCTATTCTCACTACGCTGTTTAAGTATTATAACCAGTTCTGATCTCATAGCATGAACTGTAAACTTCAGATTTACAAGAAAATGAAACGTGGGAAAATAAATAGGAAATGGTAAAGCAAAGACATCCATCTGCAGAAGGAAACTGCCTCTCAGAATATATTTGCTTAGAAATAAATAAATGGATATCATAGAACTTGACACCTAATGTAACTTGTATTGCAAGTTAGTTAAAAAGGGAGGCAGATCCTGGGTGAATTGGTTTATATTCAAACTTTCCTTGGAGACTTCACTGACTCTATGAACTAATGTTAACACAATTTTATTCAAACATCACCCATTCTGCCTTTAGAGTGAGTTTTGTACCAGTTAAGCCTCAACAAGTGGTCACCCACTAACAAATAAAGATACAGCTTCTGCCCAAAAGGGCAGACAGTCATAATTTAGTGTGACACTAGAAACATGTAGTGGAAAGAGGATTGAGCAAACAGAAAAGAAGGACAAGTGTCAGTACAATAAAATGATAGGAAGTTATCTGCAAGGTTATGTCCTAGTTGTCCTAGAGAAAATGAGAACTGAAAGGCTGGAGTCAGGAAAAGGGTTCAGAATGGTGTGCATCTGAGAGCTGTTTCCAAAGAAAAAAACCAGGGCCATTCAAGGAAAGGAAGAAAGTCAAGCTGATATACTTTAGTTTTGAACATCCTGTAAATTCTTCTATCATTTCTTGATTTTTCAATGAGATTTGCTTTATGTCTGCTTATTTTACACCACACCTTACTCCTTTTGACATCAAACTTGAGACAACATCTCATATTTAATCTCACAGTGTAGCTGTGCCTCAACATCCCTTGCTCCTGGGCCCACCTCTCTCAGCATCTGCCTCCAAGAATAAACTAGTCTTGGGACTGCCCAGCGGCTCCAGAGTGGTGACCTCGTGATTTACCCCTGGAACACCACAACACATTGAAAAATAAAAAGAGGCTCTGGAAAACATACTCATCTCTACTCCATTGATCTAATATAGTCACCCAAAAGTATAAATCTGTATATTTACAGTTAGGCTTTCTTAATGGATGGGTAGTCCAAGACACTAGGTAGGAAAGCAAGGGGCTCTCTTTATTTGGCAGGACTCATTTCAGTCTCTGTTGTGCATGTTTTGTCATTTTGCATTCATAGGAACTGAATCTGTATGAAAAAGTTCATTCTTAAATTTAAAACTGTTTTACCAAATGTTACCCAGAAAGTATTGCTGGCCTTAACCTCTTGTATTTCACCACATAGTGGCTTTTACTGAGGTAGGCAATACTTTGCTCAATACTGCAAGCATTGCAAACATCAGAACAAAAAAAAACAAACAAAAAAACAAAAAACAAAAACCAAAACCCTTTAACAATATAAAACATAAACTTTTCCTGAGATCATGCTAATGTATACTGTTAATGATTAAACTAATGCAGTATTTAGTCTCAGTAAGTTGCCTATTAAAGTCCATTAACATTTTACTTTTAGTCCTTCTAGCACGTCACCTTTTATTAGAATCATAAGGTTTCTGGAAGATCTAACTGCCAATACCTGTATCTTAACATGTTTGGTTTTTTTACATTTATCATGGGCTTGGAACTTTCTTTCACTTATTACCCTGGGGTTTAAGTTGCTGTTTTACATTCTCAGTTGCAGCCTCACTTCAAATTTATGTGTAAGTGTGTGTCTGGAATGTTGCCGCTTTCAAACTTCAGTGGCACACTCAAAACTTAACAACCTCTGTCTTGAATCAGAACACTACAACCTACACAAACAACACTCAGTCAAACTTCAACTCACCAAGGCAAAAATTACAGTCTCATTCATAAACATATCTGGCCATGCTCTGGTGTGGCAGCCTTCAGATGTGGCTGCATATTGTTGATTTTCTGGACCCTGAAGAGGGAATGTGGAACATGAGGCGCTTGAAGGAATGAGCCTTCACAGAGCTGAAACAAATCTATAGCAGAGCAGCATAGAAGTGGTTCTGAGATCCTGTCAAATGCTGATTGGCATCCTGCAGTGCCTAAAAAGAAATTGGTTAAGTCTCACTGCAATTCCCAGAGCTGTAAGAGAAGCAAATTATTTTTTTTTTTAATTCAACTTGATCTATTAGACTTATGGGAAAACCTGAGGATTGCAGCTTTTTTTTTTTTCCTCTCTCTCCTCCCTCTTCCCCCTTCCCCTTTTAGAATTACTGTATGGCTGCAATTTGACAAACTTGTCCATTTATCTTAGCCAGTAACTAGCTGTTCTGGGCAAAGCTAGTCCGGAAAATCAAGGTATACTTCTGCTGTGGTTGATAAACACCACATAAACAGGGGCCTGCCATGTCATTCTGGAGAATAGGCTGCATGCTGAGGCTCCAAGAATTTGTCCCTGCACAAGGAAATGTCCTGCAGAGGTGAGAAAGCTGGCTGTCAGCCAGGTGGTTGCAACCAGCCTGCCCTCAGTTGTGCAGCTCCAGAACAAGCCCCTCCACTTGAGTACCTCTCACTCAGTCTGCATCTGTCTCGGTTGTTTTAGTAAAAGAAGAAGCTGCTGGCAACCTTCCTCTTCACCTCCAGCTACGCCTTGCACCTTGTGTCAGCCTTAGGATTTGAGCTGTTCTAGATGAACTCCATGTATCTACCTGTGAGATGAATTTATAGTTGGATCAGGTCAGAGAGCCACTGGTGTTTGGCCACAGGGAAGGAGAGGAAGGGACAGCCAGGGCTGACAGAGCAGTACTGCCCCTTGCAGCTGCACCTGACTCTGTGAACCTTGAACACATCAATGCTCAGAAAGAGTGGAGACCTGCAGGCTGCTCCACGCTGCTGATCAGTTTTTTTCTGTCCGAGGGACCATTGTAACAAACAGCATTGTGTCACGGGTAGGAGTGCTACCCTTCATCAGGGAGTAATAACAGTGCAGGCCAGTGCTTGACAGAAGCTGTGGAACATTGCAGGGAATACTGTGCCTGAACAGTAAAAGATCAAGGTTTTCAGTCATTAATGTGATCTACCTTAAACCTTACATGCATGACATTTGCTTTAAAACAAGAAACATCAGAGAGCAGAGACTTGGTAAATAACCTGAAATCATCCACCATTTTACAAGCTGAATAATGAAACTAAATACACTCTGTAAAACAAGAGTGATGAATATTTCTTTTCAAATTTTAGAGACGTTAGATATGCTACAGCAACATTTCAAAATTCAGCTATATTAGCAGACTTCCAGGCTCCTGATAGGTGAAAACTAGTAATATAATAATTACATAGGTAAACGAGAGAGCACTTGACATTCCAGTCAGAAACATCTAAAACAGATGCATCGTATTATAACACTCATTCTGTAAGAGTTCTGTGGACTTCATAATCAGAGAATTTTAAAAATTAGGTGCTGGGACCTTCAGTGTCAGCTAAAATGATAGCACAGTTCTGAAGTAATACAGGAGAAAAACAGCACACTTGAAGATAAGTCATCAAGCAGTGAAGTTAAGAATTACACTGACTCTGACTTCTTACCTATATTTATCTTGCAACAGCTAAGTAAGGGCTGGATGCAGCCACAGAGGCGATAGGGGTGGTATTAGCCTCTTCCCTGGGGTGTGACTCTCCCCTATTCCATTACCCACACACAACCACAGAGGGACCCCAGCAAGGAATGTCCAGTGTGAGGATCAGAAGATTCCACTGAAGCGAAGTCATACCAACAGCAACAACAACATTAAGATAAAAAATATACTGTAAGATAAGAGACACATAAGAGGCACAACGGTACAGTACTTACTAACTGCACAGACATTTATGTCCCCTGAAAAATTCTTAATGTTTTGTATTTGATTTCACCATACATTAATGAAAGCAGAAAAGCTTTTCAACCCTTTTTTTAGGAAAAGTGGAAGTGTGAGAAATTGCACTGTGCATGACTGCAGGCCACTAAAGGACAATGGAAATTTATCTTGGTTGCCTACCTGGTTTGCAAGTTTTGGGACACGCTTTGTCTCCCCCTAAGTAGGCTTTCCATGCTGCACAAGATTAATTACTATTTTTAACACACTTTAGTTTACATTTCTCCACCTCTGAAGATGCAGCAAAGAACTTCAGATATGGGAAGAGAAACCTAAAACTTGTTGAGTTTGGTTTTGTTTGGGTTTATTTTTTTGACTCTATCTAGTTCCTGTCAGGTGCTTTAAGGGCTTTATCCAGTTCTTTAGTGTGCTGCTCCTTCATTTTAATCATGCTGCCTCTGCGTCTCAATCCATTTACTTTGATTTTTTTTCATGTTTATTTTAGTTTCTAAACAATATTCTGCCTATAATCTTAAAATATGGTATAATCTACAGAAGAGTTTCTCTAACTTTTTGATAACCTGACTCATCTTTTTTAGTTGTCTGTATTAGTCCCATAGAAGGTTTGAGCCATCTTAGAAGCCTTTCCAAAACCTTTTCAGTAAATCTCAAGGCCTTTGTGTTCCTCAGGAGGGGTTACAGCTCAGTGCTTTAAGAACACCTTTCTGCAACCAAATATATTCCCAACTCTTCCTTAATAATTAATTGGACTTAAAAGCTGATAATACAAGAAGAATGTGTCAAATTAACTTCAGGAGAAGTTAAAGAAATCCTCCAAGAAACCACTTTGTTTGGTACTTAGGTTAGTCAGGGATTTATTAATTGCCTATTCACCCACCTAATTAAAACACTTTCCTGAAATATCGATGAGGAAGCATTTCAGAAAATTTTACTTTAGTCTCACATTTCCCTTTCAAAAATTGCCAGTGTTTCATCTTCTGAAAATTAAATGGGACAGATTCATAAAATAGTGTAATATAGAAAAGTCGGCTGAGACCATTTGATTTTTAACAGCTTGTTCCCTTGTATCCAAGAGCTTGAACAGTCCTCTATTTCAGCTTTTCGATTACCACTCCATCCTTTTGGAACCATCTGTGGGGTTTATTGATTTTTTGAGAAATTATTTTCTGGTTTTCCATCAAGCAATAAAACTGTCAATGTCCTTATGATAAAATTCTTAATGGAATTTTACAAGTTGGTCTTGCTTCTCCTTCTTTCATTCCCCTTTACATGCCCTGAGAAATTTTTCCAAAGGCACACAGATTCTTTCATCTCCAAATAACCCTGAAGTTCCTTCTATAGCAGCCCTCAGAACTTCCAGGACGTGACCCTATGGGGGGAGTGAATATGTGCAGGTTTTTCACCAGCAGCAGCTCCAACAGTTGGAGAGGAACCTGGATGGTTTCCAGCTGCTTCAGTCAGCTCAGTTCACCGCTGGTTATTGCTGAGGCAGCACTTTCCCTAGAACGATTCATATTAATAAATAAAGTCTTATGACCTATAAGGAGAGGATTGTACAAATTCATGGATCTTTCGGATGCCAGCCGACAACTCTCACAGTAGGCACTCCATATTGCTCAGTGCATATCAATGTCTCTCTTGGGTATCTCCAGTACATTTCTACAATTAAAGCAGGGTAAGAGTATTGATCCAGAAAGGGGAGAATAAAGTTCTGAGTCTGCTGAAATATTCACTGCTTCCTTTGGAGCTTCCACAATTTGCAGTTATAAGAAAAGCTATGGAAAAAATATGAAGGACTCAAAAATATGGGGGAAAATGTGTCCTGTCCCAGGAAATCTGGGCACCTAGTTCCAGCTAAATTGGAGAAAATCCACAGGTTGCCATCTGTGCTCCCTGCCCAGTGAGGGTAGGGATCTGGCCAAGTGGAGTTGGCTGGGAGTGGAACAGATGGAGAAGAAAGAATTGTCTTTCCAAAAGACAGTACAGCTGCCTCTCCTGTCTGCACTCACTCCAGACCCCTGAAGGGAATTCAGCCAGAACTTCTCCCATGGTCTTCACAGCAGTAATGGGAATCCCTTAAATAAATGCCATTGCATTAAGCAATTATCTAATCCTAACTGCAGTTTGGACAGATGTCTAAAGGAAATTGTTTACAACTCTACAACCCGACTAGTTGAAAAGAAACGGTGGGAATTTGAGTTGTCAGAAGCCAGCAAGCATTCATTTAAACAGCAAACAGTTCATTTCAGAGATGAACTTAACAGATTTTTCTTGCTATTATTCTAGTTCTTTTATTTTATTTGTATAAATAAAAAAAATTTTATAGTTCTTGTTCTTTTTACATTCTGTTTCTAGCTGGAAAAAGTTAGAAGGTATTCAGAAATGAGATTTCCTACAATTTCTGAATTCTGTATGTCTTCTGCTAGTTAAAAAAGCAGTTAAGTGCTGAAAGCACTGTTTTCACAACTGAGGGTAAAAAAAAAGTGTCAGACAGATAACATTTAAGGATTGTTCTAAATTGTTCTAAACATTTGGAAACCTTGATGAAGCTGAAAAATTATTCATTTATGAATTAAAATTTCCCTATTTATATTTTGCATTTGAAAAGTTAACAAAGGAGAATGAAATTCTCTGTGAAAAAAAGATAGTTTAGCATAACACTTTTTCTTGTATTTATTTTATTTTAGAGGAAGCCCCTCAGCTGCCACTATCCATGAGTAGAAGGCTGGCTGCATTCTCTACCTGTTTAAGAAGCTGCATGCACCAAAAAATGTGTCTTCTGACTTTGGCAGATATTATAAATGGGCTCTGTAGTGGCTGACAATACGAATACTTCTTAAAACATGCAAACAGAAAGCCTCTGCACTCTTTTTATAAGTAAAGTTTCAACTCAGGTTTGATAATTATGTTGTTTCTTACACCATATATTAGTGGAGTATTTGTTGAAAGCCTGATATTCCTCCTGCCTGGCACTATATAAATCTGATTCATGCAAGTCTGCTCCATGTTCCACTTGAAAGAAACAGAAGAATTTAGAATGATTTTTCCTTTAAGCCTTATTTCTAAGCACTCTAGGGGCATTCCCCAGATGCTGCAAGGCTCTAGGTTTTGACATTAACACTAAATAAAGGTGCTGTTATATGCACATTTGCAAGATGAAGTGTCAAAACCACTCATGTACAGAGAAAACAAATGTGAATTTTCTTGCGCTACATTGATCCTAGCAATAGAAACAAGAATTACAGACTCTGAAACAAAGCCCCATATGTTTGTTTATGACTGCTTTTTCCCTTTTCTATGTTTTTATTTATTAACCAATTAGATAATCTGGGGTTGAATCTTGGCTTTGTTTTTAACCACCTGCAAGTCACAGCACAAAGAGGACTTGGTCTATGAACGGACTGAGAAATGTCACATAGTTAAAGTTTCATCCTTGGTCTCCCTGTGGCAAAGGCAAGAACCAATACAGGGCAGCAAATATCCAGCACAAATTTTTTCCTAGACAGTGGAAGCAGATCAAAGGCCCAGGCAGCCCTGGAAGAGATCCTCTCTGTCAGCTCTGTTTTCTGACTAGGGAGGCTAGATCTAGATCTAGATCTAGACCTGCAATATGCAATTCAGACAATAAATGTAAACGATGTATCCTTACTCCTCTGTAGGGACATATTCCCGATTCATAGTCTACGGATAAAAAACATCACTTTGTTTTACTTTACTTTAAGACCAGCTGAGCTGGATAAAACGGACCAACAAGTCACCTAAAGGCATGGTCTATTTTAAATCTTCAAACACAGGTGACTTCCCTAGGAGCTATAGACTTTTGATAACATGTTCCCTCATCCTCTGTAGATGGTGAGTTTCACTAGACCACCGTATCTTTTAGAACTGAAGCCAATTAGAAACTAATTTAGGAAACAAAACAGGGATCTAGTGGACTACTCTGCAGTCATCCTAAGAATTCCCAACCAGTAAGAGTCAACATTCTTATTCTTATTCTGATACAGAGAGATTTCATCACTTTAAAAAACTCTATGGAAAGTCCAAGAATGAGATGCTAGATCTGCAAGGCACTAAACCACCACGCAGATGACTTCATAGCAATTCCCTTCTAAAGGAATTTAATATTTGAATGTTAAAATTAGGAAGTCTGGTAAATTTATGCCCCTTCAGGGGATAAAATCAACATATTTCTCCAGCTTTTGGATAAAAAAATTTTTTCAGGTAGCAATCCCTCTTTTTTACATGTTTATATGGCAACTATGTCCATAGCCTCTGAACAACTTCCAGACACAGTATCTTGTGAGATGCAGAAATGCTAATGCTCCCAGGTAGCAAAGAGAGGTGGATTAAACCCTTGGTGATGGTTATACAGCCAATTCCGTGACAGAACTGGGAGCTATGCGTTTAGGGCTTCCTATGGCAGTGCATCAGCAAGGTCACAGATCTGCCCTTCTGACTACAGCACAGATTTATCCTTGGGGTTTGGCTATCAGTGTTTAACTTGTTGACCTTCTGGGAGAAACTTGGGCCCAATTGGAAAGGCATTGGTATGAGCTTGGAGCCTAACAGTGCTCTGTAATTGGCTTTGTACAGCGGCTTCATAAAGATATGATAGAGTTTAAGTTGCAACATCATGAATTTTTCTATCCATACATACTATTTTTCCTTAAGCCAACCCAAAGAAAGCGGCTAGCAACACCTTTCATAGAAATACTAAGAAATGCTGAGTTGAGCACATAACTTAACAGAGACATCACTGGCTTTATTCAGGCGGGAAAAACAATCCTTCTGATCCAACATTGTCCAAATAGAAGTAAAATATATTGTAATACATCTTACTTTTTTGAAAAAGGTGAAAACCAATGCAAATGAAGAGAAAACACCATTAAGATATTTATGTGCTATGGAAATGAGGAATTTCCTTAATTGCTCCAACTTATGCAGCTAGTATCTTAATTTACAAAGAACATAGATACTACAGAGATACTACGTAGTCTAAACTAAATGTTGTTAATCATTGCTTGTCCATTCACTTTACTG
The DNA here is from genome assembly GCA_013397115.1 of Edolisoma coerulescens. Taxonomy (NCBI): domain Eukaryota; kingdom Metazoa; phylum Chordata; class Aves; order Passeriformes; family Campephagidae; genus Edolisoma; species Edolisoma coerulescens. Next base: position 2,136,877 of record VWZW01007347.1, on the reverse strand, counting down.
TATAAGATGTCAGGCATACTAGGGATTTTACATCTGCAAAACTTTCCCTTCAGGAAGGACTAGACAGAATAGTTGCAATTTGATGTCATAGAGGGTGATGCTTTGCCCAAAGACATCAGTATTGGCACAGCTGCAGAAGCATGGAAGAGTTGGGAAGAAGGGGAAATGAAAGCATGCTGCAGCTACGCATTGTGTGGAAGCTGGTAAGTATAGACTGTGTGCCAGAGATTAGAAAAAAGTCAAATGGCAAAATATAATTTCCAAAGTAGAAATAAAGTGGAAAAGAAATTGAGGGGATGGTCAAGAAAAGATGTGATATTAAAGACAGGAAATACGTTCTAAGCTGAAGTAGGATTATACTTATCCCACAGAAGAAGTAGCTGTACTTTTTTTGCTGAGCAAAACATCTGTGGTGAGGCCACATCTCAAGTCCTCTGTCCAGTTCTGGGCTCCTCACTACAAGAAAGACACTGTGGTGCAGGAGTATGTGCAGAGAAGGGCAACAGAACTGGTGAAGGGTCTGGAGCACAAGTCCTATGAGGAGCAGCTGAGGGAACTGGGGGTGTTTAGCCTGGAGAAAAGGAGGCTCAGGGAGGACATTATCACCATCTACAACTGCTTGAGAGGAAACTGTAACCAGGTGGGAGTCGATCTCTTCTCACAGGCAACAAGCTGTGAGATAGCACAAGGGGAAATGTCCTCAAGTTGTACCAGGGCAGATTTAGATTGGATATTAGGAAAAACTTCTTCATGGAAATGGCTATTAAGCATTGGAACAGGCTGCCCAGAGAAGTGGTTGAGTCACCATCCCTGGAGATATTTAAAAGATATGCAATGTGGCACTTAGGAACATGGTTTAGTGGTGGACTTGGCAGTGCTAGGTTTATCATTAGAGTCAATCTTTAAAGTGTTTTTTAACCCAAAATATTCTATGATTCTACAGTTTTAACAGAAATGGTTTGGAATATCTCATGTGGTTCTGACTTCCTGTCTTCAAGGAGGAGGAATCACAAAACATAGCAGCAGCAGAGACAACCCATGAGGAGAACGAGGTGGACTAATGCTGGGAGTGGAGTCATGGTGGAGACTAAGGAGCATGACTTAGAATCATAGAAACATCAAGGTTGGAAGAGACTTTTAAGATCATGAAGTCCAACCATCAGCGCAGCACCACCACTAAGGACTATCAGATAAGGACTTCTGCCCGTGAATGTAGCAACAGGTATCTTGTCCCCCCTCCCCTAAAGGGGAAAATGCATAGTACAATGTTATAAAAAACATGTAAAGGGCTAAAATACAGTAGTATTTAAATATGACCATAAAAAGGTCAAAATATGTTTAAATCTCCTCTCCATTATACATCCCAAGACAGAGGGAAAATGTGACTTGATTTAACACATTGCTACCCTTTTTGCACAGTACATTTCACTTGAGTCTCTCAATATGCATTTCACTAGATTTATACTCTTAGTTAAAAGAGGCATAACTTCTTCAGAGTGAAGAAGCATCAACTGCCTAACATGAATCTGTGCAATGATGTGCTCTTTTAAGATTAAAAGATGCATTAAATGCCCTGAAGTTGAAAGAAAAAAAAAAAAACAAACCAAATCAAAAAACTAGCTAGGCTATCCATTAAAATTATTGTTCTGTTTACAAATAATATAGCAATCTAGGAGAATAAAAATAGGATTTTCTTTCCCAGAAAGTCACAGAGTCAAAAAGTCCTGTAAGTACAATGGGAAAAGGAGTTGATATGCAGCCAAATTTTTGTCTGATGATGCTTGACCATGAAGCCACGTCCACAGCATGTGAGCATATGGGGGAACCTTCTCCATGCACAGTGCAGATGCCAGCACAGTCATGTGCTTCATCCTGACACAGTCTCTGCTATCTTGAATTTCTGTTCAGTGAAATGAAGTGTGTTTCTGGGGTGGAACACATCAACTGTTTAATGACATGCAATGGTTCTCTTCAATAGCCAAGGATAAAATGCAGGAAGGAATACAATATTGTATTTAACATTTCCAACAGGGGTTTCCCTGTAGCTTCTCTCTTGCTAAGTACAAGGAGGACCATAAGATGCACCTTTCATCCTATTTTGCATGTACAATACTGCAGCTTGCAAACCAAAGCATGGCTTAATGTGTTTAAATTCACAGGAAAACATACAGGGGTAGGATAGAAGCACAAATATATGTGGACATCATGTCATATGACTGGCTGACTATATCCCCTGAGAGAAAACCAATTAAATAACTACTGAAAAGAATGTCCTGAACCTTTCCTTTCTCAGACCCTTTTGCTTAATCTCCAGAACTTCATACACATAAAGAGGCTATAAAACTGAAGAGTTAAACTAAAGCAGCTAGAACTTTATCCTCTGCTAGTAAACAAAGATGAATCTGACAATTTGTAAAATGTCACCATCTACAGAAATGAGAATGGTCTTATGAGGCTTGAAGTATTATCATCTCATACTTTAAAAATGTTTTGAAACCTTAATAGCTTGGAACTCAGTTAATTCACAGCCACAAGGAAAGAGGTTACACTTCATTTAAAGCTGTAAATCCTTTTGAGGATATTTAATCATTTGAGATATTGGGAAATTTCCACTCAGGGTTGACAACAACAGTAAACTAAAAAACAAACAAACAAATAACCAAACAAAACCCAACAAAAAACCCCTAAACCAAACTAAAATGACAGCAATACCAAAAAAATTAAAGATACCTTTGGCTGTATTCTGGAGACATGATCCATGACCTCTATCATCCTGTCTCAATGCAGCATCAAGCACACAATATTAGGACAGGATACCAGTCACACAGCAATTTGTGCAAGTTTGTATGTAAAAGAATTCAGAGAAAAAAGGGGGAAATGCAAAAAATATTGCAAATACTGACACTAAATTTTAAGGTAGTGAAGAGAACCAGCTGAGAAAAAGAAATCCCTTCCTTTAGTTGAAAAGTCAATAGCCTCTGGGACTGCCTTTTTATAAATGCTGAGGTTTCTTATAAAGAGTGCCTCTTTATGAAAAGGAGAGTTCCAAATTATTTTCCCACTGCAATGGTTTGGTATCAAAACTAGAAATGGAGGGAAGAAGCCCTGAATCCTCCCTTAGCCCAGAATTACTCCGATGGAGGGCTCTGCCTTGGATCCAGACCACACATAAACTTTGATGTGGCCAAGGTCACATGTTTGTGATGCTTTGGCATTTCTGCAGGAGATGCTGCCATTTTCCCAGTCTGTAAAACCAGCGACGGCTTGCCATCAGACCTGCCAGCTATAAAAGTGGTTTGCTGCACCTGGTTTGCTCCAGAGAGTCAAGGCCAGCACTCTGCTTCATGCAGAACAGCTCTTGGCAAAAGTGCCCACTAGACTTTACTACAAATTGGCAACGGAAATAGCAAAAAGTCTGTCGGGTAACCCTACCCTTTACCTTTCTCATTTCCCTTCAGCATATAAACTTTTATCTATTTAAAATACAGCCAATAAAGACTATTAGTCTGTGTACAAAACCACGTGCATGAGTCTGAAAAATTGATATTCAAAGCTGAAATTTTATCACAAAAGGCCCTGCACTCCCCAGTTTCATTCAATCCTCGGCACAAGAAAAAGCCCCAAATGAGGAAACATGGTTGATGGCCTGAAGCTTGGATTTGGTGAACAAGAGAAAAATGTCTAGTCCTTTTCAGAGAACTTCCTACTGTCATGTTCCTTTTGTATTAGCTAAAGAGCTCCTGCCTTGCCAGGCACAATTACTGCAAGGCATCGCAGTGACAGAGGCAACATTACATCATCCAGATCACAGTGGAGGTATCATACATTAAATGAAGTTATCTCTCGGTATTGTATCTCCTGGAAATCAGTATGAATTATATGAAACAAAGGTCGTATTCTCCCTACAAGAAACAATGTTTAATAGACAGAGGCTGTTAGAGAAAAAAATAATTGATGGAAGATTTTTCATTAGAAAATGTTATGTCAGACTTGAAATATTTTGCTGGAACATAACTCTTTGATTACATCTTTGGGAACACTTCAAAACAATTTCGTTCCAATATACAGTATTCCATTTTGATCAAACTTGCATTCAGCTAAAGTAGCGTATGTGATAAAGTGTATATGATGTTATACCTCTACTTTATTTCTATACATTCTATACATTTTATTGCTCATTAAAATTCCATGTTACAGTACAGCCACATTAATTCCAAGCAAAAAATTAAATACAATATTTGATTTTTATGTCTGGGAGCCAAATATAAAAATAACAGTTTCCCAGAAATAAAATTTGTCCACCAGTTCCTTTGAGAAAATAAGACAGAACTCACAGGACCTTTGATGCCCCCTGCCTGAGAGCTTGAATTTCCAAAGAAGAGGAAGGGAAAGAAAAAGGAACTCAGTGTGAAACATGGAGCACCTCTCCTACGAGGAAAGTCTGAGAGAATTGGGATTGTTCAGCCTGGAAAAGAGGTGGCTTTGGGGTGACCTAATTGTGGAGTTCCCTTCCTTGAAGGGAGCCTACAAGGAAGATGGAGAGAGAGACTTTTTACAAGAACATGTAGTGACAGGCCAAGGGGCAATGGCTTCAAACTGAAAGAGAGTAGGCTTAGATTAGATGTTATAAAGAAGTTCTTTACTGTAAAGGTGGTGAGGCACTGGAACTGACTACCCAGAGAAGTTGTGGATGTCCCACCCTTAGAAGTGTTCAAGCCCAAGATGGATGGAGCTCTGAACAACCTGGTCTAGTGAAAGGTGTGCCTGTCCACAGCAGGAGGGCTGGAAGTAGATGATCAAGGTCCCTTCCAACTCAAGGCATTCTATGATTCTGTGATGTCCTCCTCTTACTTTGAGCCATCTGCTAATTTAATTCCCATTTGATAAGGAAGAAAATACCTCAGACGTATGAAATGCCTACAGATTTCATGAAAAATTAGTGTCTGTTAAAAAGAGACCCTGCTACATGGTATGCAGGAGAAAGAGGACCCTAAACTGATTGCAAAGAGGTTTTAAAAATGTATCAACTATAGGAAGAACATCAGAATTCCTATCTTAGAGTATCTCATCTGAACACATATATCAATTGGATAAAAGCTTCATTCCTTTAACTTTTTTTTTTCTTTTTCCTGCTAATATGTATACCATATTCACTCTTTGTTCAGTTGGATAACACACAACTATAAATGAAGCATGTGTTTACCATGTGGCATCAGTTCCATATTCTCCAGAAATTTAAAATCAGACCCATATATGACAGCAGGGCTCATTTCAATTTGGTATCATTTGGTGCTTTGCTGATCATAACTTCAAGGAAGACAACAGTCAAGCATAAAACTTTGCCTTGCATATTTAATATTTCATTGCGCAGAGATAGTGTGAAAAGTGATCAAAAAGCTTTAAAAACCTGAAGTATTGAAGAATCAAAAGTCTTCATTTTAAAAATGGGGGAGGAAATGCAAAAAACTGCTTAGCAACTCGAGAACAGATAGCAAATGTGATGGACCAAACATGGAGCTGTCAGAATACATTTTCATACAAAGATCTGAAAAAACTCAAAAATCTGCTACAGTGGAAAAGCTGTCTCACTAGCTTAATATGATGTAGGAAGGCATGCTTTGCCAATAAGAACAAGTCGCCAGAGTTAATAGAAGAGTATTTCCTCAGGTGCAATATTAAATATATTAGGAGTAAGGGCCTACTTCTAAGGACCGATGTCATCTGTAATTATTACCTCTCTTTTTTTTTTCTCAGAAAACAGAAAATTGTCCAACTCCTCATTAGTTTGTATCAGAATAAGCGAGGATAGAATATAACAATCTCAAGAAAATTAAAATGCTTTAGGTCTAGATAATGAACAAGAGGTTATTAGCCAGTGAATCAGCTCTCTCAACCCCCATTTCTGTCCAGCCTTGAATGTACCTACAACTGACCTCTCTCAGAGTTCTCTTGGATTTTAACTTCAAACATATATGTAGACCCAGTAACATAGTTCTATGGATAAATGAGTGCCTGTATCTCTCCTTACACAACATGAAGATCCAGGCTTTATTAGGTGAATCAAAGTAACAGCTGTGTAGCTTGCTTTTGCACAATGTCCTGGGGCTGATTCAAGGACAGGAGGAACTGGGTTCTGAATCCTTCTCACACCTACATGATTTAGATCTGAACCTTCTTTAAGTTGACTCCTCAAAACTCACAGTGCTGCTCTCTAGCACTTCTAGACGCAGGTAATGAACTCTCATAAGGAAAATCATATTCTGATTACTTAGGAGTTACCTAATTAGAGATATAATATTATCAGAAAATCATCTCACTCCTCCTCTGCCTATATAAAATTAATCTGCTCACATCCTCTACTTTTATTTAAAACTTTTATGATAAAGCTTCTATTATTTGTATCGGTAGACAGCTAAACACCTTGAAAATCTCATAGCTGAAAAACTTACTTTCCTTGTCAAATTCAAATTCTTTTTATCTATCCCTTTGCATCTAGCCACATCCATTTGGAGTATTCTAATCAGTTAATTTAAAGCTTACACCCTTCAAATGCTTGCAGATCTTATCTTCCACTTAAAAAGTACATTTGTGATTTGGTTGGGAATCTCCCTGAATTACTGTGATTCTGATTAACAAATTCCATTAGAAAGCTTTCAAAAATCCACTCTGGATCATGGTAAAATATGGTTTAACACACCAGCATCTGATCAAATAGTGATACAAACCAAAAAGCAAATAGATAGAAAATAATGTCAAATTAAAGACAGGAAGAAAGTGTACAATTAAGAAAAATCCCCACAGACGTAATATCTACAAGATGAGCTTTTAAACTTGCCTGTTGGGTGGAAAGAGACACTGTATCTCAGTGAAATGATTTTATTTAGGGAAAAAAACAGAACACTGAAGCTAGAGAAAAGACACACAGCCCCTCCTCCCACACTCCTCACTCTTTGAGCCAAAGTACAGCCAAGAATAATGTGTGATTTTATCAGCAAGTATTACTGCACTTCTCTGTAGGTGGCAAACACAATACAAGCATTGGCAACTCAGCAAATAAACTAAGGGCAATTTTCAAATGCTGTAATGGAAATGCCAGGACAATTAAAGAAAGGTCAGTAAAACATATATATGCTGGCAAGGATCTTATAAAATAGCTTGAGAAAGATACTAGAGAGGTTCTATTAACTCTCTGAATATACTATCACTGAATGACAATCATAAAATAACAAAAAATGTATGAAAACACATATATTAATTTATGCATAGGCCTAGTTATCACACGAATGTTTCAATGATCTGATTATTTTTTGCATATTCAAAAAGAAAGGCTTTGGACATGAAACCAGTTGGGACCTATTTTAATTTTTAAGCCCTTATATGACTAAAGCTGGTGTCTGCAATCTGCCAAAGAGAAAGATGGACAAAGCTAAAGGTAATAGATCCCCAATTCTCCTTTAATTGTCGATCTAAGGATGGTATTCCAAGATTTCATACTGTTTAAGTACATTTTCCTGTTGTTGCTTTTGAGTCGAACCTATCCCCTGTGTTTTCTCTCATACAGCTCACAATACATTTTTCCATCAGGGACTGACTCACTGGCCTCTTTTCCCCACAGGGATGAAGAAAAAGGGCACTCAAGAAACATCTGAGTTCCCTTTGGGCATGCAGGCTTTAGGAAGCATGCAGAAGCATTTTCCTCTGGTCCTTTGGTCTTTGGCTGCTGTGTCACTGCAGCCAACTGAGGGACAGCTCCTGCATCCCACCTCCCATACTGGGAACTCCCTCCCTTCCTCCTCACTTAAGAGGATGAAGCATCTCCCTCATCACGACACATATCCAAAGAACCTGTCTTGGCTTACCTTCTCTCCTTACCATGGACTTCTCCAGATGCAGTAACACACAAACACCTCTTTTAACAAAGAATGACTTCACTCTATTGTATGTAAAGCATAAAGCAAATTTGCCACAGGAAAGTCCCAAAACAAAACCGCCCCTGTTCCGGTCATTTGATTCAGTGAGGTCTTTGGCGTAGAGGTCTCATGAAAGACACAATAATAAAATAAAAATTTGAGTTCACTTTTTACAAAACTAAAGAAGTCTCCAATAAGACCACAGCTGTGAGAAATTGAAACCATTTTCATTGCTCCTCTTGAAGTTTTGTATTTTCTGTAGCATCCCTGTATATAGTTGAGGTACTCCATGCACTTGTGTGAAGGGTAACCTCACTAATTTTGCATATCTGATAGATGTGGTTTAAAAAATAGTTATGCACAGTAAGAGAAGGAAGTATCCTGAATCTAAGTTGATTAATACATAAGACACACATGTACAAAGTGTGGCACTGTGTAAATCTGCCATGTGGCACTGTAAATGAAGATACAAGAGGTTACAAAGTTTCAAGCAAAAATAACAGAAATGCTAAAGAAACCATTTTCATCAACTAAAAATTTCTGTCAAATTATATAATACAAATCTATGAATTCTAAATGAACTGCCAATTTTTTTAATCCATTCCAATGTTACCAACATTCTGAATAATTTTTTAAAAAGATGTATTGAAAGTATTAAAATATTCAGTTTTATCCCAAATAAAATGTAGTGATTCTCAATTTGGCATTATATCTGTTTTTGACGTTTGCATTACATGTTAAATTATAAACATTAGAGAACCCATCAAAATGTCAGATGATAATGCTGATAATTTCAAAGTAGATTTTATATTGCCTAGGAAGTATGAAGAATTTAGAGAGTCAATTCTGATTGAAAATCAAACTACAATTTAAAGCCGTCGGTATTCTTCAGAACAGGTTTTTCTGCCTTTTATATAGTAGCTTTTAATGTCATTGTCAATGGTCTGATAAAAGTTTTATCACATAAAACTTTTAGATATTCTAGTATATTTAAATATGAACTGTCTTACCAGACAAACATTATTTTCAAATATATTTGAATATATTCAAAAGCAAGAACTATAAGACAGGAAAGGAAAAAGTGGAAAATTATTTAAGGTAAGAGGAAAGAACATTGGTGGAAATCAATAAAGACAAAGTAGAAAACACCCAAACCAAAAGTGAATTTAATTGGGATTTTTGAAATTGTTCATTGTTAAAAGTACAAGTCTAACGTGGAATAACTCAGTATCTAAGCTAATTTTGCAACTAAAAAGAGCAGTCAAAATAAAAAGATATTAATTTTCATTATTTTTAAAAGCATTGTGATAGGAAAATAATTTCATTTACCTTTGCATAGTCTTTAAGGAGAGGGTGGTGCACTTGGAAACCAGATTCCATTTATACATATCCGCATACCAGATAATCTGCCAGACAGGGACAGCTGCGGCACGAGGAGGGGAAAGGGGAAACAGCCTTCACATGGGAGCCACACAGCAAAGAGCCCCAGCTGCTCCCCTCCTTACCACCTGGATGGTGCAGACTGCCCAGCTACCACCAAACCTTAGCCTTCTCCCCAGTAAACTCAGGCCCACTGTACTTGCTGTGTTCCTCTTTCTAAAAGCAAAAAAAAAGAGCCTAAAAATCACAGGGCAGACACACAAAAGTGCATCAATAACAGAACTGGATTGGTGAGTGCTGACAGGAAAAGTAACTAATTTCATATTACTAACCTTACACTAAGAATTGAATCAATACTAATACGAAGTAAGCTGCACAAGATGTACCCATTACTAAGTTGGATGTTCATAATGTGGGATTACAACTCCAGCCTCCTGTGATTTTATTTGAGATGAGAAATACAAGTAAGGATTATGAGCAAGCACAACGTGTTTTGAAACAGTTTGCAAGAGATGTTTAGTACATTTGCATACATTTTTACATGCATGGGAAAGGTACTACTGAAGGTACGCACAATGAATTTTGGATGTGTGAATCTTAAGCCACTTGCAAAAATAAAATACTGAATATGCTTGCTATTAAACAAAATATGAATTTATTAAAAAAACAGCTTTTTAATCAATAAATATGGGTCTTTTGCTATTAAAATTACTATTTATTTTAAAAAAATAAAATTTGAAAAAATTTATATTTTTGTTCTTTAAAATAGCTTTTCTGCAGCTGTGATGGTGTAACTATAGACAAGAAACAGTCTGAAGGCATAGGTAATTTCTTTATCTTCTAATCTTCTATCAGACAAGTTGAGGTAATTAGGAAAAGCAGGTAACTTTCAGATTCAGGGTTACATGAGACATTTTTATTGTCAAGGAAGCTAGTGCAAAAAATATCTTTTGCCTATATTGCAACTCCTCACACTCATCACTGCAGCACTGCAAATGGGCCACATGGTGCATTTCGTCATTGATGTAATCCAGGTTAAAGAAATACCCCTGTTGAGGAAAGGTGGCTTTTTGTTGGTTTATGGTTTTTTGGTTTGGGTTGTTTGGTTTGGTTTTCTTAACTGATTCACTGATATGGTTAAGATGTTGTGTTAACCTCATCCAAGATAATTGGGATGAAGCAAAATCCCAGGTTGGAACAGGTCAGGCAAACGAGTCCTTTTCTTAAATTAGAATGTTCTTCAATTAGTGGGGTAAAACAGGCAGGTGGCACAATTAAAGGCCAGAAGAACTGAAAGGCTAAGAGACCTTGTGACACAGAAGAAGAAATTTTTGGAATCAGAGATTAAGAGATGTGGCAGCAGAAAGACTGTAAATAGACATAAACCCAAGGTCTGTGCTGAGTCCATTATTTTTTGGTGACCTGGGAAGGCTTGGATTTTGCTTCCCAGGCTCATCTACTAAAAACCATTTACAAGCATCTCATAGTGATGGTGGTTGGGTTTAACCTCAGTAGAAGGTGTTTATTTGGGGGGAATCAGCCTCCAACAATAGCTAAGTATTTTTATTAAATCAATTGTCTGTAGAAGTCCATAGTTAGTCACAGCTGATGTTTTTCTAAAATTTCCAAGAGGGCACTGAATATGCAAGGCATAGCATAACCACTTTGGGTCAAGCATCTGTAGGATTCATGGATTTTAAACATTCTTTTATAGGGAACACATGTTCATAGATTTTGGGTTACGGCTCCGGTGGTTTAATCCACTACATAAACAATTAAAGCAATCAAAAGAAATCTTTCTTTAGGCTTCACTGACTACTGGCAAGATCACCATTGGTCATAGTAGAAGATTACCTGCTTCGTTCATATGAAGTCAACCACCCACCTAAATTTATGTTGTCCTACTCTCATTACTCATAAGTACATTAAGTATGCTTTTTCTTATAATTTTAAATTGCTTTCTTAGAGCATGAATAGACATGACTCTTGAACAAGCACCACACCACTGGAGCCTGCCAGAACTGACACAGAACGTCTGAGACGCTATCAGAGCACCACGTAGTGGTGGGGAGACCACAGGATACCAAGTCATGTCTGCACACGCTTGCAGGGATATGTTTGCACCCAGCAGGATAAAAACCCTTGAGTGGGAAGGCAGGTGGGAAACAAAGACTGCTCAATTCCCATGCCTGTCAAATTGGCATGATGTATAGCTATCTGGGAAGAACTAGCAAACAACCAAAGTAAATAGGGGCTTTAAAACCTCATTTTTAAAACACGGACTTGTATTGCAGAGTGAGACTTTACAGGAGGAAGTTTTTCTTTTGGGTTATCTTTTGTGCTCAGTGATTTCAGAACTTTTGTTCTGAAATCACTGAGAGATAATGGAGGCTCATTATGCAATTTTTGAGTTACTTTCAGCACAAAACCTCATTGGAATTGGAATCGTGTCTTTAATTAGCTTCTTGATTTGCTTTTTGGGATTTCTGTGAATTAGAGGAGAGATTAAGAACTGCTAATACTCTTGCATGTAACCTTCACTCTCACATTTAGTGGCCTTTCTAAAGGACAGAACAAGGAAATGTGAAGGGGGTTGTAAATGTATTTGTGGAGTTCCTATTTTATCTTCTGAAGTACGCTTACTCTTTCTACTTACAGCATTTATTTGCTAGTAGTTCACCATTACAGTTGTTCTAATTTCTAGACATAATGCAACTTTATGTTAGGAAAACAGAACTAGAATGCATCTTCTAGATCACAAAGGTAATGTTAAGAAATCAAATAGTGTAATTCCTCCCTCCTTTCCCCCTTCTAAAGGAAGGCTACACTGAGGCTTTGCTGTCTCTGACTGGTCCTCCAGTCTAGTTCCAGCACCCTGGAAATCCTTCACATGCAGAATGCCGTGCTGAAGCAGCTCCTGCTGGGCTGGTCCCCTCTGCAGAAGGACTACTGCAACATCATCCACAGGCTAATGAACAGTCCTGAACATGAAGGAACAACATAAACAAGCTTGGTTCATTTTTAATCTACAATAATTTTAATTAAAAAAAAAATTAAAGAAAATGACAGCCAGTGCTGCAAGAAGGAGGCTCCGCGCCCCATTCTATTTCATTCTGTTTCCAAGGTGCTGTGGGCAGCAAAATAGTTAAGATGGTTCAAGTAAGATAAAAGTGAAACTAATGTACCACGGACGGCACTGTCTTGCAGGCACAAAGCAAGTTGCTTTGTACATATGTTATAAAAATAATACAAGGTTCAATTTTACTAATCTTAAGGTCAAGTAAACTTCGTTTGAACTTAACAACAGTTTCCCTTTGAAATTCCTGCTCATTACTCAGTTGTCACACTTAGAAAACCTCCTGGGCAATATGAAAAGCTCCTTGTTGTCACAGCTTCCTCCATGAAGACAAACTGAGAATTTCACTGAAAGGATAATTCCACTTTTCTTAAAGTAAGTTGTTTTTGTTGGACTGTGCACCAATTTTTTAGACATCTTGAGACTTAACAGTTTTAATTTTCTTTTTTCCCCCTCACAAAACAGTAAAAGAGGCTTTACTAAACTCAAGCATGCTAAAAACTTAATACTAGTAGAGATAAAAACAAACCATTAAGTAATTCTACAAAATGACTCATTTCAAAACTGTTGAAATAATACAGAATTAAAAATCCTACCACAGTTTACAGCAGAGTTTTTCTGGGGCAATGAATCACTTCCATTCTTCTTTGTCTATATGAGTAATATTTTTCCTCTCATAAAGGAAAAATATAAAAAAAATATACTGCTAAAGAATCTGCAGTGAGCCAAACTGGCCAGATAGCTCATTAAAAAAGTTGTACTGTATAACTTGTGCCTTCTGCAGAGAATATGCAAGCAAGATACAAATATTTAAAGATAAAATAAGAAAATGAAGGGACTTCACAGTCTGCATACTTTTAATTAAATTTATCTATAAAAGTAGAATATTCCGCTTTCACCTTCAGATCAGTCAAATGTCTGTGGCTTTCTGATTAAGAGAGGTGATCCTACTTCCTCCTCTCCCGAAGGATATATTAATGAACTTTTTTTATTGTGAAGTATCAAAAGCACTCTAAAAATTAAATTATTGGATCACTAATGATTTTTAATTGTTTTTAAAAATTGTATGTTTCATACATTTTTCTTCTAATGAATCATGTCTGTTATTTCATTAGCCTTCATTTCTCTAAGAAATGTTTGTTTTTCTATCCCTGAACGTTCAACATTTCCAGGGAACAACCTCCTTCCTGTGAAATTTACTGTTTTCTAAAATATGACCATCATTCCACTATTACTACAGTTACTAATTAAACTTTGTACTGAATTGAATACTCACAGAATTAACACGTTTATTCATCCCAAGTAAAAATGAGCATGTCCTTCACCACAGAGTACTTCAAAATTGCAAAAGGGCCAAATATATCTGTTTTCCCTGTCTACTGTGAGGTGAAGCTTTCCAATATCCCACTCTCAAGCAAGGCTCTGAAGCACAATGCTTCACATCAGTTGTTTTTCACTCAGTCACAACTAGTCAAAACACATGAGAATCTTTATTTTCAAAGTAGGATGAACAGTATATACTGTACAAATACAAACACACATTTATTTAGGGGTAACTTCCCTGGTCACATTTACTGGAAGACTAACCAGTCCCTAGACTAAGGGGGATTCCTTTAAATCTGCCTAAGTTCTTTAAACTTGTGTTTTTTCTGAATCTTTTCTTTTTATTTCCTAGAATATTACCAGCTCTCCAGGATTCTCTTAGAAACAGCTTAGCTTTGAGCCTACTTGTTTTACCACACTACACTCTAAGCCAGCATATTCATGGGATGAATACAAATTAAACACAGACGGAGTTCAAAGGAAAGGAACTAATTTTTGACACTGAATCACCAACTGTGTGCTAAATTTAAACAAATATTTTGAAAGTAGAGCATGCAAATACCATATGGAAAACCAAAACAATATGATTAAGAACCTAAATCAGACAAACATTAGTTAGCTATGTATTCAGAATACTACTTGGACCAGAGAAAAATTTTCTTCAAGTTACTGCTTGAATGCTTGTATTTTTCACTGTTGTCATCTTAACCCACCCAATGATAATGTTCTGGAACATTTTAGGTATTCAGAGTGATACTTTGCATCTCCTCTGGAATGTGTAGGTAGGAACTAAAGCTTTAGACAGGTCATTATCTGCTGAATCAAGGTTCAGGAAGTTTTCTTTTGTCCATACTAATTCTTTTACCCAGCGAGGCAGATTTCTAACTTTTTATATTTCACACAACTACCACAATGCACAGCATTGCTGCTGCTATTACCTACTTTCAATGAATACTCTTTAGGTTGAGATTTCAGCCGTTTCAGTGCATAGAAATAGGTGTAACATACACATAATCACTTGTAAAATTCCTTTTTCAGAAACACCTTACTTTAATATTTCCATGAAACAATAGCTGCCCTTGCATAAGCATTTTTAACTTTGAAAAAACACTTCTGTTTTTTCATTTGCCACTATATGTGCTTCTAACCAGACAAACACATTAAAAAGTTTAAAAAAAGAAAGTAGTTTAATTTGTGAGGTAGTGCAAGAAAGTTCTGCAAGTATCTGGGACAGGAAGTGACTGCTTTACTGAATACACAATGCAAAGGAGGAAGGAACTTTTTTTAATGGAAAGACTTGTGTGTAAACCAGCTAGTAAGATGCACCACCCCTTTTCAAGTGGAGTGTAAGGAATAATTTAAAGTAGCCAAAAAGGATTCCTGACCAGAGTATTTTCATCCTGTCTGTACAGTGTAATACACAGACTGTCCCAGTCCTCAGCCACTCACAGTTTTAGTCCAAAAATCCTTTTAAAGCAAAACTCAGCATGGACTGTAGGGGTCTCAGATCAGAGTCTGTAGCTACAACACTAAGCAGAGATCCTGAGGGTGATTTTTTAAACATGATTTTCTTTCTCCATACACACCTAGTTGTATTTCACTACATGGTCCTACCAACTGCATTTTTTCAAGTTTAGTATCTTTATAAAATTTTACACTGATTTTGATCATCTAGGGCAGACTTCAAGTCATATTTACTGAATGGGAGGTTTGTGTTTTAATGAGAATTAAAGTAAGACTTTATTAACAATCCCTACATCTTGCCGGAGTTTAAGCATGAGGTTCAGCCCCCCTTTCCTGATCTGATGTAGATCAGTGTAATTAATTTTCATTTGATTGTCACTACGGTTCCAGAAGAGAGGGTTTTTTTTTAAATCAAGTAACTTTTATCTTGGGAAAGCATGCCACAGGCAGAGGACAGAAAAAAAATGTTAGTTGCTAATGCACAGAATAGTAGGACAAAATACAAGCCCTGTCGTAAGAGATGAAGGAAATGTGAAGACTCAGTCAGCAATTGTGATGTTTAGGCTGGGTTTTCCCCAAACTGCTGCTCTACATGGCCTTTGCATCATGTGAGTGAAGGGGAGAAGGGCTGTGGGGCCAAGCCTGCACGCCAGCAGAACCCCTCAAGTGAGCTGTGGCAAAACCCAGCAGTGCTGCTTTGCTCATTTAGCCCCCATTGCTTTCAGTCTTCTAAGTGCTCTGGTTTACTGGCAGGAGACTATGATTTACACTTTATATGGCTTCCACATCCTTGAAAGCAAAACACTGGTTAAATATGAACACAAATGAGCACATTGCCACCAGATGCACTCTCCACAGATGAATTGCATACTGCTTGCCCATCAGCATAGGATCCTATACAGAATTGAACTGTTAAAGAAGTTTTGAGCTCCACTGCTGTTCTGGTTACCAAAACATCACTCACAGAGGCAACACTACTGACATCACTGAAGTGGAAAAGGAACCATTATGGAAGGCTGGACTTTGAGAGCTCTATGAAGACTTGCAGTACAATCTCAATTCTACAAACAGCAATCTCAAACACATTCCTTCCATGATGGTAAACGAGGCTGTGTGTCCTGATTCATATGAATGAGGGGTATAAAGCATCCAGAGCATTCCAGGTCATTGTGTTGAAGCAAGACAACCTATGGCAACTACGAATGTGGAACAGTGAGATATTGGGTTTTGATACTGCTGTTACCAAGACTGCTTGGAACGTTTCACTGGTTCATGACTATAGCCCTTGACTCCTTTTAAGTACAGAAGAATGAAACAGAATTTTATTAGATATTCCATTGCCAGCTGGATATGCTCCCCAGATGGACAAAATTTTAACCAAAGTAACCACAGCGATGGCAATTCTTGTGCACTGACCTCAGTCCAGCTGTCCACAGGCTGGGCAGCAGCAAATCTTTAACATATAGCAGGAAAAGAAAAGCATGCTGGATCTGGTTGCTCTTTCAAGCTGTTGGGTTCATAGGCCTGCGCACAACTGAGCTGTGACATAGGACGTCACTTTTCCACAGTGCTCAGATGTAAGCAGGAAAATTTTTAGATCCTTGTCCGAACCTGTGGGGACTTTTCTGCATTGTTCTGAATTGATTCAGAGAAGGAACAGTGATGCATAAAAGGAAGAAAAATCACCTGAGTAACTGCCATGGCTATCCCTTGCAATCCCTCTGGGTGTCATTTTCAAGGCATCTTTAGCCAATCTCATTAGAGAACTCAGAAGAGTTCTATTCCTATCGACTGAGGAAGACAATTGATTAGGAAACGTATTTTGATTAGGAAAACGTATTCAAGAACATCTCTGGTAGGAGTAGAGTTATTTCAACTGTGTATTTCTAAGCCCATTTTTCAGCACTAGTAGCACTTTGATGGCAATGGCCAGGTAGCTGAGATGATGTGCAGCTGATATAGATGAGACGTACAGACATTATTTGTGGGCTGGATGACAGAAATCATGCCCTTTTCCACTACTTCTTCAGTGAGTGGCTGTCAGCAGCTTCTGTAAGGCTCAGATTTTCCAGGATGGCATGGCAAGTTTAGACTGTTGCTTTTCCTTCCCTAAAGGCTGACCATACAGTCACTCAGCAACAGTCTTGCAGCAAGTTTCCTTCCTTGATTTCTTATTATATAAATAATACTATTTATAACATTTATATAAAACTGTTTTATTGTGTTCACCTTCATTATAACAAACAAGTTAAAATAGGCTGTACTAGAAAACAAACAAAAATCTGTCTGAAATGCAGTACGACGCAGCCTTGACACTAGCAGACATAAATGCTGCCCTACTTCAAAGTCTTCTGCTTGCCAAGTTTCTTTCCTGAGATCTCCAAGAATTCAGCCAGGCCAGCTCAGTGCCTGTGTTCAAGTCACTGCTGTTATGTGGGTTGTTGCCCAATGTGAACCACAGTGACAGAAATAATGCAGAAGAAGAACTCACATAGCTTTTTCGTCATTCAAATCTTTTAATGTACAGACCACTACTTCTACTGCAACCACTACCGTGAATAATGTTTTTTTAAAGGTCAGCAGTTCTACCTGATACTACTAAGTTCTCCAAAATACACACTCAGATTTGGTGTCTCTTCTGATGGAGGAGAACATAGTAAAGACACCACATTTAGATGTCACTCTAGCCAATATATTTATAGATAAATGACCCAGCAGACACTGTTTGTCTTGAAGGCTGGCAGATATTAAAACCTTCTTTTGTGCCCACATGGAAATAACAGCCTGACTCCCAGCATGGTTTGAATATTCTCAGTAACTGGAAACTCACACAGTTTTTCCAAAGCATCCTCTGGCCACATTGTGTAATATTAATCAGAATATCCAGGAAATAGCAAAGTGCTTAAGAAAAGGTCTAGAAGTTATGCTTCCCTGCCCCTCTCTTTGTGCCTAACTCACACATACCTGTAGCACCCAGAATCTGTGGTGCTCTTAAGGGTTATTTTCTCCCCCTTATATACATGAAAGACTGTACAAGGTTCAACTTGCCAAGGCCATGGTTACCTCCTATGTTCTGAACTCTTCTTTCTGGACTTAAGGGAACTATATTTTAAAAGGATCTGGGAAAGTGTCTACAGATCACCTCAAAACTACCTGAATTGAGAGCCAGAGTGAGCCACTTGTTTAATCTGAGTGAACACTAGGATGTGAGAGACCAACAGGATTAACATTATCTACCCGTCAGTATAAGCCAGATGCTGTAACAAAGGAAAGATGTGACCTTCCAATCAGAGCTGCCTATGATAAAAATCAGGTATAAAGCAGAGGACAACAGGAAACATAAGGCAACTTTCTTCATCTAATGAAGTGAAATGATGACATTTGTGTGTCCAGCATTGAATCATGAAGGAGACAGTGTTATAAGAGAACAGGGAAGAATTCATATACAGTTTCTTCTCTCAGATGTTGAAAGTTCCTGTGCTACTGATTAATGTAGGATACAGACTTTTATCTGTGATTTCTCTCTGACTGTGTTTGTAACATCACATAAAATAATCCAGTGATGGGAAACTTTCATTTCAGTACTACCAACTATCCTGGAGCTGAGAAGCAACTTTATAGATACGGTATAGTATAGTATAATATAGTGCAGTATATAAAGTTTAGATACAGTTGACTGTTAGTGTCTCAAATGAAAACTAGCAGGACAACTACAGTTATTTAACAAACAGAGAATCACAGAATGCCCTGGGTTGGAAGAGACCTTAAAGATCATCTAGTTCCAACCCCCCCTGCCATGGGCAGGGACACCTTTCACTAGACCAGGTGGCTCAAAGCCCAGCCAACCTGGCCTTGAACACTTCCAGGGACAGGGCATCCACAACTTCTCTGGGCAACTTCTTCCAGTGCCTCACCACCTCGCAATAAAGAATTTATTTCTTATATCTAATCTAAACCTACCCTCTTTCAGTTTGAGGCTAATCCCCCTTGTTCTTTCAATACATGCTCTTTCAAAAAGTCTTTCTCATCTTCTGTGTAGGCTCCCTTCAGGAACAGGAAGGCTGCAATTAGGTCACCTTAAAGCCTTCTCTTTTCCAGGCTGAACAATCCCAATTCTCTCAAACTTTCCTCATTAGAGAGGTGCTCCATTCCTCTAATCAACTTTGTAACCCTCCTCTGGACTCCATCAGGTCCATGTCCTTCCTGTGATGGGCATTCCAGAGCTGGATGCAGCACTGCAGATGGGGTCTCACCAGAGCAGAGCAGAGAAGCAGGAAAAACTCCTACACAAGCACTATCTACATCAAGGATATATAAGAAAAAAATGTTGACAAATCATGTTTTTATCTCAAATGAAATTTACCTTACTTTTTAGCATGCACAACTTAGCAAGACATGTCCATCCATCTTTCCCTCCTAAATGGGCATCAGCCAGACTGTTGCAGTCACATTATTTGTGAGGATGCCACCATGGGATGTTTAGAATGAATGGTGCACAAACAAGGCTGAGCTGCTGAACAGACTGTGCTGGTGATTGGAGGGAGACGTAACACTTTGTGGGAGGAGGTACCTGAGTGAGGCCTGGGAGTGACCTCATTGTGGAGAAAGAAAAGACTTATAGTGCTGATTTATAGTGCAGTAGTGTGTTATGCAGACAGTCTCCAGATTCCATTCTCACGTAAATGTAAATCTAAGATGGCTTATGTTAAGCTAATTGTGACACAATTAATGAAAAATGGCCTAAGAGGGAATCTGGGTAACTTAGTTTTCTAAGTTTAGGCTTTATAAAACCAATGAACTCCTTCTGACTTCAACTCTAAGACTCTGCAGCACTCAGAAAATGTTAGAAAAGGAATTCTGTGCTGTACAGAAATCACCTTATGATCCATTCTCTTTAGTGACTGCACCTGTTTGCCCCTGTCTCGTTTATAACACTTGTAAGGGGAGCAATAAGCGAGAATTAACAGCAATTAGCTGTTTGCTTAGGTGTAAATTTCCATCCTTTCTGCCAAAGAGATGGCTCTACAAAATGCAGTTCATATTTCTTAATTAGAACTACTCAACTGAGGGCAATTTGAGATATTTCCTGAAGAAGAAAAAGGAATCAATTTTGAAAAAAAAAAGATGAAGAAATGGTACTCTTGGGTTAACCTGGCAATTGCAAGTTTTGAATGTAAACTCTTAAGACATCAGGAGTTACATAAAATAAAAAAAATTAACATAAAATCTCATTGAATTAAAAAACAGAAACAGGTTGCAGAAACTTCATTTCTAAAACTGTACACACCTCACTATTGACTGTAGGTGGTAACAGAAGGAGATGGGCTAGAATGCCCAAAGTAATAAATAGCTTACAAGGGATGTAAAAACAGAGAGAATAAAGATAACTAAGATGATGGCAGACTGGACTTGAGCTTTATCTCAAATTAGAGTACAAGACATCCTGCTAAACGTGAGGTGAATGCAAGGCAAGATTTGCTCCTTTCTTAGAATATATTCTGAGTTCTGAGTTCCTTAGAGTATATTCCCATTCCAATGATCCATAAGTGCTGTAACAAACAGGTATTAGTGTTATACAATAAGCTCTGGCTGCACATCCACTGCTGTTATCTGCTTACAAATATTCAAATTGATAAAAAGCCCAGAGATCCCGTATCCATACCGATTTAGCTTTGAACTGCTGCAAACCAATATCCTGTTGTCTCTGTTCCCCACATTGCACAGCACAGGATCAGAAATAGCTTCGTGTGTTCTTTTACGCGTTCTTGCACTCTATTTAACCTTTCAATCCTGGGACATAAAGCTAATGTTACTGATGATGATTCATATAAAGGATTTACATATGCCTTAATTTCAAACAACTATTTGAAGCAACAAGCTAAAAAATACTAGCAATTAGAAGCAATTCCTCTTACTTCAAAGCACATATTCCAAGTACGTCAGCAAAAAAAAAAAAAAAAAAATCCGTCTATAGCAAAGAGAGAAGTTGCTAAAAACAGTCATGGATTTTAGCTGTGGTCAGGAAAATATAATCAGTTGAACATAACAGAAAACAGCGTCTCTTCAGGAGATGAAACTGCAGGAACATATGAACTTCATAAAAGGAGGCGCACAGTTAGTCTTGGTCCTCTGAAGATAATGAGAATAAGAATCTCATCAAAAGTGTTATGATGGAACAGAAGAAAAATTGGACTTGATGTGGATTGCAGACAGAAGAGATGATCTGAGCTCAGAAACAAAGAAAAGACTGCTCAGCAGCAAGATGCTTTAAAGAAGGACAAATTGAATTCATCAGTAGCATGGAGATAATCTTGTAAGAGACTATTTTTATAACACACACCAAGACATTTTTTCATGTGGGAAATTAGAATGTCAGAGAGAAAATACAGCTAAACTACTTCAGTTTACTTTTCTCTTATTTTCCTCCTATATTAACTTTGAATGCATTTCTTTTGTATACCACACAGAAAAAAAGAAAACCAACAAAAAGGGGTATTTCAGTTTCTAGGTGTGTTGCATGCTATGTGCCTGCTTCAGTGAGGCCAAAGTAGAACACATGCATCAAATAACATAGAGGAAAACAGAATTTTTAATGAAATATTTGCAAGAAAGCCCACAACACTTAAGACAGGGGTATACTCTGGGTCATGCAAGTTTCCTGGTGCAATCACTTAGTTCAGTACTATGATCTTGCTCTGCTCATCTGACATTAGCCCTTGGTAGTCCTTTCCAACAACAGATACCTTATTCCCTTGCTCTCCATAGAGTCCACAACTTAAACAAAATTGTATTCCAGTGCCTTTCAGGGATTTGTCTTTAATAACAATAAAAATAAGATAAACTTCAGCTCAAAAATTCTGTTGATGCTGTTTCATTTCATTGAGCCTGTTGCTAAGATGACAACTTTGGGACTTCTGAGCCCACACCCTAGATTCTATCTTTTTTTTCTCCCCTCTTATATCCAGAAGTTATGAGTCTTCTGCCTCACTAAGCCACGCCTGAGAGAATAGCAGAAGAAGGTGTTCAGGCAGATTCTAACCATCTTTTAAATCAGAATAACTGTGTGGGACAAAATTTGGTCTTAAAGGTCTTTCAGAAAACACGTTAGAAAGTAAATGCTAATTAAGATGTCATTTCAGATAGCATGGCATACTGATTCACTATCTAATATCTACCAAGGAGAAGAGTTGCCAAGTCTGTCTAAATCAAGCTAAACAGAGTGAGGGTTCTTAAGCACTGGTGGCAGTGATTTATTCTAGCATGCCAATATTTCATTATAATTTTGCATTCAGAGTGTGATCTTGCACTCTTCTTCCATAAATAAAGGCAAATCACTCACCCTGCAGAAACTGTAAAGCCAAGTTAAGGCTTTGAACAGAATATGCATTTTAAATTTCCTGAAATGCCTTTATTCTAACTTGTAGAAGTTTAGAACATTTCTCATACCCATGTTACTGCGGCTGCAGGAAGCAAGAGATCCCTTAAGCTGTTCTGTGTGCAGCCAGTCAGGGGCTCTCAAAAGCATCACAAGCAGGTCTTTTTTCAGAAGACCTGACTGTCAGGATATCTGGACAGATGGAAAGTAGCAGAATGCTGGATAGATGTTTTCAGTCTGCACTAGAGAGAGTTGTTTCCCACCAGACAGAAGACAAGGAAATTTCTATTACCCCACAATATGATACACACCTATGAGAGTAAGAGAATGTTGTCTTCCCACTTAGTATAAAACAGAGCTTCAGAAGAAAAGGATATCAAGTAATTGATCCATGGTCTGATCAGCAAGACAGCTATGATACATTAGTTAAAGGAAGCATATTTAGTTAAAACTGACCAGCCAATAGAACTGTCTGGCAGAAAGGTATGTTATTCTTTTGAGAAAACATAAAGAATGTAATAGCAAGCATGTCTACTTGAGAGAAATATGAGTCTATCATTAGGAAAGCTTAACTGCCAGTTTGCTTTCTTACATCAGAATATGTCTATCCTGACCACTTCAGTTGTCTTACGTAATTTGCCTGTGAACTATTTAATGCTAATTTTATCCTCTTGCTAACACTGAATGTCACATCAAAACTACAAATAATCAAAGAGAGGTTTCTTTTACCAAAATAACTAGCATGTTCCACTGATGCCTATAGAATTTTAATTCCTCAAATTCTACAACAATGTGTTAGTCATGGCCAGGACCAATCAAGTAACCTGAACACCGCAGCTGTGTCTGTGACGTTCCATAATCTTGCTTTCCTACACCTGTCATTTGGTGTGATTGACAGCATATTTGCAGGAGTGAGAGGCTATGGGCCTCTTCCATTTCAGCTCACAACATTTTTCATTTCAGAATATTTTAATAAGATATCAAACAATTTATTTTTTATTGCACCATTGTAATGGAATTACTGGGAGGTTTTTCTACCTTGGTTCCACCACAGTTCTGAGAGCAAAGTTCTGGCCACCTTGTTTGAAAGAGGCAAAAAAGCTATCTCCTTTCTTTGTCCTTCCCCACATGTTCTTTATCTTCTACCTTTTAGTGGATTTATTCCTAGGAAGGCAGACACACAATTCCCTGCTGTCAAAGGAATCCATAGCAGAAGTTTTGTATCTTTTCACACTGTTTGTATTTTTAAGGTTAGAATACAAATTGATGTTTTACTTGATGTGTCCTGATAATCAACAGTGGTAATCATTGTCAAAAACAATAAAAAGCTTTAACTGAATGATCTGCAACATTTAAATACAACTGCAAACAATAACAAGTTTTAAGCCTGCAAATGCCTGTAAATTTCATAGCTTCAAATTGGTGTGATTAATTCTATGTGTCAAAGTTAAGCATAGGGAGTATTTAAAAACTTACAGGATAAGGTGTTTAGGCTATTGAACATTACAAAGCATATTTTTTCCTAACAATTAGAGCATTAGACCAAGACTGAAGATACACAGGTTGCTTTTTGTAAGCCAGTAACCATCTGCATTACCTGGGGAAAATGTTTGCATCTACTCTTCAGGTGCCTTACCACTGAAATTTAAGTCAAGGACATTCTTCAGCTCTGCAAACTGATATAAAATAGTTAAAAGCATAGATGTTTATGTTTTGGTAGTTTAATTGTACAAGACACACAAGCACAATAACTTCAGAGTGAAAAGGTATTTTTTCCTAAATGAAATTATGTCAATGTATTTAAGCAACTACAAATAGACTAGATATGATCTATGATACTAGAACATACATAAATGCTCATTAACGGGAATCCAGTGAGATTCCTTATGTCTGGCTTTCAGACCTAGAAGGAAATGGCTCAGAGACAAAACCTTCCTTTGGGAAGTTATTCACCTCACATGCCTTCATTACCATGCCTTGCTGGATGAGCCACCCGTTCCTCCAACACCTCTCTCTGGGATGTCCACTGGGTGAGAGAAGATGCAACCTTTTACGTGGGAGAACACCAGGAACGTAAATTCTAGACTAAATGTTTGTCAGAACAATCATGATACAAATATCTTGGGTATACCTGCCATTTTTCAGGCCACCTATATTTATCTTCTCATGTGTATCAGCCATAGAAGACAACTGAACTCCCTAAGTCAGTTTTAAGGGAGTTCTAGATGACATTTTATGAATATGCCTTCTCCCACATAACCTGAAACACGATTTTAACTTTTCTCCCTACTTTTTAAAAAAAATTCAATATGGAATAATGCTAGAATTGTAGAGAAGCTATAATGTTAACTAATAGTTTTAAAGTTTCATTTAAATTATAAGAACCCTATTAAAAATAGCAAAGCTTAAATATTTGGGAAGGGAAAAACATTTGGAAGGTGCAAAAAGTTTGAAACACATTTCTAAAAGTATGAGAACTCATATCTTTGGGCTCTTTTCTGTACTTGTTGATTCATTTTAAGTGAAAACAGTTTCCATTCATTGTTATCTGTATTTTAGCTCCTGTGCACCTGGTGTACTTAAACTGTCTGTAATTATCTGCATGTTCTGTACACTGTGTTGTCAGCCTGAAAATTACTGTATCATCTTATTTTTGTCATTTACGGAAACACTTCATAAGTCTAGATTTTTCATTCAGTTTGGAAAAGCAAATCTGTGATTTCTGCTTCAGGAGTGGGCAGCATATCCATCAGTAAGATCTTCACAACCAGTCTGTTTGGTTGGCTGAACATCGGCAGGAAAACTGCATGAATTCTCAAGCATCTTAGACATGACAATTCTGCTATAGTCCACAGGATTTTGTTTTTAGATTAGAACCGTTTTTTTCTTAATGAAGTCATGATTTCAACTGGACCCAACAACACTATAAGCAACCCTTTGTACTAGTATTCTGAGTAGACTTGCACACATAACACACATAACATACACAGCTCTATATTTGGGACAGAATTTTATTTTCAAGCTTTCAAGCTTGGTCTTTGATATTAGAAAACACTTGTGAGGTATGGTGAATCATTTGCTTTGTCCGCTTAAAGAGCTGAATAAAGACGGGATTTTTTGGTGAATATTAATTTCAGTATTTTCATTATAATGACATGGCAGCATAATTCAGCTTAAAGGAAATTAATATTTTCCCTCCTCTTCTTGAAAAAAAAGCCCCCAACAAACTAATACAAGAAATGAGTTATGTAATGCCTTGCAGCAAGGAACTACAACCATGTTGTTTTAACAACAAAAGACCAGAAGTACAAAAAATGAACATGTGAGACTACCTCGATGCAAAAGGAGTACTCACACAGTGAACAGCTATGACTAGGATTGTTAATAGAGCGCATAAAAGGTTACCAAGACTCAGGATATTCCATAGCATTCTGAGAAGCAGACAGGTGTGCGTAACATGCACACCATGACAAGGATAGTAGTGCATAAATTCTGCTTCTTTGTTCAA
Organism: Edolisoma coerulescens; assembly: GCA_013397115.1. Classification (NCBI taxonomy): domain Eukaryota; kingdom Metazoa; phylum Chordata; class Aves; order Passeriformes; family Campephagidae; genus Edolisoma; species Edolisoma coerulescens. The sequence goes on along the minus strand of VWZW01007347.1, from coordinate 2,110,841 downwards.
TAAGCAGTACATGCAGTTACTGAGGTATCTCCAAAGAGAGCCATTCCAGCTCCTTTATAGTTCAGCTGGGACTACACCAGACCTAATTTCACCATAACTTAGAGTACAAAGATGTGCCACATCACAATGGGCTCTCTGTGAGCCCACAGCTCTTCAGTGCTTTGCAAAGGAACATTAAACTTTTTTTCTAGCTAGCACTAACAATTCTTAAGGTTTCTGGAGTCAGTTTAGTGCCCTGCTAGATGAAGTCCTCAAACACTTGGGGTAGCATTAAAGAAATTATAAAATCACCCCCGCTTAGGCTCCTCAAAATGTCTCCCTTTAGTTTTCCATCACAACTTGCAAAAAAACCAGAAAATGTGCACAGATCGTGCATCTGGTGTAGGCATAGTTAGTAGTTTTTCATTGTTTTCCTAAAATCAATTCTAAGCCAATGGGACAGCTTATCTTCCTTTTATTTTCAGTATATTTATTGTGTTTTCAGAAGCAAGCTCCTTGACAAGTTGTTGAGACCGCCAAAAGAGAAGGCAAGTGAAGTGAATTTGCAGAAGTGAAAGCCATCCAACCAGAACAAGAAAAGTGGCCTGCACTCTGTTTCTAGACTGACTCCTGGATGGTGGCTAATGCCCAACGCAGGTGGCTGCAGCAATGGAAGAATTGGCAAGGCAGGGGTAACCCCATCTGGGCTGCTGCACTGTGGCCAGGCACCACTGCATGGGTAGCAAACATGACTCTGAAGGGACGTCACGTAGATGCTCACGTGCCCAAAAGTCGTACTGCTGAAGAGCATTGAAACAAACAACAGGTAGATAAGGCTGTCAAAATTGAAATAGCTCAGACAGACTTAAGACTGGGAGCAGAAGTCTGAGGTGTTTATAGCCTGATGGGCCCATGAGACATCAGGACATCTAGAAAGAGATACAACACACACAGATGTGCTTGTGATCGAGGGGTGGATCCTGATTTCATCCAGTGTTTTGGCTACTGTGAGCAGTGCTGGCACAGCATCAGAGCTGTCTCTCCAACATTCCACCTCCTATCAGTAGGTTAGATATGGGAAAGTTCCTGGGAGGGGACACACCTCACTGATCCAAACTGACCAAGGGGATATTCCATGGGGGGCATTCATTACTTACAATGTTTGCCTTCCAGAGCAGCCACTACATGTGCTGAAGCCCTGCTTCCCAGGAAGTGAACAAATACTGTCTGATGATGGGGAAGTAAAGAAAAATTTCTTTTTCTCTTCGCTAGTGCATGCACAAACTTTTGCTTTAGTAAACTGCCTTGTCTCAACCTAAGAGTTGTCTTCCATCTTATTTTCTCTCCTCCTTTGTATTTTCCCCCTGTCCAGCTGAGAAGGGGGACTGATCGAGCAGCTTGGTGGACACCTGACATCCAGCCAAGGTCAACCCGGCACACATTGTAGGAGTACTAACAATTAAATAACATTCTAATGGCCAGACAAGGTATTCCATCTGATTCAGGGGCAATCTAATGAACTTCAGTGAGGTCAAACTAGTTGGATTCACTTGGCTTAAAATAGCTAAGATATAGATCAGTGTTAAAATTTCAGCCCAGAAAAAAATTAGGGTATTAAACTATTTAGTAGAGGAATACATATATCTACAGCTACAGTAGACAAAATACAAAGTAAAATCAGTACCTGGGTGAAGAAGTAGTTTTCCTTTATGGTACAGTTATAAAGCAAGTACATTATGGTGGTTGTTAGATTATTAATCATTTTTACTACAGTAGTGCCTAAAACCTAAAAGATGAGTCTTGTAGGATTTTGTAGTATGCAGACACACAGCAAAAGACCATAGCTATCCTGAAGAATTTATAGACTAGGCAAACAATATAGGCACCTGAGGAGAAAGTGATGCAAAAAATGAGCAGTGTGAACAATGCAATCACAACAAATGTTAGGTTTGCAATGGGAACGAGCACACAAGATGCTAGGAAGAGATGAGGTGGAACAAGGGGGCACTAAGAAAGGGACAGCTGAAGCAGAAGGACAAAGAAACGTAGACGAGCAGGACCAGGATGGATGCACTTGGGACAGAAGTGAGGTAAAACTGAGGTGAAGGGTATTGGCAGGGATTCAGAGCAGACATCCACTAAGCAGAGGCAAGCCTGTCAAAAGTGCAGAGATAGCTGAAGACCACAGGTAGCCTGCAACAACAGCTGGCTGGACTCTCTGGACTCTGTTTTCCTACAGGGCTGCCCTAGAGCTGGTGAGAGTTCCTCAGTAGGCCAAGAGGTATTGGGAACAGGTTCTGCTGGATATATCTCAGACAGATGATGCACTGATTTGTTCTTGTATATGCTCTTACATAATTGTGTTTATATATGAGCACACTGCAGAAAATAATTTATTTGCCATTTTTGACCACAGAGCTATAAAAATAAAGCACATATGACACCTGCCTTAAAAATTATACTAGCTGTCACTCTTTGATTGAAACAAATCAGCTTTGTAATCAAAACAAAGTGAAATTAGGGACTTCATTCTTGAACAGACATTACCAGTGTATCTCAAAGAATTAGGATAACCGTCAGTCATAATACAGTTTTGCTCTTCAATATTTACTGATATATTTTCTCTGCCCTAAGCACAGAGTGAGGAGGCAGTGAAAATCAGACTGAACATAAAATCTTTTCAGCAGACAGTAATTACAACTGACAGTGCAAAATTAACAAGAACATTGGAGATAGTGTGGGTTGATTTTTTTTTTTCTCTTTGGTGTCACCAGATGAGTTACACAGCAGAGAAGCAAAAGGCCATATTACATATAATACTGCACGCAAATTCATGGTAAAGGACACATGGATACAATTTCTTAGGAAAAAGCCTGTTCCTGTGATCAGCTCCATGAAGGGAAATCTCTGATTCCACAGAAGTCCTCTGGTGGAGCATTTGGTCTGGAAGGCTCTGGTTTCATGATGAATTATTTTAAAGGTGTTCTTTATCTACTGGCCAGGGGCCCAACCAAGAAATAGTGAATATAAATACCTCTTGGTTCAAGCAAACTAAGAGATGTTCCTAGAGCTTTCATAAAAGGGGCATAAGATCAATAAAGCATATGAAGAAGGGATGTGTATGCACATATGTATAGGAAGGAGTTAATTTTATCTCTGCAGCTAAAACTGAGAAGCCATAAGAAAAAAATACACTCCATTCTGGTGGCAATGTTGTAAAAGAAATAGAAAATTAGAATAGCTGCAGAACACAGAATTAAAAAAACCAAAACAACACTGTATTTTGTCTACCTTACTCAAAAGAATGCAGACCCATAATCTATTTAGTGTATACATTCTATCAAAAAGAGAAAATACTAAAGCAATCTTCATTCCGTCAGCACAGGAGTTAGTGGCCTGGAGCTGAAATAAATGTCGGGAAACAAGCAAAATGCACACATTGTCACGGAGCATGGTCATCCACTACAAAATCCATCAAAACAAGTAATTGATCCTCTGTCACTTGATGTCTTATTCATCATTCAGAAGGTCACTCTTTAATTTAAAGCATTTTAGATCAACACAAGAATAAGTTGGTGAAATATAATGATTTCTGGATGTTCTGAATGTTTTCTGAATAAAAATATTGGTACTAGGTACAAAACCAAACAAAAATGACACAGATGTATGTGAGGAATTACTTCTCTCACAGCTGAGGAAAGTTTGGCTTTCTTGCAGCAACCTCCCTGATACTTCCCAGCTTTTAAGCGACCTTCCCTTTCAGTTCACCCTCTACAATTTTTTTTCTTTTAGCTTCTTTAAGGAAGATTCTTCTAGTATGACTGGCATACAACTATTTCACAATCCCAGTAAACTGTAGCTGAAGCTGAGGAGTCTTTTCTGATTGTGATTTCTGCCATTCACTTGACTGTTTCGGTAGAAGACGTTCCTCCTACATAGACAGCGAGAGTGTTTCTTTCTCTTCTTCTTTACTCTTTGTTACCAATACCTTCATGACCATCTTCAAATTTACCTTTTTCTATTGAGGCAAAGCCAAGCTGAACAAAGAAACACTGCAGAGTTATGAAAACACATTTTATTTTCTGAATTCAGTGCCAGCTTCTGTGTGTTTGCAATCACAGCAAACTGCTACCAAACAGGTTTTCAGAAAGGGAAAGAAAAGCAATGAAGCTACTCAGGAGCACCCAAGCAAATAATAAATGCATCAAGCAGCCCACCCAGGAACAACTCCTTGGTCCTGGTCCAGTCCACCACACAACTGCCAAGGCGGAGAACAGAGAGATGAGGAAATATCGAACCTTTCAGGTCTTTGGGAAAGGGGTGGAGCCAGAAGTGTCGTGAACTACACTTTCAGAGCTTTCACCGCAATGATCACAAAAGCTGTCAGCTTGACCAGGGATAATACAAGGAATCTGAAAGCAGGAAAGGTCTTTTCTGCTTATCAGATATGGAACTAACAAATGTGGGGGAAAACTTCTGGTCTTGTTTTTTTCTCACCAGCTTTTATGAATAAGTCACATGCACAAAGTCCTATTGTCGTGTGACCTTCTGCTTGCTTTTGAAGGTTAAGTAATAAGTAATGAATTATGAATAATTCATAATTAATGAATAAGTAATGATCCTTTTCAGAGTGACTGGGATTGACTTGCTGATAGCAGTATTTCGGAAAGAAAAATCTTGCAGTGAAAACAGGATCATTCTGTTCAAAGAATGTGAAGAAAAAATAGATGGATACAGCTCTACACAAAACTTGTAACGGAGAAGTGGAGGAAGCCAGGTTTATTTCTAGGAACTGTCTTAGAAGCATCGCTGTGGGAACAGGTTATTAGGTATAAATTCAATCTCCAAACTAAAAAGTAAGTTCTTAAGTATGAAGAAAGAGAAACTCTGCTCCTGTTTTCTTGGAGATCCTTCAAAAAAGGGAGCTTGCAGAGAATACATGCAGGGAGCACTGAACAGATGCAGGTCCCAGTGTGCCGGCAGTGTGTAAGTCTGTGTAGGCTTAGCAATGCCTCAGGCTGGCTGCACATGAATGGTACTCAATGTCATTGTTTACAGGTTTTAAAATTCTGCAGTGTTTATCACCAAAAACACCACTTCAGAGATGATTGACTGCTTTGTATCAGTGGTGTAAGGCTAAAGGAATATCCTCTTCAGGATAAACAAATATCCTCTTCAGGATCGAGGAACTAGGATAAGCATTACTAGGTCAGATAAATGAGAAAGACATTATCAACATAAAATACCTTTTTCCTACCCTGTTCTCTTTCCATTAATTTGTCCTACAACAATAGTTTTCCTGTATCCCTATCCCCTATATTATGCTCCATATTACAGCTTTGACGATGTCCACAACGCTTCTTCTTGCAATAACCACCTAAATTTTTCTTTTAGTTGGAAACACGTGCCATTTGCCCCTCCCAATGGACTGAGATACATTGCTTATCTCACACACAAGCAGAATGCACTTATCTTCTGGCTAGAAGATGCTTACACCTATTGGAAAGAGTGCTCCTCTGGCCAGGCTTTGGAGGAGACTCAGGACAAACCCTGTGACCACTCCACTGATGAACTCTGCATCATGTCAGGGGGCCACGAAGCACTCTACTCTTCACTGCAGGTGAGCAAAAATGGGCACAGGCGTGAGTTTCATCTAGGGAAAAAAAATTCAACTGTCTGCATTTCTGTGACAGGCATGAGGAAAAGCCCTGGGAGAGAAATTAAGCTTAAAATGTTCCTGATTTCCTACCTATATTAGTTCTGTCTGTGTGAAAGAATTTGGATTTTGAAACACAAATTGAGGTGAGTTAGGAAAGGAACTACACTTCTGCATATTTACTTGTCTTACTAACAGTCTTGCCCAGCATCATGAAAATATGTAGTTATGAAGCTCTGTCTGAACAGCACCTCATTGAAGTCAGAGATATTTTGCTGTCCTTGCAGTTCCTCTGCTGCTGAATTCACTTTCCCTTATTTTCCCATGTGCTGAATGTCACCAGGATGTCCACCGGATAGTTTGACAAGCAAGTCACTCTGCAACGGACTCTAGGAAAGCTAGGAAAAATCCACAATCTCACATCTGATCTGATAGACCTAAACAACATGGACTTGTGACATATGAAAAATGACAAATAGGTCATGTAGTTAACTGTGAAACAAACTCCACTGAGTATAGTTTCAACATAACATCTGCCATGTATAAAACAGGTCATGTACTGAGTTTGTTTAGTTTTTTTAGAGCAAAACACACTTAGTCCAACTTATAAATTGTACAAATTTATTTCACACATGTGATTTTAATTTTGGATTTACAGATTGCATCAATTTATCTCATTTTCTTCACATCAAACAAGGGAAATGAAATATGTATTATGCTAACATGGAACATATTTCCCTCAAAGCACTTTTTCCTGTCCACAGAAATTAGGGTGGCAGCACCATCATTGTTTGCTGTTCCCACAGTTTCTATTTTTCTACTGAAATCCCAGTTTGTTTTTGCTGTTGACTTGATTACCCTAAATAAGTTTATTTGGAACTTACTTCCAAGAAATGTTCTTAAAAACAGAGCCAGAGTAATTTGCATTGCCCTGAAGGAGCTAATTCAAAGCGTTTTTTAATAGATCATAATTTGGAGGCATTTTCCCAATTTTGGCTTTTTTAGTCAGTAAATTTTATGTACCTTAATAGTGCCAACAAAATCAAATATCACTAACTTTACTACAGTGACACAAACGAAACAAAAGGTAAATTTTACTGCAATTGTCAAGTCTGGATTCAAAACTTTAATAGAAACAGCATTTTACCTTAGCAAAATACTAGCAGTGCATGCATGAATATATTTATACGTACACACGTGTGTATATATATATATATATTTGTATATATGAATGCACACACTACACGGAAATTGACTAATCCCTCTATTTATACTTAATTGCTACCCCAAGATCAGCCAGTAGCACAACCTTGCTAAGAATCTACTTGTGACCTACACTGTATAGGCTTAGGAAGAAAAAGCAGGATCTGAAACAGGAGCAAGGGGTAAGAGAAGAGGTTCTCTTAGGATATTAAAAACTCTTTTTATGATAAGTATAAAGAGATATTAAATATTATCTCCTTACTGCACATAAAAATATTACATTCACTTTTTCAAAACAAATTCTGAAGCTACATCATTAACCATATTTATCTCAAATCACCAATTCAGAATACAACAGTATTCATAGCTTCAATATTTCATTAATCAACAATGATCAAGAAAGAAAGGCATAAAAGATTCAATACATGAATCTTAGTAAAGTGATGTGCCCACTGTATGATAAAAACCTAGGATTTATTTTTTCATGAATTCCTGTGTATAGGATTTGTCTTTTTTGTCTCCAAATCCATCTATTTTGGCAGTGTATCTTCATATAACACAGCTTAACACAAGGTCAACACTCTGAATTAACCTTTTTATTTTTCTACACACACACAAAAAAGAGTTTCCACATTAATTGATTGCTTTTATTAAAGACTATGAGCACAAAATAATCTCCTCTCTCTCCACCAAGAGTACTGCATGCACATCTGGCATACCTGTCCATGCTGAGGTGGAAACAGTGATGCTTTCCTCCTACCAACACGCCTGAGAGGACCTAGGGGTGCCACACATCTAGCACAGACATGTCACTACACAGATATGATGGCTATCACCTCTCAGGGCTGTCATTAAGGTTTCCACATGTTTACTGATTTCTTTTGCCATCATGGACATATTAAGGGCTAAAATGCCATCACTGCAGGCTCTGTGCTCCGGCACTTTCCTTTCATATCTCAGATGTAACCTCTGGTCTCGTGAGTGCTTTCTGTCTCTGGGTAAAAGTGCTCAGGATGTGTCTCATCCTCTTGTCTGACAGAGCCCGAAGACACAAATCCTTCTTTCAGAGAGACATCAATAATTCTTACACAGTAAACCTACGTTTGTCTCACAAGCTACGTTTCACAAAGTGGTGCTGAGCTCACAGGTTGGGGTACATAGGAAAGCAGCAGCTCATTTTATCAAGTAGATGTCAGCTGAAACACATGACACAACCAAAAAAATGCGAAATAAAGGGGTTTGGAATTGATCTCACCATTTCCATGTTTTATTACTGCTTCAATGCAATTCAGTAAGTAACAATCCATCATAAAAACACAGCAAATATGGTTAATTGACATCTATTTCACTCTTTTAATATAGTGTGCTTCTGTATCTTAAGGAAGCTCTTAAATGATTAATGACTTTTTTTTTCCCCTCTCTCAGACTAACAGACTGAGGGCATTTTACTTTCTGAAGCTCTAAATGATATTATATGCTGTACCATAACCGATACTATCCATAACACTCAACACAGAAGAGATACATCTTTCTCAAAATGTCACATAAATTTTGGAAGATGTTCTAAAATTATTTCCATATAGGAAGTATATTGCAGATATTGTCCTAAGTGTTTTTATTACTCTAAAGAAGGACTAAACTGTAATTTAAGCATTTCCTTTAATAATTCAGACAACATTTTGCGAGGGTGTTTGGTCTGCTTCACCTGGAATTACCTCATCAGTTTTACGCAGAGTGTTTGATAAAATGAGATAAAACCACACATCAGCAGACAAACTTAAGACACTAAAGTCACTTAAGACACTAACAGTGAACTTCAGGCAGTTGAAGAGGGGGAGATAACCCACATAGAACGCCCACAAACTAAACAAAAAGTACACTGTGATTTGTTAAAAAAAAATAAGGAAAATTTTCCTCACTATGTGGACCAGAGAGGAGTATCTAGTACAAATTCCACCCTGTCCTCTTCTGAATGTGAGTCTCACATTTGAATAGATAATGGTTTCAGGGCTGGAAGCTCCTGAATTGATCTAAGTGACACTAATTTAAAACATGTCTATCTTAGAAAATATATAGAAGAAATACTGATTACATCAACCTAACAATTATGAAGAGATTAAAAAAGAAGACAGAAGGAATTGTAGAACCCAAATTTCAACAACTTTTACATCCTTGGAGAGAGGAATTGAAGCACTGCACTTAGGATTACACTGAGAGGGTTGTGAGCTGTGTGGGATTTTACTTCCCCATCTCTTTCTCATGGTAGGAGATTAGAATATCCCTAATAAGAGTGATATAATTAGCAATCTGTGCTGTTTAGTCATTCTTCCTCTGATCTGGTGACTGTTACACAGCTCACATAAAAAAAAAAAAAATTCATTTTTCACCTGTATTTCAAACTCCATTATATTTCTGTGTAGTTCTAACATCAACTGTAGGTATTATGTGTATTTTTTTCTTCTCAACTCTGCCTAGACACTGCGTTTTCATTTGAAGCTTTACAAATAATTAAAAGAAATGCAAAAAACAGTTAAACCTACTGAAACGTAAGGTACTTCCAATCACATTGAACTTAGGAAAACAACAAGGCAATTGCCAAAAACTGAAAACCCTTTTCAGAACTCCTTCGGACACAGAGTACTTTTTTTTTTTTTTTTTTTTTTAATTGACTGAAAGTCCTCAAAATTTTTGCTGCTCTAATTTTGATGTTATTGAATTCTCTACTGAAGGCAACGGATAACTGAACTGAGTTTATTCTTACTTCCATAGGAATGAAAATGGTCTATTAGAAAAGAAGGAAGAATCCAGAACTTAATAATTAAAAGAAAAAACTGTATTAATTTTTGGTGTGTCAGTATTTCATTACTTATAAGATCATTAAAATATCTTCATTATTAGCAATAAAGAAACCACTGAAAACTAACTTCCTTTTCATTTTAATATATTATAAGTAAAAGAAGAAAATTAATAATTAATACGTTAAGAAATAATTTTTATCTGTCTTTGCATTTTTTTGCTAAATGCTGAAAAGCATTTTGCAAATATTAACTATCCCTCTAAGGTGACTTTTTCTATTATTGGAATATTTAGAACAATCGAAGCAAGAAAAGTACCAGTGACTGCTGAAAGTCAGAATGAATGGTAAAAAAGAGTATTTCAAATTCTACAGTCCTGATTACCCACCCACAGTCTTCATCAAACAGTGACACTCCTCTTTCTCTATGAAGACAAGATGATTTACCACTGCCTTCTCAATAATTGGAATATTCATAAGCAATTATAGCTGTGTTTAAAGAATGTTCTTGGACTTAAGCTCTTGAATAAAACCATTATCAAGGATTACAAAAAAAAGAAATCACAGTTTCGCAGAAAATAGCACATGTTCACCTTACCAGGGTGTTTCAACTCTATTCATGAAATTCATGAAGTCATACAGCAAATTTACTACATCTTCTGTACTTTCAGAGAACCGAAATCTGGTAACACCTACGACAACTTGGATTCCAAATAAGAATTAAAGTCATTGTGATCCTGTTGACGCAGAGCCACAAACTGAATTAACCACCAAATTATCTTTCCAGTTTTACATATAAGTCCTGCAAAAAGCATCAAGGAAAAACCAAAAAAATTTCTACAAATTGACCAGAGGAAATGTAAACAATTCACAATACCAGAATGAGTTGAAAGAGTTGTACCTTAGAAAGCAGGCAACTTTTCAACTTCAAAAGTTACCCTTTTAAAAAAGTTGTATCTTGGCAGTGACTCCTCTGCAGCGGAAAAGGAAGATATTGCTTATTTTACTTCAGTCTAAATGCATAGAGCCTCCAAAGGGGCTTCTCCAAGTTTCAAAGTAGGCCCCTGGAAATCTAGAATTGAAAATTAAAATAGATATAGTAAACAAGCTGCCGCTGCCATAGTATCTCTTCTCAGTGCAAACCAGGCTGCTCTGTACTGGCGCAGCAGATCCGAGCACCATCCTGCACTGCTACAGAGTGTGGATTTCACTTTGCTGCACTGAGCACTTTATCTCACACAGAGAAGGAAACAGGGCAGCTGTATGCCAATTCCAAGCTCCAGTTCTGGAGCTGTTAAGTGAACACAGTTCCAGTGTGCCTTGACAGGCTGGGTGAAAGTAGGGGCAGAGGCCATTGCTTCTGCAACCACCTGCCAGCACAGCTCTTCCAAGCAGTCCAGCTGCTTCGCGGCGAAGGGAAGAGGAGCCGTCAATGAACGGTACCCGGACACCACAGCCTTCATTGAATAAATGTGCTTTAAAATTCCACCCACACACAAACCCGGCTCTAAAGCAAACCTGGAAGACTTTGTGCCAGTGATCCTTAGGCTGAAAGGATTTAGTTTAAAACCCAGTTGCACACACTCAGCCTGGAAGCAGTCGCAAGACATCTCCCTCCCTGCCAGACGGCTGGGCAGTGCAGTACCCTCACAGCATTCCCTAAAACATGCTGGTGACGCCCAGTGAAGTGTGGACATCGAGGTCTCCCAGGGACGGAGCCAGGAGGGATGTGAATAGCACTGCTTCTGACAAGCCTGAAAGCACCCACTCGTCAGGATGCAGAATTCAGAAAAGGCTGATGCTGAGACCCAGGAGCAGAGCAAGTTCACTGAACAGTGAGACAAAGGGTGACATTCCAGCTTCAAAGAATAAGTGGCAAAACCCATCACCAATATCTCTAATGTCTCCTTACTTTAAGGAAATAAGAGACCTGTTGCTTACAAGTAACCTAAATTGAGCTAAACTTTTGTACTACCAAAAAAGTGAACTTTTTGTGTCCCTGGGTGGGTTCATACTGACAAACTTTACCATAAAATAAATATGACTAACTTTGCAGAAGGCAACAGGAAATTACAAGTCAGCTATACATGCACACAGATTCTTCAATTTGCATGGATTCTTCCAAAGAAGTTTTGTTGCCTTTTCTCTAATGAGTAAAAATGATGCATTCTTTAAAACTAACTTTAATGACTTCTAAGTGGTAGAACTTCATAAAAAAGTACTACTAGTAGGATGTCTCTCCAGGTGTGTTTATTCTCTGGCAGTTTTAAGAAAATCAGGTTTCCTACATGTATTCATTTCAAATGTTTGCAGTTATCTGATTTACAGAAAATATTTCAGATGGGAAATAGAACTTACTGGTACCTGCTTAATGAAGCAATACAATTCCTGCTTTCAGTGTCCAAATGTAATAATGGGCTTATTTCTCACTAGAATTTACTCTAAATAATGAAGTGGATAATAACAGCCACCAAAAGCCGTGAAATCCAAATTTCAACAAAGTTCAATATACTTTCCATGTGAATATGCTGTATTTCACCTCGAATCACATTTTGAAAATCCATAGGTAAATAAAGAGTTTAGCTGTTTTGAAAAAAAAAAAATCATTCTGATTTATTTCTGGCAAAGAATATAATGCTTTTTTTTGATCTATGTGACTTGTGTTTCCCCCTGTAAGCACTGTGTATTCATCGTTCTACACATTCTGGAGCATGGTGCATTGGGTAAAGCATCTGCTGTACAAGAACCCCTAAGCTGGCAGCAGTGTTTTGCAGACAGACCTTGGGAGCCAGATGTTTATCGAGTTCTTGCTGCTGAATGGGAGCATGGTGCATAATACTGCAGGATAAGCTCTGTGGACCCATCTTTTGCAATAAATCAAGATTGGCTCTGGCTGTAAGTTGTAAGAAAAGTGACAAATATAGGCCCTTCCTCAAATTGCATCATGATGTTGAAGCCATCGGAAAGGGAAAGTACTTGATGCATTATGAGAAATTATATTTTACTAAACCTCATTGCATTCCAGCTTTAGGTATTTATGATCCTCAGTTTTTCCTTTAGAACTGGCTGCAAATGAATAAACATAACCACCATAAACTGGAAGGGTGTAGAGACAAATTCTTTCCATTTGAACAAAAATATGTGAAGCCCACCTTTCAACTTTTGGCTTGTAAAGCTACTGTCTTAGAAAACAAATAATCCAATGCAATCAAATAGAGAATTTCCCCAGATTTGGCTGTAATTTGTTGCTATACAAAAAGCAGTGGAGCAATAAATGTAATACAAAGGAAAATGACAAACTCTTCAGCCCAAGAGAAGATTTGAACTGAACCAAAACTTTCTTTGGGGCTACTAAAGAATCTACCTGATAATTTTCAAAACATTTCAAGGTTTCATTTCCACAGTGTAAATTGCTAAAATAACCTCTGAAATCAGTGGAAACAGTCTGAAGTCTTTGGCAGGACTCACAACATGTATATTGTTAACCTCCAATCTCTCCATCATCAGCAGAGTCTATTTGCTGAAGAACTGCTCCAATATGTTAAGATACAGTGAAGTACAATATATGCACAGAAAGGTATGTAAGAGGATACCCAAGGTAAAGCAGAGATACAAAAGAAGACAACATGTAATAATTACAACTGCATAAGGCAATGACTACTTTTACAGCTTTGTTCTTCCTATCTATTCGTTCAATGTATTTGTTCTTCATTGCCTCATATTTAAGGATTATGTAAAGTGACTCTTAGCCCTAGGGAGTTCAGTTTTGGGGAAGTGACACACACATGCAACCCTGAGAAAAGATAATGAAGAATGAATCTCAACAGATAGAAAATTCAAATACAGTTTAATTGAAAAAGTTGAAAACCAGAGGAAAACATTTTTTTCCAATTATTTTGGCTGCTGCTATAAACAAAGATGAATATTTCTCAAGTTTTAGCCATTAATAATGTTGCTGTAAAGCTCAAGAATGCAAACAAAATTAAATAAACAGGACTGATTCATCATTACACTCCAGTTGTTTTGCAGTGCTCTGGTGAAGCAGTAAATGCAGAAAAAACATGTTGTTAGACCAACTTTATGGCTGTTCTGCATCACCAAAGTGGCACAGAGCAACTTATCACAGAAAAGTAGCACAAAACAATTTGAAAAACTTCTTCCTTATTCTTCTCATCTCTCTCATCTCTTGCTTTCCCTAGCAGCTGCACAAGACTAAGGTAACTATCTGCCTTCCTGCTCCTTTGATCCATTCTGTACTTAAAGCCATATACAATTATTCATGTTGCTACTCACCCCTGAAGCTGCTCCTCGACGCAAAGCTGGTGAGTACCAAAGACGATCGCTAGCCCTGATTCCTGTCCTACAACTGTGCCTGGCTGCAGCCCAGCACACAGCCAGGGCAGGACTGGGATCACTGAATATAAGCTGTACAAACAGATGAACAATTCTAACGATGTGTTACTAAGAGCTGTAACTAAAACAGCAGGGAAAAAAGCCCCAAAACACAAAACCAAAAGCCAAAACCTCTAGAAAACAAACGTGCCTATGAGGCATACCTGCAAGTTGTAAGACATTTCTCAGCAAAGCACTCATACTGCCATTGCTGAAGTTGAGCTTTCTGAAGTACTTTAGCACGCTTCACTTTTGGATGAAAACTGTGATTATGCACAATGACAACTCCTAGGTGGTGAGAAAGGGGCATCCACTTCTGCACTAAGAACCCGGTAGATGAGGAAAGCAGAACACGCAGCAAAGGTGGCAGGGACATAGCAAAGGTGCCAAATGCACTTTAGGCCTGCTTCGTGTGAGAGAAACTGATCCACAGTTGCAGGGATGCAGTTTCCCATGATATCCTTGTCTGGCTGACTGCCAGCCCATTTCTGAGGTGGGAAGTGAAAGTGAACCTCCTCACCAATTTGTTTTCTTTAGAACAGTGAAAGAACTTACCCCCTGTTGTGACCTCCCCAGCTACAACTCTGCACTTTCACCAGCTCACACCTTTTACACTTGCAGCCTCACTGTAGCTCTCTACTTTGGCACTGCTATCCATGGCTATTTCCACAGTGGAAGCACAAAGCCCACATTTCCTTATGCTAGGATGAATTTTTTTCAAGTTCAGAACCAATTTAATCCATGTTACCAGCTAAATTAAAAATCCTATTTTCCTGATATGCAGAGAAAAGAAAAAAGTACTTTGTATATCATTTATCCAGTTTATTTCGATAAAAAACAGCAGGAAATTTCCATTCGTATGAAAGTCCAGGGGAGATTAAAAGCTACGGAAAAATACGTAGTTAAACAAAGTCGACCCACAACTGCAGGAGGAATAATACACAGCAAGATTTAGACACAAATATGATGGTCTAGAACCCCGCATAAAGAGTTCACATTCACTGGCACAGAGACAAGAAAGACATCCACAATGCTCTCTCAGTGAATGATTTTCAAAACCACCTTGGATATATTTACCAACTAACCCTTAACTCAGGAGATGACAACCCCTGACATTTACTATCTAATATTAGACCACAACTCTCCAATGTTTCACACCTGCAGGATAAACTACAGGCTGGAGAATGAACAAAGATAGGTACAGGAATGTACATAAGGAGGCTGATACCCATACATTTTGAACAGTCCAGTTCTCACTTACATCACCAAAGCTTCATTATGCTTTGCTGCTGGGGACTCATCTGATTCATCTAGGGATTTGTCTGAGGGTTCCCAGTCCCAGGTTTTACCCACTCAACAAGATTTTCATTAGATTCAATTATAGTTTAATATGGATATACCTAAGGTATACCCTAAGACACTGATTCTCTGTTCAGTCACTGGCAGCATTTTCAGCTCAACTGGTAGATAAATCTGCCACATTTAGAAATCTGAAAAGCATTTATACGGTTTTCAAGAAAATTATGCACACACATTGAATCATTCCCTCCTGCCGTCTTTTCATTGGCTGTGATCACACTCCTCTGAAATGAGAAAAAAATCACAACTGTGCATACATGATTAACTTTAATTAGCAAGCACCTACAAATCAATTATTAGATTGTCACCTAATTAGCTGGAATAGTAAGCTGTAAGCAGCTGAGAGAAATTTCAGAGAGGGATGAGAAAACAAACAGTGCCAAGCATGCATGAATTTGGAGACAAGTTCAGCACCAGCGAAGAGGAACTGAGAGGGGGTCTAGGAAGCTCTGACTTGTCTTCAGTTCAAGTAATGAGGACATTACATAATGTCTGTAAAACTACAGGTCCTCAGGCATCACTCTGAGCACAAGAAACAACAAACAGAGCTGTACCTAGATGTTGTGGTACTGCACTGTGCTGCTGCACAGCACACAAGCTGAGGAGTTCCGGTGATTTTATTTTCTATGTATTTTAAAAATGTTACATCAACTGAAAGATACTTTTAGCCACATTCTACCAGGCTACAGACACAGGAACAGGTTTTGCCATCCTGATCTCTATTTTTTCCCTATTACATATCCCTTCTAAATCTTGGCTAAGATATAGAAATATCAAGAGGATTTGGTGGGCAGGGCAGCCAGGCTATTGACACAATTGCAGTTTCTTTTGTTAAAATGGATGGGACCCTGCAAGAATTCCTACGACCACAACTTTGGCTGTAATATCGCAATTCATAGGCAATATGATAAAGAGGCTCTGAGCCCCTTCATTGTGAACACAGTTTTTTAATATTAGAGAATGCACATCATCACAAATCATTCCAGTCTGGGATGAAAAAATTGGATTAGAATTTGCATTTCCTGACAAGGTTATTGTGTGAGCAATATATGCATCATATGCTACCCAGCGTGGAGTGTAGGTGCTGGTTTTGGAACAGAGTAGTTGGACACAAGTACCATTCCAATGATTTGGTCCTGACAGCAAGTGTCCTGCTCAATTTCTGGAGGGAAAATATCCCAGAAGATCACCCCTTCATGGATCAGGCAGAAAAGGAATTTAACTTACATTTTGGTTTTGAAATAGTTTACTCCAGTAAACAACTAATGAAGGAAAAAAAAACCCCAACCAAACCATTGAACCACCAAATACATTTCCTTTCCTTTTGCCTTCCTCAAATGAATTAGCTTACAGGAGGATCTTTATTCATCTTTTTTTCCAATACTGCTATTTAAAACATTAAGTCTTTCTTTATAACAAATGGAAAAGCACTAGTCATGTAAGTGGGAGTTCTAAAAATTCCAGTGTGCGGTTGCTCTTTAGATGAAAAATCATTTATTCTTTTAATATGCAGTGCATTGAACAATTCCCTTAAGTATTAGTGCTTCTGACTTGATATGAATTTGGCTTTCTCCCTCTCTCCTCAGTTTTTCTCATCTGACAAAATTGTATCAGCACAAATGGCATTATGCAATGTACCTTATAATGCTCCTAATGTAAAAGCCTTTCTTAGTCTGCTTTCACCAGAGATTTCTGTCTATGCTTTAACAAAGGTAAATGAAAGAAAAATTTAGAGTATTTGAAAATCTTTATAAAGAGCTTTATATGGCATATCTTCAAAACAAGGGAAAGTGAAAATACGTTTTAAAAAAGTGAGTACCTAACAACGCTTTGCCTAAAGTACGAATTTTAAACCAGACCCAAAGCCTGTCAGCCATTGTTATGAAGACCATCAGGCACTGAAGACAGCCATGGCAATGGCTGGGGTAGTGAGCTGGCAATTTCAGCACCACTTAAACTTTCTCCTTGCGGAATTGTACAGCAAACTTTGCTTTCAGGTAGAAGAAAACCTTTTATTCTTCATCTTACTCTTTCAGAAGGCTATTCAGAAAAGAACAAGAGCTAAATGCTATAATCACCTCAGACTGAGACACAAGGATTACTGTGAAAACTACCAAAGTATTCACAATATGATCTGCATTTCCCATGCTACAGAGAAGATAAAAAACTAGGATATGTAAAAGGAAGTGTTCTCAGTCTTGTAGTAGAAAGCAGTGCCCTTTTTCCTGAGAACGGCTATCACCAGAACAGTAATCATTTATGCAAACTGTATGCTAGGTTTTGAAACCCATTCTGACATACATATCTGGCAAGACATATGATAAGAAGATCTTAAATGCAAAAGCCAGTTCATTAACTGACTACCTTGGTCTTGAATGGTAAAGGATTGCTGTGTGAACTTCCTGGATGATTAAATGTCTATTTTAGAGCATACATTTATGCTGGAGCAGTTTTCTACAAGTTGATTTTGCTTATGAAATGATGCTTCTTGCAGAGGACATTATTTTTTTTTTCCACAGCATGAGAATGATTCATAACCACATTTTTGTCTTGATCAGAATTTATTATTTTTCTTGATGTAACTTAGACTGATGGGTCAGCCAGCCAGAATGTCTGTCATGCTAGAAGAAAAAAATACCCTCCTGTTGTATTGAAAATACAAACTGTTTGTTAAAAGAACGCATGACCAAGAAAATGATAAAGCAGGTGGAGAAAAGATTTTTTGCTAAAACAAGCAGCTCAAATCCCTTTCAGGCTTATCAGCTTGAATTGAGGATTATCTACTACTCGTGCAACACTAAATATGATAAAGGAAAACATACTGCCTGTTTCAGCATTCGCAGTAAGAGAAAATGCTTCTCTTTGAGCTGAAATAAAGGCACCAAGAACATACTGAGCACTGCTGCTGCTAAGTACTTTGTACAGACAAAACCCCTTGACACAAGGAATAAACAGTTTTGCCACATTAATTTATTACATTCCCAGTACTGTAACAGATTTCAAGAAGAACCTGTCACAAATTTCCTTCTGGATTTAAGAACAGTGCAACAACAATAGCATGTTATCTACAAAAAACTAATGTGATGCCATGACAGGCCCACACAGCTGCTCCTTCAAAGCCTTCAAAAACTGAAAATGAAAACAGAGCTTATCCCCTAATTCCACATAACAGTTATTACATTTTTAATATGCAGAAAGCATTTCCCTCTCTTACCTTTGACAGGCATGTGCTGAAAGGATGTTCCAAGATATTTTTCATCATGCTGGTCATAGAGGAATCCCTGACTTACATAGGTCAGCTGCCAAGGCACAATACTAAAAATGTCAGATGAAGTAGTCAGAATTACCCAGTGGCTTGATAAAAATCAGCTTACTTCAGATCTGATCTAGAGACTGTATACTGATAGGTATGTGTTACAGAAATGGGAAATATGACAGGACCAAAAGGAACAAACTATGAACTTAGATTGCTATGCCTATTAACTTGACTAGCATAGGAAATGCAATGTTACTGTTCCTGAGCCTCGTAAATGAGTACTGTGAAATTTATCATATCCACGGTTCTCCTTTGAGCAATTCTGCATCATATTTATGCAAATACAATTACAATTATTTTGAAAGAGTTGGTATAACTTCCAAAACTGTCTCTCAGGAGAGGAATCTCCCAAATGAACTTTAGGTTCTCAATATGAAAAGAAAATTCCATTTACTCTTTGCTATTTTACAACCTTCTAAATTTACTAAAATAATGAAAACACCATCCATTAAAAAAGAATTCCTAGAAACGCCTCCATAATGTAGCCTGTGGATCAGCGAAAAACACAGCGTCCCTAATGAATAAACACTGAGATTTTCAGGAGAGTGAATAATCCAGAAAATCTCAAGAAGGTTTTGCACATATATATATAAGTACATATATTATCAAGCAAAGCAGTCAGCCCTATTTTCTGCACCTTCCTGCAAAGCCATGAGGCTTCTGCTTCTGGATGGAGCCATGCCTGCTTTGACCTTTTGGACAACTGCCCTTTTTGAGCTGCAGCATTTTGCATCTGCTATTTCACTTGGAAAAGGTTTGCATGTTAGGATCCATTAATACTGCTCTAGTGAAAAAAATATAGCTAATATTACTTTCATATCCTATTGCTGCAATCAGCAACAGTGGGAAAATTGTTACTTTTTGTATTATATTGACTGCATTATTTATAAGTCAGCAAAAAGTAACCACGGGACAAAAACACTTCTTTAAAAAAGAAGTTACGATGAGCCGTATTTCACAAAATTAAAATTAAGCTTTTGGATATACAACCATAGGATTTTAGTGTCAACCCTTACGGAAATATTGCATGAACAAATTAAACATTTTGCCATTATGTTGTGAGAAATACAGTTTAGCAAAAAAATAACATACATTGCAATACAGCTAAATAATTTTTCATGTTTGCATAAATTGAGAGGAAGTGAATTCTTATTATAAGTGCTAAGGTGCGGCAGTAAAATAAAGATTATCCTGGCACTGGTGGAGAGGCACAAGTGATTCTGTGTCTGCTCTTTATTACCACTTGTAACACTGCTAACATCAGTGATTAAGGATAAATAGATACATTTGCCTTTATTTAAGAAGTAATCCCTCTGCTAAGTATAAAGAATAAATTCAGAACACAGCAAATACCACGATAGTGTTTCATTAAGTAGGCTGTTTCTGGAACAGCTGGAAGGTCATGAAAGATTGAACTTCTTTCTGTCAACCTGAATACAACTAAAAATCCAAACAGCATAAACAACTATCTTGGTTCTCAGTCACATCCAAATGTGGGTACTATTGCACACAACTGTGAGTTTGTGTTAAAAAGACAATCTGCATCACTTCCTTGGCAGAGACACAAAATGAAGGAATACCCTCCCATGCTCTCTGCTGAGGAATCTGGCCAATATTCAGTCTTTACTATTTTGTATTAGTAATCTTATAGCACACAGTACTTCTGCAGATACTAAACAAAACAAAAATGTTGATGAAATCCTGTTTTGGCACTAAGTCTTTTAAACTGAAAATGAAGGTAATTTAAATTCTGCCACAGATTTTGTATATACAAGTCAGGCTCCAAATCCAATGCAGGAGACTGAAGAATTACATGCATTCCCAGAAATATATAAATACTCTGAACTCAGTGACACAGATACGTGCAATATAGGTACCACCACTTTTACTCTATATTCAGATGAAAACTGTCTCTGGATTGCAATGATAAAACAGTGGTTCTTGTGAAAGCCCAGTCAGTGTTCAACCCAGAGCTTCGTTTGTTCATTCAAGCCCAGCAGTCAGGATTTATCAGGAACAAAGGATGCTTCATTCTTTCTGGAGTGTGAAAAGAAATGGTGGCACACCAGTTTATTGCTGTGATGTGTGATATGTCCTGTGCAAGGGATGTCTACCTCTACTTTTAGGAGAAAGACATGGGAAAAAGGATGTCACATCACTTTGAATCTTACAAATAGGGAAGCAGAAGTGGAACTTCTTTTTGGTGGCAGACTGGTTGGACTGTCAGCTTTCTGCAACTTCAGAATACATTAGAATACATAGAATTTCTAGTGGGGCTGCACAGCATTTAGAATTAATTTAAATCAAGGATACCACGGGCTTGTGCTTCCTTAAGTTACTAACCTCTATCACTGTACCAGCACTGACACCTGTGAACCAGAGGAGTGAACTGGAAACTAATCACTGTTTGTAGGATTGCACTGTCCTTACTTGAATGTAAAATGATTCCCAGCCTACTTTTGGATGTTGGCCTTAAAGATTTGATCTTCAGTTGTGTTTCAGGGAAAAACAGGGCCACAGGCTCACACAGAAGAGCTCAATGCAGAGGGAGTGTGAAAACAGTGCCCTCCTGAAGAAGAAATGGGACATGTTCCTGAAGTTGAAAGAGTAGGACAAATCTACCATGAGGAAAGCATCCCAAGTTCCCAACCTGACACCTCAACCATCAGTTTTTCATGGAAGATTTTAGGGCAGTTTAAGAAATAGCCCTTGCCCATTATGCACATTTTATGGCCATAAAATAAGCTGTCAGTCATGAAAACACTGTGAGCGACTAAAAGTCACTTAAATTAAAGAAAAAACAACTTAAACATACATTAAAAATGTAAATTTAGATACAATCTCTAGGAAAAGGGATTTTATAACCCAGTGTAGGGAACACAAGAAGGTGGAAAACTAATTACCAACAGCACGGTAGTATTCAAATTCATCGCTCCTGCAGAAAGGATCAAGAATTGTCTTCAAGAAACACAAATGTGGGAGAGGAGAGGGACTGCAGTTTCAGGAGGATACCTAGAGTAGATGTAGCCCAAAACATGGAGCAGTTTAATTGAAGCGAAGATTTTTGCAGTGTTCCACCCTTCAGGCCTGAAGTGATTAATGTTGAGCCTGGTCAGCCCCTTGCAGCCTCCTGTGGTCTCACACATGGTGGGTGCAAGAGCAGGGACACAGCACAGGGCCGACCTGGGGCAGGGACAGAGGTCCTGTTGAGACTGCTCCTTCCAGGAGAGTGCCAGGCCAGAGCAGCTCTGGGCTGGGGATGCCCTCACCACATTCACATGCTATCTATGGCAAGTAAATGAGCCTTTGATTTTCTACGGACAATACCATTTTTGCTGAAATTTGCTGAGAGCAGTCTCAATCTAACCTGAGAGGTGGGAGACACATTATTCCTCAAGAAGAAAGTATTTCTCATAAATAGTGTGTAGGACAAAACCCTTGCAACTCGGAGCAAACCTAGGTTGCTCAGAAAAAAAAGATGCATTTCCAACCAAGCCCTGAGTGTAAACAACTGAAAAGGTCAAGTCCCAGCATATAAAGAAATCTCTCTCAGGTGTGAGCTAAAGCCCTTCTGCCACAGGCAGATGGACAGAGGCAGCATTCATTTCTGCAATGCTCCCTGGGGATTTGACAGGCTAAAGTATTATCAATCTTCAAAATCTGCAGAAACAAGAGACTTATTTTGGGAAGCCAAATAAGTGAAATATTGACCATTCCCTAAACAAAACTTCCATCCTATTTACTGAGATTTCAAGTGAGGTTTAGGTATAATTTATTGAAAGAATTCAAACTCATTTATTGTGACGCCTTAGTCATAGGATTTTAGTCTACATCTTTCAGCCCTGTCACTCTTTTCTCTCATTTGTTATGCTGCTGTCACTCCCACTCCTCTTCCTTCTCTGGATCAATGACGTTGTAGAGGGATAATCAGGTCATTTGAAAAGACCTTAATTTTTACTAAGAGCTGACAAAACCCCTTCAAATGTATCAAAAAAGTAGAAAACATTGATATTTGAAAATGAAAAGCTTTTAAAAAGAAAAAAAAAGTCCTCAAGGAAAAATAAAACCTTTAAATTATTCTCCTGAAGACCTCAGAGGATAAAATCCTTTAAATCCACTAATATTTTGACATCAGTTTGCAGTTCTTAAAATCACGCTTGACTGAAGGTTTTTTTCATAACACTGAGTATAGAGCTACTACCCAGAATCCAATAACTTTGCTCGATTATGTGCTACTTACTCCAAAACAATGCCCTAAAAGGGAAAGGAAAAGCCAAACCCACAACTCCCCTCAACATGCACATAAAACTGCCCCTTAAAAAACCTAGCCCTCCAAGGCATGTAAAGAGGGAGCAGCACACAGCCCTTTCTTTGGCTTTCTCTGACACCTTCCCCTGGGGTCAGGATTTCAGAGGAGTCACCAAAACAGATCCAGAATAAAACAGATGATACAAACTTCAGATCTTTGCATTTCCATGAAAATATTCAAGTTATCCAGGAGGGAGGGAAGAGCCTTGCTCTCTGAAGGCCACAATGCTTTAGATCTGAAAGCACTGCTGAGCATTGGTGCTTTAGGCAAAGGAGGGCTCTGCTGGCTGCACTGCTGGGGAAAACCCAACCACAGGGCTTCAACCCTGTGTGGGGACACTCTTTGGAAGCAGGAAGAATGTGTTCTCTCCAAGCAAATGATTTTCCTGAAACCTATATTGAAAAGGTAGTTTTTTCCTCCAACTACAGTGTGTGCCAAAGGCTCCTGACTTGACTACAGCAGAAAACTCGTGAGTGAAGATGATGTTTCCCTTTATGATGTTTCCCTACATTCTGCATGAAAGATGTGCTACAGATCCCACCTCCCTACTCAGCATTTTCTGGTGGTTCTTTTAGGGAGAGTCTCA
Organism: Edolisoma coerulescens; assembly: GCA_013397115.1. Lineage (NCBI taxonomy): Eukaryota > Metazoa > Chordata > Aves > Passeriformes > Campephagidae > Edolisoma > Edolisoma coerulescens. Next base: position 2,087,247 of record VWZW01007347.1, on the reverse strand, counting down.
CACACTGTGATGGATTTTTAGGTGCCATTTCCTATATACTGTAGAAGGTTCTAGGTTTACACTTTAATCTCTCGTAAGAAAGTACAGCACCCAAAAAATGTAGTTTTTCAACAGTCAGTGTCCTGCAGTGAAGAGCTAGTTAAGTCTTGACATGTCTAGGGCTTATGGTCTTGTCAAAAGATTATAACAGAGCCTGAATTAGAAGTCAAAAGCAACTATTTCATATAATGTTAACTTTGAGGCAGGAAAAATTTTGAATACATATATTGGACATTTTGTATTCAGTGGAACAATAAAAATGCAACGTTATTTGACTCTTACTACATATGAAGTTATTCAATGATTATAAAATAGTTGGTCAGACAATAATTTGGTCCTGATAATTACATCTTTTCCACCCCTGTGACTGATCAAAAGACAGAATTAACTATGAATGATCCATAAATAAGCTACCATAAAAAAACATGTATTTGAAAATATATATACAAATGGACCCAAATCAGTTTAGCTGTAACTGAAAGAACACCAATACATACAGTTTTGGTGTTTTTTAAGATTAATTGTAGCATCTGGAACACATTAAATATAAATCAAATATCAAATTTATATTTGATAAATCCAGAGATTAGGGGAATTTAAAAACTTTCTTATTACAGACAGTATATAATTTCATGAGTTCAGTGTGGGCTTTCTCCTTGTCCATATAAAGTGATACATGTTCAGTTTCAGTGAAATAAACTTTCATTATAAACCTAAGTATTACCTGAGAAACCTACCAGAGATTAGTATCTTTATTGCATGTACTCACTTATTTAATCATGTCCTGAACTTCCTAGGCAGAGAGAAACATGAATTTTCCACACTAGGTAAGATGAATTATTAAAAAAAATAGAAAAATTTGGATTATTGATTATAATGTTAATTCCTCACCCTCTGCTCTTTTTTTAGGACCCTTCCTCCCACCAAAAAAAAAAAAAAAGTGGTAACAATACAAAATTAATGACCATAAACAAAAGAATAGTAAGAGGTAATACTAATTGTAAGCACTGCACTGATTAAGAAAACAGAGGTTATTACAACTAAGGAAGACCTACTGTAAAGGGCTCATGGAATATCCTATAGTTTCAACATGTTTTCTACGACGTGCAAAATCTACGAAAATATAACTTCATGTCTTGAAACAATTTCTGATAGTGAGCTCTGCAGGCTCATCACACAGTTTTGTAAAGTCTACTTTCTTTTCAATATTTCTATGTTTTTGATCGAGAGCAGATTATTTTGAATGGTATCAGAGGGACAGAAACATGCCAGATTCTTGCCCAAGTGTGGATCCAGCAAAATAATGATGTACCAGCCCCATCCTGCAGTTTTGAACATTGTGCTCATGCCCAGTGCCATGGTGACACTCACTACTGACACCTGAGTCTGCTTGGTGGTGTTCCTCATCCCAGAGTTGTTTACTGCCTCCTGACGCTTTCTAGTTAAAAATAAAATAATGCAATAACTTAGATGTGTTTATATAATATAAGCACACAGTAAGTCTTAAGAAACAAAATCAAACAACCAAAAATAAAAAATGTGTTCCAAAAGCAGTATTTAGGCCAAGCTTACCCTTCATCAAAGTTCAGCAAAACAATGGTTTAGTTTTTGGTTTTTTTAAGTTTAAAAATGTTGTAATGTTACATGAATACGTCTGGGTTACTGAATTTTTAATTTGTAATTTGAGAAGGGAGAGCAGGAAAGATCAGTAGAAATAAGATTATTTTACATATCAGTTTTGTTTTGAGACCACAGTTTTCCCTTATTTGCACCCAGGGAGAAATACACAAGTGTTTTATTCCTATTTAATGAGAGTAAAAGGGGTAATATGTTCCTCTGAAACTGAATTTGTAAGGCAAGAGGTTATTTGGTATCAACAGCTGTTGTATCAAGAAGATACGCTGTCTTGATGACACATATGAAAAATGTGACTCTAGAGCTAAGTGTCTTTGAGAATTCTTTAAAAATCTCCCAAAATCTCAAAGAATAAAAACAAAAGGCCAAATAAATCAAATAGAGATCCTCTTCTAATTTGAAAAGGGCCATGCAGGAACTCTCCCTTATGCTGAAGCCAAGTTCAGCACATATTTTATTACTAAATTCTGCTTATATCCTATCATAAGATTATGAGGGGAACGCACAGACAATTTGCCCATGTGACTGTTGCAAAGAAGTGCATTCATCACAAAGGCAGAGCTGCTTCCAAAGGGCACTGAGCGATGATGTAAAGTTGCAACTTGTGCACACCAGCCAGGTACCAAACTGCAGCCCTCATGAGCCAGATAGAAAAGCAACCAGCGTGCACATATCAACCAAAAAGCAGGAAAATAAATATCTCTAGAAGTGTGTAAGACCACAGAGCAACTTCCTGCTGCCACACAATTCTGAATTGTGTCAGTGCGCGAAATGTTTCTGTCATTGCTTCTTAGTTGATTAGCTGGAAAAATCTAGCCTCTGAAGCTTGAAAACTCCAGAAGAGCCATCTTTTATTCAATCTGGGCTTCCTGCAGAAACAACTCAGATTTTCTGTACAGAGACAAAAACCTAGCTCACCTTTTGTAGTTCAAGATTGAAGACCCTAATTAAAAATGTATTCTGGGTGTGCTCAGAATGTAGATGTATTAGGCAAAAAATAAACATCAGGTTTCAGTGCATTCCCTGGTCTTGGCTTTTCAGTGCCAAAGACAGCCTACAAGAAGCCTGCAAATATTCCCATGGATTGAGGCACTGCAGAGTAATTGGCATAATTCAAAATCAAATGTGGCCAATGCTAGTATGGTTTGGAGAGCACACTGCTTTAAATTCAAAGGAATCCAGTGTATTACCATACTAAAGACTCTTAAGGGATGTTTATTCATCTTGCATCTACCTTTAAGCATAGCTGTGAAGTTTGCTATTAAGGAAGATATGCAGATGTATTTTATTATTATTTTCAGTTTTAATGACTAAGCTGTCTGATTCCATTTGGTCAAAAATCCATTGGCGAGATGGTGAGTGCACAAGCCACATAAAATCAATGCAAAGACCGTTGCTGATGGTCCATTTCACATTCCCTGTTCAACTAAAACTCTAGAAGCTTTAATAGTTCCATAGGCATAGAGACATTAGTATGATGATCTGAAGGTTAATGACGTCTGCGGCAACATGAAGCCCAAGGTCAGTTAACACATTGACTGCACAGCCTGTCTGAGAAGTTTGGTTGATATGGATGTAGGCTGCTAACTTGAACTGAACTCTCTAATTATCCCAGATCCAGCAATTCTAAGCGAGCCGTGAGGTGCTTATATGAGGCACATTACCTCGAGTGATTACACTCTAGCTATAGCCATCAGTTTATCACAGTCTGGTAGATAAATGCTCCATGGCCTATTTTGAAAACAGACCAATATACATTTTGCAGGACCTTTCACGATGCTACTGTGTTCTTTTCACCTTGCTAACTAAAAGCTAAGAAGGAAAAACTGTTATTTAAAATTTTAAAGTTATCTTAGAGATGAAATATACATAAGACAAAATGTCTCTAAACTGTTAGTGCTGCCTAGAAGTTTCATTTTACCTGATCTTAATTTGCAGATTTTTAAAAAATATCTTTTGCATTTAATATATTGGCTCGTAATGTCGTGGACTTGGCAATACTAGGTCAATGGCTGGACTTGATGATCTTAAAAGCCTTTTCCAACCTAAACAATTCTATGATCCTGTATAATTATTTTATCAATACTCTGGTTCTCCTTACCTTAAATATCAATGGTGCAGACCAAGAAGTTTGGCAAAATGGAACCAGCTAATCCCTAAACAAAGCTGAGACCTAAGGATTTCTGGCAAGGCTACTGTTCAGTTTTAGCAAACTGTCTTCTACTCACACCTTTTGTATGTGGTACTTTCATACTACCACTGTAGACACAGATGAATGTTGAAGATTTTTCTGCAATATACAGTGCAGAAAGCAATAAAGGACATATTTTTGAGGTGGAAAACTGGGAAACATTGATGATATGGGCAAAATTTGATTGTTTGTGATTTTTTAGCCTAGGTAAGAGACCAGAATTTTTATCGGACTATAATTTTTCTTTTTTTGCTCTTCATTAGTCTGACAGTTGTTATCCCTTTGAAAATATTTATCTTTGAGAAAGCACCACAGTCCAATATTACAAGTATAGAGACTCCTTTTCTTTCTTTTAAAAGAAAAACCTTACCAGCTTCAGTAACTTCAAAGTCCTTAACATGATGTCTCTAAAAGTCAGGAACAGCTGTAGCTGATTTTTTTTTAGGTGTATGGTCATGTCAATAAACAGGTTGCGCTCATTCCTACAATTCTTTCAGTTTATTCACTGAACAATGCTGACTGTAATCATCAAAAAATAATAGTTACTGTTTAGTGAGAGGGGCAGCCACTTGTTTCTAGTGCTGCCACCAAGGCTCTCACAATTGCTTTCATTCCTCCAAGGAGCTTTGTACAAAGAGCACCACAGGGAATTATTGATTACATGAACTCTGCTAGGAAACAAGGCTAAAACCAATACTAAATACCAGAGATCCAAAGAAGCCCTTGGAAATTCAAGCCAGCTTTAGGCACTTTGTAGTTCTGCACTACCAGTAGATGCTGCCCCTTATTCTTCTCCTTACAGACTTTGCAATGCTGCAGGACTTCATGTCCCTCTAGAGATGTGTTTGCATGTGGCAAAAGGGGAGAATTACTTTTCCCTCACTGAAAGAAATGTCAAAAAAGTATTCAGAGACAGAACTGGAGCAAAATGGTAACAGCAGCCAGATTTGCCAATTTCTTTACAGACAGAAATTCACACTCTACTCTTATGAAATGTTACAGATCATTATAACTTCACTTATTTTATGGATTTTAAGGAAAAACAAAATAAACACCACAAACTTTGTAACCATCTCTTTTTCTAAACAATTAATAATAATTCAACAGCAAATAGAACTTTACAGAGAACTGAACAGTCACCTGCATGACAGAACTATTCATCAGGAACACAAAATATGCTGTGCTGGTTCAGACAAAAAGGCATCAAATTAGGCCTTTTTTACTCTGACAAGAAAAGCTGATATATCTGCAAACTATGCTATTCCAGTTTGCAGCAAGGTGTCATTTAGTTTCCTCAATGGCTTTGTAGAGTCTAGATCTTAAGACAACTTTTGAGTTTCACATATAAGATACTCCAAAAATCTCACAATGGATACAACCAACGTAATTATGCTTTCATCTGAAATCCCACACAGAAGCCTCAGAAACCAAGCTTTGTCTTGGAATTTGGCATATATAATACATTGACTCCTGCTACCAACAGATACCTATGCTGTCCCATAATATTTCTTTCAATTTTTTCCCACTGATGGCTATTGCCATTCAAATTTGAAAATGCCATTCACTAACAAATTAGAATAAAAGCAATAGAGCACAGGCATAAGGACAACTTAAACAGTAACTGGCACTAAACCAAAGAGATAGTCCAAGAAATCAAAAGGATATGGAAGAGAAGTGAATTTTATTTTTTTTTCCCTGACAGCATACATCACTGCCATTTTAAATCAAGGACTTATTTATACTTGCCTGTTTATACTAACTGTCCCAGCTGCCCATCACATGGAGACCTAGGTCCCACTAAAGTTTTCCTCACTGCATATATTTCAGTATAGGCCCTCAAAGACATTAAAGCAGCAGATTCCTGAAGAGGCTGGTGACAGAAAGGAGAACCCAAGGCCTTCTTGTTCATGTGGGCCAAGAAGAAATGTTAATTCTCGTTGCTAAGAGACAAAAAGTGGATGGGATAGCAGGAACCAGGTTTGTGGAGGAAACCAACTCTCTGTGAGGATTATTTTTTTTTCTGGAGTAAAATGTGTAACAAACCTAGAATTTTTGATCCAGTTTTCTTCATCTCTGCAAAATCAGGAAGAGATTACATTATCCAGAGTATGAGATCATAGGTGCTTTCAGCACCTGCTTGTACTGCATAGGGAGAAATCAAGACAGTTCCCCACCTTCTTCCGTACTCCTCCAAAGCCAGCCTGTCTTTGGATCACTCCTTGGCTCAGCTACTTTGATCCCATGCGGGCATAACATATTATTTGAGAAAAAAAAAAGACTGTCCTAGTCATGGATCAGAGGGTCCACAAACATCATCTGACTGTTAACTAAACCAGATTTAAATCATGCAGGAAATTAATCTGGAAAGAAAAGTATGTGTGATAGGCTAATCTAAACACTGGTGTAACTAGTTTAAACTGTGGTTAAATAGAGATATGCTCTATTGGAAACTGTCTTCTTGTTCCTGGAATAGTTCTGCATGCATAGAAAGATACAGAATCTGACTTTTCAAATATCTATATACATAATAAAAAGAAAAAAGTCTGCAAGAAAAAGAGTCAGAGGCACACATCTTCACAGTCACATGGATTAGAACATTAGGAAAACAATGTTTAGAGTATTACGGGTATCTCAACCTAATGACAAAAAAACCCCAATCTGTCTTCCAGATTTTGCTAAAACCTATCTGCTATTTTTCCTTTTTTTTTGACCCCATCTCATACAGAGAATCTAAGTTAGGATAAGTTACTCTGTATAAGGTTCAAAAAAATAAAGCTGGGTCCTAATTTGGGAATAAGAGAGCAATGATTTTATTAACTATATTTCTCTGTGGCAGACAGAACTGAAAAGATGGAAAATAAGGCTGAAAACATGGGCTACACCAGATTATCAAGATTCCTCACAGCAGTACACAGATACAGATATAGGGTCTCATTTGAGAGGGTTTTTATTTGTAGTGAGCACGTGATAATTCATTTAGCATGTCTACATTAATGTGATAAGAGAAAAAAAAGTAGGAACAGAAAAGTTAAGAAATGCTAAACTGATAAAGCTTTGAAATGCAGCCAGTGTTTTTCTCTAGATTAACAGGAAGAGCTGTACTTTAAATGGGCATAACAATACAGTTTTAAAACTTTAACTTCTGCCCATATCTGAAAATTTTTCGACAAACTGAAGGGTGTGGTCTCAAAACCTTGCCAATTAGGATTTGCCACATTACATACGTGCAATAACTTTGGTCTATGAGGAAAGTCTGAAAATGGCTCACACAGAAAGGAACTTTTTAGATACTGTTTCATTCTTAAGGGATGTGAAGCCAGAATTAGCATTTTTCTTATTTAAAAGGTGACCTTGCTCCAACAGAAACAGCAAGAATAGAACTGATATACATGTAAAATATCCCTTGTTTAATTCATTGTTTTTACAAATATTATGTATCTTCTTCATCTCATAAAAGGTTAAAATCTTGTGGAAGACAGGCTCCTAAGTGAGTGGTAATATCATTTATAGTATAGCAGAGATTTTTCCCAGACATATAAGAGATCTTGAGTAGAGTGGAGGTTTCTGATCCCTGTCCATGTGTGAAAATCAAGCAATTTTCTCCTTCATTCAAAGTTTGTCCCTCCTGAATGCTCATGAGCAGCAAATAACTTCTGTGAGAGTTACCTATTTGCTCACCATATTCCTGAAGCTCTTCCAAAGCTTCCACTGTGACAAATTAACTTATCCCCATTCAGACTGACTAGGAGGTGACAGAGAAGGTGACAGAAGCTTTGTTTTTGAAGGAAAGCAATTTACTGGGGAAACATCACACAAAATAAAAATAGGACTTCACTGTTACATGGCATGCAATAGTGACTAAGATACTGATTTATATTTCATCTGCACAACAAAAATGTCACAAACACTAATGGCAGTATCACTTAATGGGCAGGTCGCTAAATGTGATTAGATTTTGGCAATGCATTGCTCAGGCAGATCCATCTGGGAGTAATATTTCAAGTTGTCCTCCAGGGACTTGGGCTTTTTACAGACAGGTGATTTTATTTTGTTGGCATAATAGAAATTTCTATGGAGATACAGATTACATGGAAAGTAGAGTAAATTTTCCTAGAAATTAGCCAGAACATGAGGAATGATTTCCCACAGAAACAAAAGAAAAGCACAATCTTGCCTCAACACTTTCTGTGGTTCCTTATCAGTGTGAATGCTTCAGGTAACACCTTCCACAATGGAACACAATGCTAGGTATGTTTCTTTGCATATGTGATAACTAATTAATCTGCATCCAAAAGATACTATAATATTGCAGTGGGGAGGACAGCATTAAAAGAGGTGAAGAACAGCATCTAGCAAGCAATCAATACGTCCAGTATAAAACAAGAAGTGATTTGTGTTTCCAAACCGTACTATTTACTAGGTAAGAGTGTGTATTTTGGTCCAAATTTTTATAAAGTTTCTAAACACCCTGTGATTAAGAGGTTCGAGTCATGTTCTACTGTTTTACAGGTTCAGTCTTTGTAAGAGGAAATAGTTTCTTAAAAAAAAAAAAAAAAATCATACATTTAGAATGACCAGTCCTGACTGCAGACATTTGGAACTACCCTGAGTACAGTATTATTACTGCAGATTTTTTCTAGTGGCCTTTGAAGACCATTACACTAGAATTTACTTTTCAACTATTAAAATGCAATCCTGAAATCATAGTGACACTAAACAGCTGTACTTTTGTGCAATTTTTCTGCTACAGCAACCTTATCCCCTGTAATACATGTCAGCTTGCTCTAAGTCACGCTTTGAAGAGACCACACATCCAGCATGCTGATTTCGTAGAATTTTTTTCCTTGCAATGCTGATCTATTTTAATTCTTTAACCTCCTCTAAAATCCCACTGAAGCTTAGACCACACCCAGTCCAGCCCACTTGTTACGGCCCTCTGTGGAGGGCTACGCACAGCAGCAGATAGAGGCATCTGCACCTGTGAATAAGAGAGTGCTGTGCTCGCTGACAGACAACAGTGTTCTCAAGTCCTTGCTACTAAGATCCCATCTGAGCTGGCAGCCTCCAACAGTCTATCCATGCTTCCTATCTAGCCACTATCAGAAGTTGCAGATTAAAGTCTCCTGTGCTATTTTGAGATTAACAGTATCACATAAATGTTCTGCCTCCGTGGTCTAGTATGTTAGTGAGAGACGTGTATAAGCCCATTCAGTCCCTGTCAGCTGGATGCACATGCTTTTCCAAGAGATGTGTTTGCACCTATACAAAGATTGATTGGGCTTGGGTTTTTTCTGATGAAAAATAGATACAGTGGACTATCCCGACCATGCCACTTCTCATACTTCTGCACAGAGGTGAGAAATGAAATAATGCACAGCTTTTCCCAGTGCAATACTGTTGCTGCTGCTTCTCAGCTCCCTGTAAATGGGGCAGAAAAATCCTGGGTTCATGTCCCTCCCACTGGCACAAAGCTCAGAAATCACGTGCTTCTCCTCTCTGACCCAATCCTCACTTACAACTGAGCTTAATATTCTGGGTCAGGAAACTGTCAAAAATATATACTTTTACTAAAAAAAAAAAAAAAAATTCTTGTTGAAAACTTAACTTTAGAAACTTTCAGAGTGAAAAAATAAATAGAATTTTAAAACAAAAAAAAAGATGAAAAATCATTTCATATCTCTGATTGTGTTAAATTTTAAAAGTGAGTTTTTGATGATGAAAATGAAAAATTAAAATATGTTCTATTACATTGAACCATACATTTCAAGAAAAAAGATGTTTTCATTCATGTTAGGTTTATATAATATTATTATATTTGAAAAAGTATACTGCTTTTGTATCTAAAACTTTTAATACAAAGTCCAGCCTTTTTAAACCAGTAAGTTAATAACAGACCAAGAACAATCACCTGCTTTTCTGTATTTCCATTATCATTCGCTTATTCAAGCCTCATAAAAGGGAACAACAGAATTCCACAGTTTTTAAACTTTTAGTTATAACAGCAAATGTAAAAAACCCCAAGTACCTGTATACATAAACAGTTAAAGAAAGGAATCCCTTTTGATTAATTTTCAGGGAATTTTCTACATCTGGTATATAAGAAATATATTTCCCTACATTTTGGGATCTTTATACTATAAACTGAACTAGAAAATCAAAGATGTATTACTTATTTATGTGAAAAGTGTCCTAAATGAAAAAGTTCTCTAGTTCCCTGCACTGAAATAATGGAAGCTCCTAACTACCTCATGGAGATACATTCAGTTTGTATACAATTCTTTAAAGCAATGATTTAGAGGGATTTTTAGCCAGAGAAAGTAGCTTTGAGATCTAATCACTAAGGCAGAAGAACCTGGACTCCCTGGAAGCAGCGGCTCAAATTCTGGCTGGCTCATCTCATCCTTTCATGTTTCAAAGGTAGATTAAATTCCATGTAGCTTAGCATATAGGGGTCCTCCACAGGACTTTAAAAATATGAAGTCCTATCTCCTCTAAGTGTTGTTAAATATAACATCTTTTCTCTTCCCCCCCCCCCCTTAGAAATAAATCCTAGAACTTGAAATCATTTTTCTAAATACATTTCTCTTTTACAGATGGCTCCCTATCTTCTTGTCTTGAAGGTCTGCAGCTTTATTTCCTTGATTTTCTATTTTAGTATAACAGACCCTCTTCTATAGAATTGTTCTGTTCCACGGGCAGCACTAGCGGAATCAGGGCCCAAAGGAATGCAAACATTTCTTCCCAGTTCAAGATGTGCTCTTTTAATTTCTTTAAATTGTAAAAAGCTAATCAGACACACTGAGAAGACTGAAATAAAATTTAAAACTATCCTTAAAAAGAGGAAGAAACTTCAGCAAATATCCCAAGAACTATTGACTGCCTCCTACAAATCCCTATGTGTACTGAGAAACAGTCGGAGGAAGTTAGTGACAGTGGCTACCACAGTTTGAGCTGAAATTTTTAGAGCTAAAACTGTTGATACATATTACAAGCATCAGTGATTGTACATGTGTGCACTAGGGACCTAATTTAAGCATTTAATGACAACTAATGCATTACACAACCTTAGATATATTGGTAGATACTTGGTACAGTTTGTCCCAAAGGCGTCTTCAGCAATTACAAAGAACCGAAAAATTGCTAATAGAACCCATGATAATGCAAAATATCTTGGAAAGAGAGAAAGTGGGATCTGTGGATTCGTAGTCCTTAGGTTTTTGACTTTTTCCCAATTAAATAAAAAGAGTAATAAGAAAATGAATTTGTCTGTACTTTAATTCTTTCTTAAACCTGACTGGGGTTTAGGCATATAATCCAAATAGTCCCCAAAAGAAAGATGCCTAAAGAAAATGGGTAATAATGATTAGACAATCTTGACTGCTCTTTGGAGAAAAAGGAATCCTAGGAGTGGATGCATGGGAGGAGAGCAGAAGTGCAGTTCATCAAAGAGGCACTGGCAAATAAGACCAGAAACTTAAGAGTCTATATCCTCTCCCCAAGAAGCCATGGGGAATACTTTGGTATACAATGCAACCTATTTTCTGTCGAGACAGAAATAATATATACTATATCACAGCCAATCTTGGTGTTCCCACATGAAAAAAAGAAGACTGACATGAAACACCTGTTGTTTCTTTCCTCAGGGTCCTTTCAGTACACCTAGCTCTTATTAACCATGCAATGTCTGCTAATATTTCAGAAGGGAAGAAGATACACTTTTTAAATTATTCAGAGCAACACAGCCTGAAGATCTGGATCAGTACTTTTGAAGACAGGCATTATTACAAATGTCACTGACAAATTTTGTGTCAAAACGTTGCTTCTCAAGCTTTGTTTTACAAGTTGTTCAAGCTGGTAAATGCCAGCCAATGGAGTAGCAGAGTACATATTTGTCAGCCCTCTCGAGCCTCCAGCTGTTCAAATCCCTTTGCACAATCTCACCAGGGCTGCAAGAACCTTAGATTAAGTGGTGGTGTCTAAAGCGCACCTTAAAATCAGGAACCAGGTGAGAAGTTCTCTCTTGCAAGCTGTGTTGCCTGCAGCTCTGTCACCCAGAGATTGCATAGGGAATGGACCACAATTACACACAAGACTTTGAGACCCTGGTCATTAGAAGAATGATGTAGAAGTCACAGAGCAGTGGAAAAATCACAGAACCACAGAAGTGTTAGGGTTGGAAGGGACCTCTGGAGATCATCTAGTCCCATGCCACTGCCATGGCAGGGTCATCCAGAGGAAGTTACACAGGAATGCATCCAGGTTGGTTTTGAATTTCTCCAGAGAGGGAGAATCCATGGCTTCCCTGGGAGGTCCAGTGCTCTGCCACCCTCAGTGTAAAGAAGCTCTAACTATGAGGTAAATGCTAAAAAGTGAGCACAAAGAAAAACTGAAAAAAATCTTGAAAATGCTTTGGCAGACTGCCATTTACAAATAGAACATTTACAGAGGGCATTTGGGTTTCCAAGTCCGAGTTCTTGTCACCTTGCTGCAGAAAGCCCTGCTCTCCATTGAACAAGTTCTCTATTGATCTTTCCCAAGTGCTGCAAAACCTTGTCTTGGGCATATTCTGAGCCACTATGCGACATTGCAAATTTGTTGTGCTGTTCTTGAAAATACTTTTCATTTCACTTTAGGTGAATGAAATAAGATAAGCACCAAAGCAACAGCAACAATTCTTTTAACTAAATTTATCATTTAATCGATTAATTCTGAGAAAGGTTTCAAATTAAAGAATCTTCATGAATCAACTATTTTACACCTAGAACACAATCATTCCTAAGTTCTGCTCCTTAGTGTCAGTCTGTCAACACAGTCAACCTGTTAATATAAATTATATAAGGGATGGAATAATCACAACTAAAAAAAATCATACAGGCACTCTATTAATTTCTTCTTTCCTATCAATCACTAGGGTAAGTTTTACAAAGCTCTCCAACAACGTAGTCACAGTGAATGTGAGTCTAAGTCTTCTCTCATGCACAGTGTACCAGTGCATGTCTAAGTCAGCACTTGCTTAATATTCTGTTCTCAAACAATGAGCTTCAGTCATAGTCACCTACTAAAAATCCTCACTAAACAGATATTTTAAAACTTTTTGAACATTTAGGAATCTTTTTTGGTTTTTTGTTGGGATTTTTGGGGGTTTTTTTCCTATGCAAACAATTGTATTAAGTTAGATTTAAATCAATACAGGGATAGATGTTGAAAGTCACTGTACCTTACGGTATGATCATTTCTGCAAGAGGGTCCCAATGAAATTCAGGCATTTTTTTCAGAAGATGTGCACTGGCATGAAAGCATAAGTTTTGTAATTCCCCCAGCACCAGGGAAATCAGCTGTGACCATCTTGCTAGAGCCGACTGCGAACCTCACTAACTTCCATGCACAAGTGATGTACCGTGCTTAAGAACGGAGTATAAATCTCAGTTTTATAATGATGTCTACAACGGAAAAAAGCTTGAAAAATCCCAGGGAAACAGTACGAATGCAGCTTCTTTGTCTGGACCATTTCCTTTCTTCCTGCAGTCTGTGCTTCAAAGCAGCATTGATTACTAACTGCAGCTGGACTGACGCCTCCAATATGATATCTGCTAATATTTATATTTTGATAGCAGCCACCAACACATCACACACAATACATTCCCCACAAAACTCATAGGAGAAATAAGAAAACAACAGAGTTAGCATCCATGTAAATGTAGTAAGTTTTACATTACATCTTTACATATTTAGGTAACTTAATGCACCCTGAAGTATATCTGACTTTATACTGCAATATTTCATTTTCAATTGCTCACCCCAGCATTCAAAATAATGATGAAAAAGAGAGTATGATTTGAGGGGATATTTCAAGACAGTGCTATAAAACCATGAGACGCAACATGACAGGCACAAATACGAGATGAGAGCAGTCATTCAGAACAATGTAACTAGAAAAACAGACCAGGCAGGGTGTTATCATATGTACAGAAGATTGAAAATATTTTGTTATGAAACTTTTGGACATTTTGGAATTAAAATATTTTCCTTTCCACATTAACTGTCAGTTTGAAAGCTGACTTGACCTTCACTAAACCTTACAGTGAAACAACAGATTCAGTGGACTTACAACTTTGTTCACCTATGACTCGTATTCTGAATAAAACATGTAAATCTACTGCCTTGCTGTCATTCAGAGCATGGCTGGGTGGCTGGGTGGCAGCGCATAAAAAGACAGAGTGCATGATTAAGTGCACAACTAGTCAAGTGGACAAATTTGCAAATTCCAAACAAATCTTCACTTCAAAGTTCTTCACTAAAGGAATTCCAGTTACCTCACTGCTTTGGCTGTGCACCTCTATGACAACAATATAAACATTTCAGTGAAATCCTAAGGTTATATCACTATGATAACGACTGTAAATTCCTCCCTAAGTCCTTGCACACGAAGGTTTACAAGGAGAACTTGACTGTCTCCTTGTGCACCATGGGTCTGGAGAGGAGCAGGCAATGCAAGGGGAACACAGCTGCAAGAGAGCTGGGAAAAGGGACAAAGGGATGGCTGCCCTCCCTCCCCATGTCTCCAGTGTTTGCGATCAACCTGAATTTCTCCAAGGACTTTTGTTTCTTTGTTATGATCAAGCAATCAGCCCTTAGAATAGGGCCTGAACCATCTTAGCCTGTTGAGTTTACTGGAGATTCAAACATACATATACCTACAGAAATATGGACTTCCATTGCATGAAAGTTTCAGATTTTTAATGATGAACTACCTTTTAATTCAGCCTACTCCAAACCATCCCAATGAGAGAACTAAACTAAATATGTGGTAATATATGCATCAGAAATGCATCTTAAACTTAGTAAAGTAATAAAAACATATATTTATTAAAAAATAAAATTATTATCTCTTAGCTTTAAAGTTAGCCAAAGGGATAGGAGACAAGAAAGGGAAAAAAATAATTAAGGTGAATTTTAATTGCCTAATGAAAATTATTTTTTAATAACTTTCATAGAATCCCAGAATAATGTGTTGGAAGGGGACCTTTAAAAGTCATCTAGTCCAACAGCCCCTGAAATCATGACAAGCACACACATCTTTCAGTTGATCAGGTTGCTGAGAGTCTCATCCAATCTGGTCTCGACAACTTCTAGGGATGTGGCATGCACAGCTTCTCTGCACAACGTGTTCCAGTGTTTCACTACCCTCATCATAAAAAAAATTCTTCCTTATATGTAGTCTGAATCTACCCACTTTCAGTTTAAAACCATTAACCCTTGTCCTATCGGAAGGCCCTGATAAAAAGTCTGTCCCCATCTTCCTTGTAGGTCCCTCATAAGTAATGAAAGGCTGCAATAATGTCTCCCTGGACAATTGTTTAACCACCTGGCAACCATTTACAGTAGGAACAAAAGCCAGTTTAGAAATGCAAACAAATAATACTGGAGGGAAAAAATCCTGTAAAGCAGAAAGGAAAAAGTAATATTTCCTTAGTATACACAATGAAATTGTAGCCTTATTTAAACATTAATGAAAAAGCTTAGAAATTTTACTGAAGAATTTTTTCTTTAGACTTCTGTGACTAAGTCTCTTTACTTTTTTCATAAAACTTTTAGGTTCTGCATCAATAGAAAACACGTCTAAGCTTTGACATTTTGAACTACTTTTTTTCCTCAAGGTTTACCTAGTCTACTTGGAACTCTCAGGTCAACAAAGTTTTTACTCAATCCAGCATTAGTTTCAATTACTATTGCTTTTTGAAAGCACTTGAAAAAAAAAAAAGCAAACATTTTATAAATTAGGGGAAAATATGTCCATGGCCTCTTTCTTTTTTATATATTTCACTAGTGTTAATATCTAGCTGCAAACAATTATTTTCCCATGTAAAAATAGTTTTAATAACTTGAAATTAAGTTATATGAAACAAAAAGCATGTTCTAAATACGGATTAATTTGAAGTTAATGGCTGTTTTAAAGTTGACTCTAAAAGTGAAAATAACTGTTGTGTATAGGATTGGCCTGCTTTTATTATACAACCTATTTCAGCTCCTTTAAACTTATACGTGCTTAGACTATCTCTACAGAAACCCACATTGCAAGGCTGTCAATATTAGAGGAGCTTGACAGTACAGATTTCCTGCCCTCCTTGCTCCTAGGAATGATAGCCTGATTTAGTTCAGCCTGTGAAGTCTCGTCACAGGGTGAAAAAGGAAGGTAGAATAAATCACTCTTACAATTAGATAGTTCACTAAGGTTTTCCAATAGTTTCCTAGCCATCCTCTCCTAGAAGACATATTATCTTCATATCCTATCAGGCTCCCTTGCCTCCAAGTTATCTTTATGGAGTAGGGAGACTAATGGATTCCGTTGCTTTTGTTGTGGTCCCTGCTCAACAGTTACCCCTGCAAGCACCCTGGAAAGAGCAAGCAGCACAGTTTAGATGAGCAGACCCTAAAATATTCCTACAGAAGGAAGCTTCACTCCCCACTATTGTTTTGATGCAGAACTTCAGGCAGAGTTGAGAGACTCAGCTCCAGTAGGGGTTTGATAAAGCTGAACATGCGTGACACAGCGATGGTAATCTTCTGTCACAGCCTGATGCTCAGAGCGTTAGTCACCCGTAATAAAGCACTGAGAAACGAAGGAAGGCAGGCAAATAAAACTACAGTGATCTACTGAACACAAGGGCTTGGAACGCAAGATGGGAAACAATTACTTCTGTTGCAATGAAAATACTTTTAATTATATATATTCAATGAAAAATAAACTATTAGAGAGAGAATAAAATACTTCCAATTAATGGAAGTAATGTAATGTTCAAACTTAAATGAAGTATTTTTCTCTTGAGGGTTTTGCTGTACTATTTTATTTAGCTAAATGTAATTTAAATTATAAACAGAATGGTTTTTTAAGCCCCCAGAGAAAAGAACTTTATTTATAATTTATTTCCTTTGAAGTGGTTATGGAAATCATGCTCTTCCTGAAGAGTCTGTATTTCACATACCACCCCGAGCTGCAAACTAGTCAGTCCTCACAATTTAAACATGATCTGTCCAGTGAAGTGCATTACAAGAAAACCTGAGATTTTTTTAAACACCAGAGGAAATAAAAATTTGTAATTCTGCAAACTAATAGTCTTCCTTTCAAAAAAAGTTACTGAAAGATCTTTTCTGATAAATGTAAAGTTTTTTCAGAGGGAATGGAACTCAGCCATAATCACTTCACTTGAGTTTTTAATTCACATAATGAAAGAATAATTGTTTATAATATACCCTAGAGGGATTTTCAGCTGGGAAAATTTACATTCTGTACACTTAAATTTAAATAAATAAATATTTCCATCTTTCATTTAAATCAAAAATCCTTAAAAACTTAATTCTAGTATAAAGAACAGATTTTCTTTCAGGAGGCAAATTACAAATGCCTAGTTTGTGCCACCTTTTTTCTTCCAAGTACTTAAAATTATCTATTTACAAATAAATAAGCAGCTATGAATGAATCAATGGAACCCCAGTGTATGTGCTCTCCTCACCATCAATAGCTACTGCATCGTGTTGGTTAAATAACTAGAGACAAAGAGGAAATTGTTTCTAGAAAATTAATTTTGGCCATTAATCATCTTTATAAAGCATAATAGTACCTTACCCTCATGGATGAACCATTAGCTTAACATGCCAGCACAGACATGCAATAGCCTGAGCTGTGATGCTTCTCCTGAAATAACGCCACACCAAGTCACTTCAAAGGGAATAGGCAAGTAAGCACTGTAAGATTTGGCTGACTCTGCAACTGCTTAGATGAGCATGATCTCATGACAGCCAGTCACAAATTACATGTGCTTTGAAATGACTCTTCCTTTTGTTAAACCTACTTTTCTGCTCTAACCTACTACCAAAGTCAATAAATAAATGGAGAAATAAATTAAAATACAAGTTTTTATTAGTCTTGGATTAAGAGCTTGAATCATTTTTCAAGGGATAATACACAGGAGCAAATGTTTCTTTGTAACTACTCTATAAAACTCTGGTGTTAAATTTCTGATTGAGTTGGTATATTTTATCAACATCACAAAGTTTCAGGTAGACATTTAAATCCATTAAAATATTTACATCAAATTTATGACTATATGAACAAATATGAATTAATTTTTTACAATTTTTTTTAATAATCTTTCTCCATATACTACTGTACGAACCTTTTAAGAAAAGACATTACCTCTGGCTCTTCTTAGATAGGACATTATCCAGTTCACCCTTGAAAGTGACACCAATTGTGTTAGAAATTGCACTTGGTTTTAGAGATCCAAGATGTACCACAACCTTTAAACATCTATACTTTGCTAAAAGCTACTCAAGCACAAGTATTGCTTGCATTACATGACAAATGCACATCATAGTGACCATTATCCTTGCATTTGAGGGGAGATTTTAAGATTCTGGCAGCCCAGTCTAGCTAACGTACCTGTGCTAAGCAAGATAATGCTGTTCCTCTTGATGAATGTAACATGTTCAGAGCAACTGACAAATTCCATTTAGTGCTCTGCACATTTGTGGGTAATAAAGAACATTATTTTATTATTTCTTTATAGATAAATTCCTTAAGAGGTAGCATGACAGTGTAGTGTAACTCTAAAGTAAACCATTGATTTATTTGCATGAATGGGTTTGTTGCCATTAATTTATTATCAAGGAAAAAAACCCAAACAACGGATGTTAATCTCTGGCTTTTCTGAAAATGGATTATATGGGTTGGTGCTTTAACCCTTCATTTTTTTGCTCACGTGTTTCCCCACAGTCCCATCAGAATCTAAGTGACAAATATTGCATGTCTATACAGGAAGAGAGATGTGGACAGTAACAAAATGTACAGAAGTTAAGTATATGAATTTAGGTATTTTCTTTATTACTTTCCTTTCACACTAAAACTGAGCACAGTTCCAGTTCTTTTCAAGTACCCTGAAATTCAGCATAAATTATAACATTTTCTGCAAAGGAATAGTTGTGCCACTGATACCTACAAAAAAGACATTCTCCCATTCTCCTCAGGCTCGATATCCTCTCCAGCATAATAAACGTCTTTTGGGATTGCTTTCCTACCTATCACTTACAACTGGGAAAGACTCTGGATACTCACAAAAGAAAATATGAGTATCTTCTCCATTCTGGAGATAGCAACCCATTTATGAATTATGATAACTTAAATTTATTTTAACCACCCAACCAGAAAAAATATGTTTTCAGTATTTATTAATAGAAAAAATGCCATCTTGGGGGAAAAATAAAAAAAAAGAAGAAAATAAAATAAGAATCCCAAATCACAACCTTTCACTTTTTGCAAAATACCTGAAAAACATCTAATTAAATCTGGAATATGGCCAACACAACATGAAAGGCAGCTGTGTATGTAACAGCATGCAATATACCTTGTCATAATTTCAGGATACAAAAGCAAGGATAAGCATTGTTACAGGATTCATCTGAGACACCTGTTGTTAAAACAGAAGCCATAAAAAATTCAGTCAGTACACTCTGAAAATGCTTTACTGAGATGACTTACTTAGAAACCTTCTCCAGACAGAACTGAGTGACTGAAATCTCAAGACGCTCCAGAAACAATCACAATAAACTGTCAGTGTCATGGTCCCAAAAGAGAATGTGAGGAGAGCTGTTTGTTACGTGCAGAGACTGTGCCAGCATGTGTAAACACAGGCTATCTAAACCACTGCCACACATACAAGTTTACAGTTCATTTCCACAAAATTAGAAATGCAAACCAAAGTGGAGCTTTTACAGTGTGAGGAATGTAAAAGAAACACCAATTATAATGTAGACATAAACACTTCAGTTTACCAATTCATGTGAATTATTTTAAGTGCCACTGCAACTGAGACATAAAACAGCATAGCATACAAGGGAGAAAGCAGTCAAGAGACAATAAATGCTGGCAATTTAATCAGAACAATTTAGTCCTTTGCCTAGGTCTGCTTGCTTAGAGGGAGGTGACTTATTGAAACTATATGAAGCTAGCATATCAAAACAAAAAGGAAAAATACACTTTTCAAGAATCTAAATTGTTGGATTCACACCTCTTTTATAGCAAAACTGAATTATTCTGCAGGGAAATCCTGGAGATAGAATATTGGCTACATTTCATATTTTGTCTGAAACTCTTAGAAAACTTGAAGATTTGTGCAGAAGCCCAAGATGATCAACAGAAATAGCTTGAAGGCATCTTTGTTCTGATTTCTAAAACCATGATACTCTTCTTATACACAACCATAGAGGTTCATGCATGTAAACCTGCTCAGCCTAGCTCTTTCCTGGCTAGCTGTTATTCTGCCAGCTGTGTGGCTGTAACAACAAGAAGCTCAAGGTTTACTAGCTGCTTCAGAATTAATTCAATTTGTCTGCTGGGTTTTGTGCCTATGTTGAAATTTTCACCCCTGCAGCTGCTACTAAAGTTAGCTCAGGTATGCCTACAGGAAAGATGGGCATCACACTGTTGCCAGCTCCCACAACTCCTTAAAATAGATGTGGCAAGACCAAGCACATTGTGACATATGACAGTCTACTTTTGTGCTACTATTGACAATAAAGGATCTTAATGATATTGTAGTCCAATAATTCCAAAAGACCCTGACTCCACAAAGTGAGCGCTGTTGCCAAAAATCAGCTGTTTCGCAATATGCTGAATACTTTCAAAGATACCGTGTGGATAGATATAGGGTTTTTTGAATTTTACCTACATGGTCCAGTGAGGATCATCAGAGCAGCTAGTTGGATCAGACACTGTAATTCTGTGAACTCCTCTTTTGGAAACAAAACTGGTACTGTGTCAGCATGTAGGCTGTGAACAAAACAAAAGATGGAACAATTACTAAAATAGATTATAGAAACATGGGGAAAGCACAGACATTTAAGCCAAAAGGCCTCATTTGGAGCAAGACAAGACAAAAGCTTTTAATACTTTTTATTGCCAAATAATACTAATTTTTCTTTTTCTTTTTTTTTTTTTTAATCTGAGAGACCTAGTTGAAAATAGAACAATTCAATCATGCATTTATCACACAGAGATCTGGAACAGTGGTAATAACATGGTACTGAGAAGCCTTTGGGCTGCTCACACCTGCCTCAAAAGGGCTATGTATGATCACATTATTTTCAGATGATTTTTTTCAAGCCTGGTGACCAAACTGGACTGAAGATAACAGTTTCTCCAATATAGTACAAACTACCATAGAATCACAGAATACCAGGTTGCACCTTTCCTGGCAAAATCACAGTCTTGAAAAGATAGCCCAGCAAACTGTCCAGCTGAATCTTAAATGTGTTCAATGTTGGGGGATCCACCATTTCATGGGGAGATTATTATTATAAGTTTGCAGCTGAGTCAGCAAGGAAACTTGTGTAGCTTGTATCTGGAAATGGGCACCTCCAGCAGAGAGGGAGATGGGATGCTGAGCTCATTCAGACCAAGGAGCAGGTTGACACAAAGGTAGAATTAAGAACTGGGGTTTTCTTTTCTTCCAAATTATGCAGTCTTTCAAGCTAGACAATTCAAAAAGTTGATCTAGAATATTATTTTTCTTGTAAAAAATTTAACAGAGGAAGCAAAAATATTAATAATTAAAACCTAAACAAAACACTTTCCTCTGCAGAAGTTGTACATTTCTGAATTCGGAAGTGTAGGGGAAAGATTAATGGCTGACCACCATGTCCCATTTCATTACATATAATTAGAGCCAAGTAGAACCATGTGCCATTATTATCCCATTTATTGCATGCCATTGCAGCCTAAGGCTTCCAGACCCTTTTGAGTAACCTAAACACGGAAGAGTGAATCTGAATCAAGATATTTCACAGGTTTCCTTAGTGTCTCATCCTTTACCAGAATGCTAAGGGATTTTACTCCCAGGTGTTATAAGAAGGAGGCAACAGACCAGAGAGGGAATATATTCACTGTGCTGCATGCTCAGTTTCTCAGGAAAAACAAAAAAACAAACAAACAAAAAAAACCCAACACCAAAACCCAACAGCAACAACAAGGCTGAGGTTACTAACAAAGCTGAAACTATATTCCAGTTAATTTTCAGAAGGGAAGAAACACACAATTACTATCTGTGTACATTGCTGCATGCCAGCCCAGTACTTGTAACACACCCCTGATATGCCTTTAACCATGAAGGTCTCTCCCTCCTCTGGTAAAATACTCTCCTGGAAGATACCTGTTCCCTTCACTAACCCTGCACAGTCAAGAAGTGCAATGAGTCAAAGTGGAAGCCAATCTGAACAGCCCCTTAAACCAAATAAACACAAGAGAGGCCATATTTCAATGAACGAACAGAAAGGAAGCAAATCAGATTAAATATGGCCAGAATTTGTATTATTTGCCTTACAAGCACTACAAAGCAATTCTTATCTGGCCACATCAGTGTGGCAAACCCTTTCATAAGGGCAAGCTTTGAGCCTCAGCCCAGGCTCACCCTCTCAGCACAGGATCTATGTTTAGAAGAGAGACTATCACTCCAAACTCACTTCCTGAAACATTTCTTTTCCTAGCCATTACACCACTACTCTACTACTCTGCTCCCAGACAGAAAGCGCACAGGAAGTGCAGCACAAGGAAGCGTGTCTGCACCGAGGGTCACGTGCGACAGGAGGCAAAACTCTCAGAAAGAGGCAAAGAGCAGCCAAGGAGATCATGTGCATCAGTAACCCCCTCCCACCTGAAAGGGTTTTCACTCTGTAAAGTGGCACAGAAGCTCTGTAAGGATCTCATGGAGCCCTTGGTGGCTGAGCTCGATCTTTTGGCTCAGGAAGGATGGTTCCAGACTTTTCAAGACAGCAGCTCTGATTTTAGTACTTCATTCCAGCGATGCAGCAGTGAATCTACACACTAATAATTCAGTCACGTAGTGAAACTACAATTTGCACAGCACCTACCAATTTTTGTTTAATTGAAGTCCCTAGAGGTCCTCAGTGGAATGCTTACACAGTGTCAAAACATGAAACAACGCAAATTACACTTTAAAAACCTTGAATTTTAGAAATTAATTGATACATTTCTTTTTACTTAGAAAGTATAAAGGTTGAAAAGATTTCTCATTCACACTATCAGTGCAGAAAAATAATTTAAAAAACTCTGCTACATGATCAAAGTCAATTTTAAGTAACTTGCAAACTTTTAAGACTGCAAAACAACTGAAAATAGAAGCCTTTTTTAGTTAGTGAAGCCTCCTTTTAGTTGAGGAATTGAAGTTTCTGGCAATTAAAACTGGAATTTTAATAATTTCCCTCTTATCAAGTTATTATGCTTTTAGTTAGCAAAAAACTAATTTAATATTAAATTAGCTTTTCAAGCTATTCTCAATTGAAAAAAAAACCCCTTCCCTGTAATTTTCTACTATATTTTAGTTTTATGCCCTTATTACCAAGAATCCAGTTTTACCCTCCTAATAATGCAGGTTGTGACTCTGAGCTTTGGAATTCATTGCCTTAATTTACAACAAACTAAGTCTCCTCAAATAAGCTTGTGCTGTTTGTATATTCAGCTACAAAGCTAACATACTCTGCTCTTTATGAACAGTAACCAAAGCCAGGTAACTCAGCTTGTGCAGAACATCAAGCTCCAGTTGAACAACGCTGTCAACAAACCCCTCAAAACCCCACTCTAGCTATCAACATGAACCCTGGACCTATGTAAGTCATCATCAGCCACCTCTAACCTCATTTACTATGTCTGCCCTAGAAAATTTCATTTCAGGGGTGCTTCTAGGCATTAGCACTCAATCTCTGCCACAAAACTGTGAGATTGGTCCTAGCAGGATTTTAGCTTGGTTGTGGTTTGGGAGGCAGAATAGCCAAGGAATTTGAGTTAGGCTCTGCACATGTGGACATGCTATGAAGAGGAGAGGACTGAAATTTGTGGCACCAGAAATACAGCTGTGATTTCAATACCTTAAAAAAAAAAGTTGTGGTCTGGATAGGCAGGTACTCAATGTTCCAGGTACATAACTGAAAATCACATTTTATGACTTGCATGATTCCTTTCCTACATTCATGAGAATCCCTACTTAAAACAAGAAGAGACCCCATGGGCTGCCTTCAGATTTTTATTTATTTTTGATAAAATCTCACTTGAGACTAGAGTATCAGAAAGGTCTTTAAGTAAGAGAACTACTTTTGTGGAAAGCAAAAATATGGATACAGTAATTTCTACCCTGCTTACTTGAGAAGAAAAATTTGCGTGCATTGACTCTGCACTGAGAAAATTAGTTGCTGTGTTTCACCAAGTAGGTTCCTCTCGATGAAAAATAAAATTCACAGAATGGTAAAATGTTATACATAATAAAGTAAGTATTTCACGTGAGTGTGTATCAAGAGAGATAAGGGTGATCTCATGTGTTGGGATCTTTTAAATGAATTATGTGCAATTTTTCCCTTGCTGTGAGGACAAAAAAAGGTGTCAAAAATTTGACTAAGTTAAATATTTTTATTTTCTTTCTGAAATAATCTGTTAAAAACCAACACTCCTACACATCATATTTATCAACCTCAAAAATGCCTACAGAGGTACCTAAACAGATAAAAGGCATTTTAGTAGTTGAATGAACATAGATAATAATGAATATGATACTGATGACAAAAAAAAAAAAAAAAAACCAGAAAAAAAGGAAGCCTCTATTTCCAATGGACTTTAAAGGGCAGAAAACACTTTGATTCTTAAGCTTAAGACATAAAAAAGACCACAAGCTGGAAGAAGAGACTCTGCCTTGCACTTCTTTCAGTGGATCTCATTAGAAAGAGGTTAGGATCATTCTGGACCAAGACAATATCAAAGATGGATGGTAAGAGATGGCAACTGCAATGTTTGTACACTTGAAAAGCGCCTCCCCACTGATATGACAGAAAAACGTGCAACATGTAGGTCAAAACAGAATTTCTTTGCTGGGACAAATATAGTATCACCCAAGTTCATTCAGCTCGCTCTAGTTTTATTTATTCAGGACAACTAAAAAAATCATTTTATTCTCCTCTCATTCAATTTAGCAGAGGTAAAAACTAATGATTAACATCCTGAATTAAGACAATGTTCCTGGTGAAGACGTGTCAATTCATAGTACTGTCTTAGCCAACTCTGCTTCAGCTGCTGAAGAACTAGAAGCCTTTATTTTGTTTTGAAGTTCTGAGGAGTATGGTAAAACAAAATCCAAACGTTTCAGATATGATTTTAGTTTGGTATTTTCATAGCTCAAAAATTGTTCAGTCTAGACATATCACATTTGTTTCATTCTAGAATAGTGACTTCAGTATTTTATTGACAAAGCTGAGTGCTCATTATGGAAATACTCAATTAGGACTGCTAAGCATAAAGGTGTTCAACTCAGTTCAGTTCACATAAAAAGCATCTCAGAAGCACACTACAGTGTCTGAATAATCAGTAGTACAAGCATCTAGGAAAAAGGAAAACATCAGGAAAAAAACCACTGGAAGAGTACTTCAACCTAATTGCTCTATTACTTATGTTTTCTACATATCTGGCATATAACCACAAAAGCTTTTTAAAATTTGCAAAGTGATTAGACTCTCTCTTAGATTGTTATTCCCTCAGGTGCCTACTGATACCTGACTACTAGAGTCTCTGACAAAGATTACTATTTTACACTGAAATTTTTTAAATGTCATGTATAATTTTATATGACACTAAAAGATAATAATGGTTAAATAGACCAAAACAGGAAGCTCACTATTTGGTATACAGTTATCAGCATTAAGGATTTAGGAAGTAGTCCCACTTAAGTTTTGATATCTTTGCAGTTACAGGCATCTACCCCTGAGCTGTACAGGCTGCACAGTCAACACAAGAAAAGCTACCCC
This sequence comes from Edolisoma coerulescens, assembly GCA_013397115.1. Lineage (NCBI taxonomy): Eukaryota > Metazoa > Chordata > Aves > Passeriformes > Campephagidae > Edolisoma > Edolisoma coerulescens. Next base: position 2,061,527 of record VWZW01007347.1, on the reverse strand, counting down.
ACCAAAGAAGCATTCAACAGAGCTGACGTGTTTTAGTTGTTGGCCCTAGGACGAGATGAAGTAAGCTTTATGAGTATCTTATGTTCACCATCCATTACGCAGCACATCTAAATCTGTTTTGATGAATCCCTTCCTGACTGTTCATTTCTCATGATCACGTATTGGTATCCTTAATAACTGTTTTTACCAATCCCTTCCATCCACTGTTTAGTCTATAAACATTCTGATCCATCCAGCCGCTTAGAGTGAGATTAGGCTCCACTATACGCATGGGAGGAAAAACATACCCCCTCTCGTGGAAGACAACCTTATCTGAAAAAGATGTCCCGAACAAACATACTGCTCCATTTCTTTCACACAGAGTTTTACTTTAACAGTTACTCAAAAGTTTCAAGATATTCACAACCCCTGTATTGATAGCCTTTTCTCCACCCATCTCTGCAACTAATAAGCCCACCTACTGTGTTTTTTACTGTAACTGATTACTCTAAACAGAAAAAAAAAAAAAGTCTCACAAAACATTAGACTTTTCAACACTTGAGGAAATATTTGGGTGTGACTTATGTACACAAGATACATGTCTGCTGTGTTAAATCTGAGAAAGTGGGAAAGCCTAAGTAAAATTTTGAATTATTATGAGGCAGCTGAAAGTGCAGTGAGTAATATGCTGCTTTATCAGTTGGAAGCAGACAGACTTTCCTGAAAAGGGATTGTAAGTCTGTTAATGGAAATGTGCAGCTTGTTCACTGGGATACCCAGGTAGGAAATGTCCCATAATTTGGCCTTTCCTAACTATGCCTGCCAGGCAGTACAGGAAAATCCAAGTAATCATGAATTTCTTTCTAAACTCCATTTTGTATCGAGGATACACAAAACTACCCAACAAATGTCTTAATGAAACATCTGATGAGAAATTATGGCATTAATGATGTTTATAAGCCCAGAGAAGAGATAAGCTGTTGGCAAGAGGAGCAATAATCTTCGATACTCACCTATCAAAATCCACTCTTTTACATCCACAGTGGAGCCAACAGCCTAGCATGGGGTCACCTGCCCACCTCCAGCCTCAATTGCAGCTCTTGTGGAGCAGGTGCCTTCCCCTACCTGGGGGCAGGACCTGGGACACTGTGGCAGAGGTGTCCATGCCATCTCCTGGTGCTATTCCCAGGCACCCAGAGGGTCCCTGGGAACATAAGGAAGATATTCCTGCATGCCCCAGGGACAAGAGCAAACATTGCAGCACTGACAGATCCTGTGGTATGAATGTCACTTGAAACAGGGAAGTAAAATCAGCTAAGAAGCCTTGGGTTTACCTCTGCTCTGGGCTTCCCAGTCCATGCTGCCAGGGCTCTCCGTGAAGAGAGACAGGGGATGCCCCATGACAGGTGCAACCTGTTCCAGCCGGCTCCAAGGGTATGGATGAGCCCTGCAGCTGCACTGGCAGTGCTCTGTGGGATGTGTGGCCCATGGAGAGTCCAGGCAGGTTTGTCCTGAAGGCAGCCTGTGGATGCCTCAGGCTGGAACAGGGAGCAGCATGAGAAAGGAGAGGCGGAGAGGAGCTACCATCAAGGGACCACAACCCCTGTCCCCGTCCCCCTGTGCCACCTGGAGGAGCAAAAACCAAGAGAAAGGTTTACTGAGGGGAAACAGTCCTGACCCACTATGGGAGAACATTGTAAGAATGTTTCAGGACTGTAACATGCCTTTGCTCATCTCTGAAAACCTGATAACCTCTTAAGATCATTTGCAGAATGGTTCTCTGTGCAGCTGATGTTAAAGATCTGTTATTAAGTTTCTATTGAATTAGTGTATAGAACTTCAGTACTGGAAAAAGCAGCTCAGCCATTTCTTTATCAATACCCTGAATTTGTCTTTGGTTTGTTTTTTTATACAGAATAAATAGCTAAACAGCTTTTGCCTGGTGGGGAGAAGGGATGAGGAGGATAAAAAAAAGGAAAGGAATGATACCTGGAAAGAAAAACCCTGACATGAGACTCTTGTGTCATGCCACATTCTGTCATTAAAGTCACAACTTAATCAACAAATCAGATCCCCAAAATTACAAAGTATACTGTATCATCCCAGTGCTTTACTAGAACTAGACAGCCCAGGGAAAATAAGCCAGTGGTTTTGCTACCACGGTTTAACTCTGCTGCTCAGATAATACAGGTTTGGCTTTGCTCAGGATTTATTTAATTCTGAGTATTAGGAAAAGCTTGGAACTGATTACTACCAAGGGCAGTAGTAATCAACATCTGTTGTCGATATACATTTACTCAGATGAGTTAATGAGTAAAACACCATAAACGACTCCAGAAGTACATAAACTCGGTGATACACGAGATTAAGCTCTAATGGGATGTATCTATGAAAGCAGTAGAATGACCTATACCCTAACCAGGGGACAGAGGATCAGTGCAGACCAGAAGGTCTGTGTGCCGTATGTAGGCTTTGACTTCCACAAGCAGTATCATAGGAGCAGGCACTTCTGACTGACTCACTGTAATCACTCCTGCCATGCAGCACTGCTGTGCTATTCTGTGGTTTCACAGGTCATTATAGTAATGGAAGCGCTGTCACCTAGACAAAATGTAAAATACACATTTCTCTTGAGAACTGATGGCTACCCCAGCCACATTTTCTAGCTGGAATAACTGTGGGTTTTCCCTAAGCGTGTTTCCTTCTGTATTTCAATTTAATCAAAGAGATAGTGTTGTTTCTATACATTCACAGTAGAAGTGACATTCCCTAAAGCATAATGACTCTGTTTTTACTGCATATACAGTTTTCACAGTGATGCTTTGGAAGGCAAAGAAAATGATGGGCTTTTTCTGATTATATGACTGGAGGTGACTTAGATTTTTAAATATTTCAGAAAAATTAGATGCCTTAGAAACTGGGGAGAGGACATGTATCTCTTTTCTTTCCTGTTACAGGCAGAGGTGGAAGTATACTGGAAAACCATTTTCATCTTCAAGGAAAGCTTAACCATACCAGACCAATCCCAAAGTGATGTGAACCAATGCTACCTACCTACTTAATACTAAAATTTTCAGGTACCTAGCTAGATTCTGTAAAAACTAAACTAAACTATCTTTAAGCCAATAGCCAAATCTGAAGGTAAGAAGAAAAGTAGTCTGGTTAGATTGGCAGGGACTGCTGTGTTTGGCCTTGTTTATTATTGCCTTTCCCTGGGCTATAAGAAGCAGTTTTTTTCCTACAAATATGTTTTATTTAAAATATTTTCCACTTCTACAGGCACTTAAGCCATTGGCAATATCCTTCATTTCTTATACTCTTTTTCTGACGTATCCTGCAATTGTGGCTTTTGACCTTTTATTTTAAGTTACATATTCAGTGGCCACCAGGAACATACCAGAAAAATGCTTTATGAACCTTGTGACCTAGAAATTTACTGAATAATTGCGAAGTTGGGGAACAATCCTTAAAAACACAGGTACTTCCATTCCTATGGTACACAATCACATTAGCTTTATATTTCTGCTGAAGCAATGCAATTCAAGACTTAATAACAATATTAAATTGCATAATTAATTTAGAGGCATTAAAGAACACCAGGATATATTGAGACAATTAAGATCTTTAGCAGCATTATCTTATGATATTTTCTGCCTCTGGAAGGCAACATAAAATCAGCCCACCATCAGCCCAAGCAAGGGCTCTCACTGGGATAAGATTTTAAACTACTTAATAGAGACTTTACAGACAAAAATTCTGCAATCATCTTCATGGGGTTCATAAGTCAAGTAAGGTCCTGACTTATTACAAGTTAACAATGTAATTACAGAAATTATGCATCTTGCTGACATTACAGAAAATGAGACAGAAAGCTCAGCTATTTTTCTAAATGCAGCAAAAGGAAAAAATGTCAAAGAGAGAGTGAAAACCCTCAAGGCTGAGCTCAGTCTTACATTAGTATAACAAAATACCAATGCAGAATAACCAACAGAACTCATTGTGCCTTGTTTCTCCCTTGCCAAAAATGTGTCAGTATGCATAACTTTTGAATTAACTGCATTCAGGAGGAATAATAACCACTCCAATGATACAAAAATTATAACTGCATCAATTCTAAAAAACACTCAATTTTTTCCATCAGCAATATCCCTATGGCTTAATTTCCCAGAGATACAATGAAATGCCCTGAAGAGGGCTGTTGATACCATGTAACTTAACTATTTATTTTATTCTGATGCGAATCATTCCTTGCAGGAGCTTCTCCCCAGGATCATAGGAAAAAAGCCCACTGGCTAATTGAGATTAAACATCCAACACCTAGACAAGAAACTTTAGGCAAGCTGGATTCTACCCAAAACTAAGTCAAGAGTCTGTATAAAAATCTATCCCTTTCCTTCTTATAAAGCAGTGATACACTCAAGGTCTGAAGATCTTTCAAGCCAGAAAATATCACCATCTTCCCAGCCATCTGGAAATGGTCTGAAATCCATTGATTGCTAACTAAACTTCTATGTCACCAAAGTAACTAAACTCACTCATTAATTCCTGTATCTATCTGATTTGTTTAGCTGTTGTTTAATTAGCAGCATTTATGAACAGAAATCTAAGCATTAAGAATGTCTAATGAGGAAATGAGTCTGATGTATAAAACTATGCAACAGGTAATGCTAAAGAGAAAATCATACCAGCAATCTTTGCAAACATATGTCAATGGAGAAATCAGTTGGCTTCAGGATTCATAGCTAAACCTTGGTTTTCACAAGAACTCTACGAAGGATAGCATGTTGTTGAACTGAGCCCTGAAGCAGGGAGCAGAGCAAGGTGTTACTCTGCATGTCTGTTCCGAATATAATGCATCCCTTAACCATCCTTTTCCACAGGAAAGAGACTGTCCTTGCATTGACTGCAATATTCTGAGAACACAAAGCTACAGTATCACCTTTTAGGCACCACTCACGCTACCTTTCTTTCAGCAAGGTTCTCTGACCTGCAGATATCTTCCGCTGTCAACTTTGGTAAAGAATAGCTTAGCTTCAACAGGAACTAAGGCAGTACTTCATGCCCTCCTATTTTTTTAAAACAGTGCTGCCAGTCAAACAAATATATTGGTTACAGACAGGAACAGCAGCTGCTTCAACTCTGAATGTTATCATATTCCTTTTTTTTTTTTTTAAAATAAAAAAAAAAAATTTCTTTATATCCTTTTTTACAGTCCGGGAATAAGGTCGTTGTTGTACATTAAATCAATGAAAGAAATCCAGTGTCAACACCCATGAAGAAAAACCAAGCAAGCATTCCTAATTGCTCGATATTGGTACTATTCTGGAAGCTTGTTTGGCAAAGCACTGCTGAACTGCTTCTGGTACCATTTATTCCTTTAAGTTGTGCAGTTTTCTTATGGGGAGCTAATTTAATGGCAATATCAGTTCAAATCACAGGGTGGTTCTTTAATAGCTAGTTCAAGGACAGTCTTTATACCTTGCAGCAAATAAATAAATTCCATCTACAAAACTTTTTTTCCCTACCATATAACATCAAACAAGTCAACTTTTCAAGGTCCTGCTATCTATATGGTTACACAGTACGAAAATAGCTCTTTCTCAGCCCAGCAAATGAAAAGAACATCTGGGAACATTTTAATAAGACTGTAAATTCAAAAAGCAGTACGAAATTATAAAAATTGTGTAGATGCCTCAAACACTGTTATATATGCATTAGATGTAAAAATGCCATCTATGTAAAAGCCTACCACTCTGAAAGAGAAGAAAGCAGTGTAAGGAAACCCATGACAGGTAATAGTAAGGGTCCAGCAATGCAAGCTCCCAGGTGGGGCTTTTAAACCTTCAACCAGGTGGAATCATCTTATTTCAGGCAGAGAGAGAATAGCTGCTGCTTGTTTACTTGAAAAGATAAGTGAGGTGAATTTCAAAGCAAAGTTAAATGAGAAAGAGATCTGTTCTTGTGCAGAGAACAGAATTTTATAGTGGACATGACTTTGGCAATTACTTTTACTTAAAAGAAGCCTTTTTTACAACGTTCTAGCATTCAAACGACTCGGTAAACTCATGACAGTCTCTCCAGCAAATTAATGTGCAACCAATCTGTGCCTGTTTAGACACAACCCTTTCCCTAGGATTTTATACTTCAGTGAAGAAGCATGCACCTTGTTTGGGGGAACTGAGGAAGCTCCACTCTGAGCAAGTATCTTCCACAGCTTGTTTCTGGTCGTTTTAACACTGCAACAGTACTAACCAAATGACAGAGCAGACTTGCTGGGCTTCACTGTAGTTTTCTTCTGACAAGTCTGAGATTATTAGAAACTCCATAATCCACATTATATTACAGAAAAAAAGCTCACCATCAACATACTCTGCTGCTCTGAAGTGGTAGGTTGTTGCCCATATCCTCACCTCACAGTCATCCCAGTTACTAAACTGCTGCAACCCAAATACTCTACTCAAGCCAAAGTTCACCTCAAAAGGATGAGGCACAAGGAAAGGAGTCTCTCTTTTCCACTTCTAAATGCACTGTGCTCAAGTTGAAGAATTAAGGTCACTGTTTCTTAAAAGATTACTTTGATGAATTTCATGATTATTCACTCCTAGACACAAAAGCTTTTAGGGAAAGAAAAAACCCAAACAATTCACCCAAAACCCAACCAAATACTGCAGAAGCAGAAAGCTCAGATGATTTGTATTATAGCGTTGAAAGGAATTTTTAGGCTTTACTGCAATAATTCTGGTGCACCAAACACCCTGCAAGCCTTAATGCAAACCTGTTTGCATGGCACAGCAGTTCCAGTGGGCTCCTCACAGACCAGCAAGTCTCAAGCCAGGATTAGTTCCAGAGTAAACAGAGGAACCACACATGTGCTCTAAAACAAAGCCCCACAGAGAAATTTCCAGCTACACTTTTCTTTATTTCCCTTTCTTTGCCCTTCGTCAACACAGGAGCGTTTTCCCCTAGCTAACAGTGCATGATTTACACACTCTTCAATCTACCTCTATCTCTTGATTTAAGAAACTAGTCTGCTGAATTCTCCTAAAAGAATTGGGAAGATGGCAAGATTGCTACTTGTGTTGCAGCGGCATATTCCAGAACATTGCCCTGCAAGTCATATCTGAAAATATGTTGAACTGCAACTCATTCACTACAAGGAAATTAAATTTTTGTTCTGTCATGGAACCACTAAGTTTCTTATGTCCAGATTAATTGTATCTACTAACTTTAATTTTCCAGACACAGGATGAGAAGATACTTGGGAATTCTGTATCTGTAAAGATACAAGTCAAAAACCAAAAAAGTCTGAAAAACCCCTTTAAAGCAAATATATAATATCAAGAGTAAAATACAGATAAAAATAAAGTAATAAATCAAAACAAAGAAAAGAAAGGAAAGAAATTTAATCTCTACATATCTCAGCTGATTCTGAGGAGTGTTTTATCTATTTGACTAGAGAAATACCCAACTGAAATCCTTTACAAATTTTAATAACGAAAAACCTTATTTGTTATTAAACAGAAGTTCTTTTACTTGTTCAGAAACGACAAAAATAGCAAATTCCTGCCTCAGGTTTACACATCTTTAAATGCTAACATCATAGCAAGAAAACGAAAAACGACAATTAGAAAATGGTCTCACTCCTTCTAATGTGTTCTTGGGTTTCACCTTTTTCACTTGCATCATTAAAAACCAAGTTCCTCTTTACAAGAAGGCATTCTAACATCATTGTACTGTTACTGTTTGGAAGATAACCTAAAGTTCTTTTTATTGCTAAAGAATTCAAATAATCCAGCCATATGCAGTCTTTTCAATTCAGGTTATTTCTTCAAATAGAGCTCAAGCAGATATTAAAATATTCCAGTTTTATATGCTTATTGAAAGTGAATTTTTTTTTTTTGAGCTTTCCAGATTTTAGCTATAATCAGGTTTGATTTATGCAGAAGAATTTTGCATTTTGAAAAAAAAAAATTGAAAAGCATCTAAGAAAATAGTTATTCAAGTGAGATGTGGTTTGTGCTTTATTCCTATATTTTTTTCAATTTTTTGTTTTAAATGTGATAGCTAAACTTCTTCAAGTTTTATCTTTAGTTTTTTCTTTTTTTTTTTCCTGTCAAATACTTATCAAGACAACAATCTTGATTATCTAAGACAATGATCAGTGACAAAAAACAGAGAGCAATTATTTACAATAACTGTCAAGTAACTGTCAAGTCCACTTGTGGTTAGGCAACAACAATTTAATTTAATTGACAAAAAGAGATGCTTTCTATTTTTATGTTTCCTGTTACCAATGTTAATATAACAGCCCCTGAGACTGGCTCAGTTGGTTAGAGCCCAGTGCTAACAGCACAATGGTTGTGGGTTCAATCCCCATATGGACCATTCACTTTAGAATTGGACCTGATGATCCTTGTGGATCCCTTTGAACTCAAAATATTCTGTGACCTGTGATTTAATACTAGGCTGGCACACGTTTTGCAGTCTTGAATAGTAAACATGACATATACGTGAAGCTGAAACTCCATCCCATAAAAAAAAAAATGTAGTTGAGTTGTACTTACAGATAAACATTCTTATTCAGGGTGCCTGAAATCCCACTAGGCTATTTAGCACCCCTTGTCATCTACTTGTAATACAGAACTACAGCCCAAGAATGCATACCTAAAAAAGAAAAATTAACATACAGACAAAACTCACACATAAAGCAAATATTCATCTCCAATTTAAAGTCAAAGTGTCTAAGCCTTCTCTCCCTTTGCCTCTACTTTGAGCCATGTTCTTCCAATAGTTTGTGAAATTATTTGCTACAGCTCGTGTGTTCGAGGTTTTCACATGCTGATGTGAAACACAGCAGCCATCACAACAACGACCCAACTGTCCACATGCCTTGTGGATGTGCAGCATATTCAATTTACACCGTACATTTGCAGCTTCCAGCTGTATAACAATCTGCATCTTTGGGCTCTCTGGCAATACATAATATGCAGATCATTTCACTTCCAAAGGGCACTTGGAGAGAACACATTTTAAAGGCCAAGAAGTCACTTCATCCTGAGAATAGCTCAGAAGTTCTTCCAGTGCGTCAAACCCAGCTGCCTAAGGAGCCCATCAAGAGCCAGATGTCAGAAAACATCTTTCAAGAACTTGCCATTTGCATCCTGTGATTGCCATCCAAGAAGGAAAAAAGGTGGACAAACCATCTGATGGGACAGGATAGCTGGCAATCCCTGCAGAGTTGTATCCTGATCAAAAGATTTACAAGACTGCTTGAAATAAGAGATGAAAATTAACGGATTAGTAATGATGGACAGCATATTTGCATCTAAACCTAAACACACATTAGAAAATAAAATACATGTTTGTTTTTTTGTTTGGGTTTTTTTTTAATCTTGCCAATTAGTTGTATATTTTTGCAATAATGTAAACCTAACTTGCTTATTACCACAGCTAAATTTTGGGACATTATGAATATCTGGAATGGTAAACGTGGTGGGGAGTGATTTAGTTTTTCTTTGTATTAGTTATGTGTTTTAATGTTCAAAATTATCAGGGTTTTTTTCTTTCATTTGAGCCTGGGGACCTACCTATATTGTAAACAAGACCGGTATTGGGTTTAGAAGCAGGTAATAAATGAGTAGTGAAATGGACAGATTAACAACATATTTTGAAAGTTCTAGGCAATTTTTTTCCTAAACTATCAGAAATAACACCTATAAACGTGTAGACATATTTAAAAAGAGACTTCTTAAGCTATACTGTCTTCAGCTTTTGCATACTTTATAAGAATTTGACAAAACCTAATAAAAGCATGTATTCTTTCTAGGGAACTGCAACTGAATTCTACAGTTCATAAATCCAAAATAAGCAGTCTGTGTAACCTTACTTTAAGTTCATTAACAATGGAAGAATGTCGCCTTGGGGAATTTGTCTTGTTACAAGTTCCTAGAGATATACACAGAGCTCAGATGAAGAGACAGTCCGTAACCCATGCTCTGTCCTTGAACCAGCATTTCCATCAATATTTTACTACTCATTTCTAAAACAATCAGATAACTCTCCCTTTGAATTGTGACTTCAAAGCACTCAAAGTTTTGGATCTAAAAAAGTTTTCTGATTACATACTTAATCTAATAAAAAGTAGTGTACAAGACTACTTTAAAAGTATTTTCCTACAAAGGATGACAATTTCTTTGGAATCTTTCTTGTTCCAGGCAACCCTGGGATCATCATTAAATACTGGCAGCTTAAAGATTACCTCTGTGTATTTACCAAATCTTACTCCAATTCTGACAAGATAAGATAAAAGAATAGAGTTACTGGCCAGGGTCAAGAATTATGGCAGTCTAAAACGCAGAGCACTTTTCTCGATGACAGAATTTTTTTAGAATAGGATTTTGAGGGATTTTTTTTGGGGGGGGGG